>OX453245.1:12512491-12887491 GCA_949709985.1 Luffia ferchaultella | reverse complement strand
TCCGAAAGTTATTATTTTTACCTATAATTGCTTGTTATTATACTATATAATTATGTTACATTACAAGTTACATCACGTTACATAAGTTACCTAGTCACATCATAAATGGTGCATACTTACTTGTGTAATGCTTCCGAGATCCAGGGCAGACTGGAGGAATGGCGGGAGAAACTGGAAAGTGTTGGATTTAGAATCAGCAGAGCAAAGACCGAACACTTGTTCTGCGACTTCGGTGGTGCATCCAGTTTTTCGCACATAGCCTTAAATGGTGTATCCCTTCCAGTCTGCTCCGACTTCAGGTATCTCGGATCATTAATACAAAATGATGGCGACATTGACCGGGACGTGAAGAACAGGATAAATGCGGGATGGATAAAATGGAGACAGGTCTCATCAACCACATGTGATCCGCGAATGCCCCTTAGGTTGAAAGGGAAAATCTATAAGACGATCATAAGACCTGTCGTGCTGTATGGTTCGGAGTGTTGGGCAACAAAGGAGACGGATGAAAGAAGAGTGCATGTGGCAGAGATGAGAATGTTAAGATGGATGTGTGGTGTAACTAGAATGGACAAGATTAGGAATGAGTATATAAGAGGAAGTCTGAAAGTAGCGCCGGTCATAGAGAGACTGAGAAGCAATAGGTTGGAGTGGTATGGGCATGTGATGAGAAGAAATGAAAGGCATATTACAAGGAAAGTGATGAGTATGAATGTGGAGGGATGTAGGGGTAGGGGACGACCCAAGAAGGTATGGATGGATTGCGTGAGAAAGGATATGTGTGTGAAAGGTGTGAGTACTGAGATGACGACTGACAGAGATGAATGGAAGAAGAACACATG
Organism: Luffia ferchaultella; assembly: GCA_949709985.1. Classification (NCBI taxonomy): domain Eukaryota; kingdom Metazoa; phylum Arthropoda; class Insecta; order Lepidoptera; family Psychidae; genus Luffia; species Luffia ferchaultella. The sequence continues at coordinate 12,886,649 of OX453245.1, read as the reverse complement.
TTGTGCCGACCCCACTTAGAGTGGGATAAGGGCAGGAGGATGATGATGACTTACTTGTGGACAGCGGCCGTCACAGAAGCGGATCATTAACGCGAACCGCACCACATGAGAGCTCGGGAACCGGAAGGCCTTGAACCGCGTCCATAGGCGTTGTACGCCGCCCAGCCACAGACGATTGAAGCCCGGAAAGTCTACCTGTAACCGACACTCACTTCCTTCACTTACTCCACAAGTCCACACTAACTTGTGATCCTGTGAGTGTAGCTGTCATTAACAGAATTACGATTTTACAGTAAAAGATAATATTTAAATAAAGCAGCTTTAATAAAAGTCCATACAAAAAAAAATACATGTTGAGAGAAACCTTATGACCATTTAATTTTCTGAACAACTGGACCCTTATGGACAAGGCTAATTCGGGTCGATTCGGGTCTTAAGATTCGATGAAGTCGACAATCAGATGAACTTACTCGTATATTTAAGTTATAGCTTCACAAAAGTCAATCCTCGTTGAAATTTAGAACTGTTATACATAGATTTTGTGTCTCCCTATTAAATTACATCTACCTGTTTTATATTTTTTAACTTTTCAATACCGTGTTATCTTTTTGAGTAGGTACTTTCTATATTCAACACATCGACTACATACAGAAATATCGAAAAATTCCGAGATAAAGAAAAAATTCCATAAATTAAATTAATTTTAAAGGCGGTTTTTACTCAAAGAAAATAACGCGTACGAAAAATAAAATTATTTTGATGTGGAACAAAGTGCACTGTCAAAGCTGGCGCCGGAGCTAATATACCCACGGTAAATTGTAATTAGAGTCTTAAACTAGAATGTCGACGATAGAATATTCGAGATGCCGTGTGGTGGGGATTTCAAGAGATATATAAGGAAGCCGATGCGACGCCAGTCAGTTCAGTTTTCTTGATAAGCCAAGTGCGATCAACTACGAGCTACAAGTGCGATAAAAGTGTAATTTGTGATTTATGTGAATTGTAATTGAAGCAGTTTGTTTCTTAGTTTCATAATAAAGTAAAGTAGAACTAAATCGGCGTTTTCATGCCTATATCTGTACCTTTAGTCCATAACATCGAATTTAAACGTCATCATTATCATCATCATAAGCCCATTAATGATCTACTGCAGGGCCTTAAGCCTCCCCTCGGGTTGAGAGGATTTGGAGCTTAATCTACCACGCTGCTCCAGTGCGGGTTGGTGTATTTTAAAGACTGCCATCTGATGGCTTAACGTGCTCTCCGAAGAAAAGAGTCAGTGTTAGTTATGTACATAAGTTAGAAAAAACTCATTGGTACCTACATGTCCTGGGATTCGAATCGCGGCCTTCTGAACAAGAAGCGAACACTCGGCTATCACAACGTATACTTTCAAAAATAGGGAGTGGTGCATTTTTCTCGTAATATGTAAATACAATACATAATAAAAGATATACTAAAAAGTTCAAATTCTACATATCGATTCTTAACTTATGTAGCGATGTATCACTTGACATATTAAAAAGTATTACATATTTTTGACTCATTTTGAAACTGACTTCGGACTAAGTACACGTGGTAGGTAGTTTTCTATCTTTCAGTTAAAATACAATTTGATGGAACGACTCGTTTAGAAGTTAGGCATGTTCCCCACTGACAAACGGAAGCATAAATCAAATATGTAGGTTTCGGTGTTAGCTCTTTGAAATGCGGAATTTGAGGGATTGTAGACCAAAGATGTAAATTGTAGACATGCTGCACCAGCCTGCAGAAGTGAAATTTTCAAGACATAAATTATAGTGTTATAATTTACGTCTTTAAAATTTCACTTCTGCTACGTTATATGCTACGTTATATAGGCGAGCACATGTTCAGGCAGTAAAAAAGATGTCGTAGTCTCTATAAAAGGACCATTTAACCAGGCTACTATTATGTTTAAAATGAAACATTAAATGTCATATCGTCTGTAATTTTGGATGTCATAAGTAGCACGTTAACATGTTTGATCTTATTTGAAGCGCCGTTGTCGCACGTTGGCCGCACGCTCGCAGACGCCATTGTTTTGTATAGGTCAGTGCAATTTGATACTTCATTTCTATGCGGCTATCGTTGGTCTGAGGTCCGTCTTATATATTGAATATACTTTATCCAGAACAACTAATACATATAGTCTTTATGACAGTATAGTATTCCAGAATATAATTCGCCGCAAATTCACCTCGTGTTCAGATTGACCATAAAATTTCTCACGATTCGTGTTTCAAAATCTTCCAATACCCGAGTAACATTACATGCTCATAATATTATAATAAACGTCATTGTTATTGTTGTCCTTTCTAATATTCTGTTAAATTACACATAAAATGTAATTGCAAAATGTTTATTTGTTATTTCACTACGATTTCTCCATTCGATGTCTATATAAGAAACCATTTTGTGATAAAATGTTGGTAGGTCGGTGGCACCTTTTTTGCTGTCTCCGCAATTTTTTCTTTTCAGAGTAAAAACAAGCGATGGTTGAAATATGGTTAATTAAAAATTAATACCTGAAAGCTAATAATTCGTGAAAAGCATTTTAAACTACATAATTTTAGTTTACCTGTCCAGTGGGGCAGCCGCGGCTGTCCAGCAACAAGACGGAACTGTCTCCGAGTCTCGAGGAAGCCACCAGATGGTACGCTTCGATTTCGGTCTCTTCTACAACACATATAATTATGTTAATATAGGAATAACACATGGAGACAGAAGAAAGCATTTCTTTGTTACGTCTACGCAGTTCATGGACTGAATGAATTTAACTGAAAGTTTGTGTAAGAATAGACATGGTGGAGTTTAAAGTAATACATAGACTACATTTCCAAAACTTAATCCGAATCGGAAATAGAAAATACCAACGTAAGTTATTTGTAACTGTCGACGTGGAGTTGGTTGACGTAAGAAAAAGAACAACTGTTTAAAGTAATTTACGTTTCTACAGTGGCTAGTACCAGCGAGGCGTAACAGATTGACGAATGTATTTGATTTTGATCGTTATTCATGTCAATGTTCACTTTTTTTTATGGGACGTCAGTGCCACCTAGTCCCAAAGTAAGCAAGTATTATGCTTGTGTTATGGGTTACTAGACAACTGATAAAAGTACATACTTATTCTTTTTTTATAATATATACGTATATAAATATTTTATACCTAGACCTCTAACGAAATAGAAATGTTCATGCACACAAATATTTGTCCCGGGCAGGAACCGAACCTGTGAGCCTTGGCTCCGCAGTTAAGGTTTCTAAACCCTCGGCCAATCGGTCAATCTAATTTACTTCTTAATTTCACTCTGTATATTGTATATATATCTGTATTCGCTCTTTAGATGGATGCTGATGGCTGGCTAGCGATCGTGTCCTTGTTTACAAACTGTTTTTCAATTATTTTTCCAGGGTAGTAAACCATAGGTGCATATGATATCGTTTTCTAGGGAGTGATTAATTATAAGACCAAGACAAATTGAAAGGTTAGCGCAATGAGAACATATAAATACATGGCAACGTTAATAATATACCTAAGCAGTACAGGGTTACGGCAACATCATCACTGAAAATCTGGCTGAACCTCTGGCTATTATTACAAAGATAAATCCTTATGAATTTTCAGCATGATACCGACTGTGGAAAAATAAATATCAAACGTAATTTACTTTCTACTCTGAATTTACAATATAAACAATTGCAAAAAGGATTCACGTGGGAGTATATCCTATACGTATTATGGAGCATGTAGACCTTACCGAACTAAACAAAAAAAATTTAGTGAGCAGATGGCGCAAACTAACGATTACCGAGAAAACGTGTTTAAAGTTGAAGTACGTTCAGCCGAACAACCCGCGTGTTCGACTGAACGTGATCCAAACTTACAGAGCGTGTAGAGCTTACCGAACTAAACGCAAAATTTCAAATTGAGCAGATGACGCAAACTAACGGTTACCGAGAAAAACATGTTTTAAGTTTCATTTTTGTTCATTATTTATGTTATTTTTTAAACTTTTTGTTTAGTTCGGTAAGCTCTAAATAAACATTCTATAAGTTTGGACTACGTTCAGCTGAACACCAGGAGTAAGATGATCTAAGACCCGGATTTCAATTTTGTTTCAGTTTAAGCTTCGATTCAAAGGTTTTCACGAGTTTGTTTTTAATATTACAGTAACCAAAAAAAAAACTCTGGAAAAAATATATGTGTTTACGATGGATCGTGTAAAAGCGACGAATAAATTTTAAAAATTTGAAAAAGTAATTTATATATCGATGAAAATTTTATATAAAAATAACTTTTATTGTTATTGAAACTGTAATATCTGTACACAATATTATTGCGCATCAAAATATTACTTAGCGACCAATAGTTTTATTTATCTTCTTAACTTCAAATTACAGAAAACCGTATCTTAAATGCATAAAAGCAAGGGACGAATATTTCATAATGATATTGGTCTTTTCTTTAGGTATGGGAGCGTGGGGTCTCCAATTTTAGTGAGTCCCAGGCCATAAACAGCCTGCATTATATTATCATAGCGTACATAGAGCGCCCGGTTTTAGTAAAGCCGATTTTCCGTATTATATAGTTTTCCTATAACGTAAAATTTTTATAATTTATTTATTTTATAAAAAATCTAATATAGTTTTGAAAATAAAGGAGGAATTCTGCATACTAATATAAAATAGATAAAAGAAGATCTATTGGCACTGATTTATTCAATATAAGGTTTATTGTGTTCACAGTTGCGCCTAGCCGCAGTAGAAAATATATGATGAATTCTATAAAAAATTATAATCAATTATAACATTAATAATAATAATACCTAGGACATTCCACAAAGCGCCATCTAGTCCCAAAGTAAGCAAGTATTATGTTTGTGTTACGGGCTACTAGACAACTGATATACGAGTATATACACGTACTTAAATATTAATGCAAACCACAAATCTTAACTTGGCAAGCCTTGTTTGTGTACACGAGTGGGGTGTGGTTCTACTGTGTATTTAAGTACTGTTTGGTCGATGGTGAACGATGGTGAACGATGGTGTCAGGGTTCATAAAGGTTTATTTATAGACTAGAAGTAGTTGAACTGGCGGCGTCTCGGTATCTAAATTGTTTGACGAATTACCACGTGTTTGAATTGGGCCAATCAGAAAGGAATTTATATGTTCCTAAATTCACTTGCATTCGGATCTGGGGATCGACGACCCGAAGAGATCAGCAAAAAGTTTGTTTGTTTCATAAAGTGTGTTAATTGTGTGAAATAATTCGTACATGACTGGAAATTTCTATTGCTAAACTGAGTTCGTCGATATGCATTTATAAGGGGTCAATCCTCTTATATACGAACATACATTTCCTAAAAAATAATAATTTTAAGGATTTGGAGTGGTTTTGTAGAAAACTGAGACCATTGAAGTGTTTTTAAAAATAACTTCTGAATTGTTAGCATGCAAGTCTATCCTTGTACCGAATTACAACTTGTTATGTCTAACGCTTAGAAGTTAGAAGAATGTGACAGGCATACAAAAGAACGCATGAATCAGATTAATAGGTTCAGTCATCATATGATTGAGGTAACTTAAAAATAAGTTACTGATTGTTCACCAGGCTCCTTTTGAGGCCTCATTAACATTAGATTTTCCATGTTTTTATACCCGCCTCCATGGTATTTCCGATTTCAGCAGTCTATTTGTCTGGACATGTAAAAGTCCGTTTATTAAACACAGATAACAAAAAAATAGATTTTTTATCTGTTTTTAAACGTACTCTAGCTGCGAACAGTTAAAATTATTACTACCATTACCTTCCCTACCTCGCTTAAATTCAATCAAGTAATAAAAACTTGATAAGAGAAAACTTTCTTATCACAAAGTTCTCTATGAGATTTGTGATGGTATTATCTGTCTGTCTTCCTGTAATATTTATGTCAGATATACCTGGATTTAAATAAACAAAGACACCTTCATTTATTGTAACGTTCATTCAATACTATAGGTAAAATTTCGCTAGACATACATGACGTTTAATGTCATTTCGAATCCTGTTGATATATGAACTTTTATCAAACTTGTAGTCGGGGAGTCCGTAACTAAAAATGGTTAAAAGTTTAATTTTTGTTAATGAATGTATTTAGAGGGCTCACTCACAAACTGCGGTCAGTAAGATGGCCATTTGCACCAGCTTTAAGAGAATATATTTAAGCCTTATGTTTCATTACTTAATTAGGTACTTGTTATACATGTAGTAATGCTGCTTCGCCATTTCAAGATTATAATTGATTGTCTGACACAATATCCTTGTTGTACCAGTTAATCAATCATGTCTTGGCGTTCCGCAAGGCGGCGGTACGTGAATCACAAATATACCGAAATATGGTGGCCAAGTGACCGAGCACCTCGCCTTTCATACAAAAGTCGTAGGTTCGATTTCCGCCATTTACTGTATAACATTAGTTTTATATAAACTGGTTTTTTTCGGTTATAATTTGAGAAAATAGTTTTGGTACGTTCGAAATCATATAATTTTATACATAAACGTCACAAAAAATTTCATATTGAGCTGGACTTTATAAAATCTACAAAAAATATATAAGAAAATTGTTTAATTTTTACATATTCGTCTAACACACCTATACCTAATTGCCTGACCTGTGAATAAAGTGAGAATTGTGAGTAATGTTCCTTATGAAAATTCGGCATTGAGAAAGTTGTAACCATTTGCTGTCACGGACTCCCAGACTACTGGTGAAAAAGTCTGTGTTTCTTGGTGGATACATATTATATCGTCTATTTCGTAGTTGTCCGCTCTAGGTGTATAAATTACGTTTATACAATAGCGTAGTTAGTTAATAGCGTTAAAGCGAATTAATAATAACTACCATCATCTTATTTATTAAGGCGAAGAACAGTCAAAAACTCAGCTAGTATTATAATCATAAAAATATGTCACCGGGGGTCTCTATGCGAAGCTCGAGGGATTCCCCGAGGGACACGGCGTTGTTGGGTCCAGGTGGGTCAGTGGTAGTTGTGTCAGCGCGCACCACATACATGGTAAGAGGAGGAGATGGTGGTGTACTACTGCTATTGAAGACGGCACTGGCAGCCGCATGAGCGACACCTGGTCCTGGTCCCGGAAGCGCCTCACTTGGTTGCGATGGTTTTCTGTAACAGTAAATATGTATTGGAATATGAGAACCGTGGTCTCAAGGCCGATTTTGTTACTTTGGCTACAGGAATGCACAGGTTTACCAGAAAAACTACACTCGTCTACAGAATTATATAAATATTTACATACTAAAATGAAAATTCTACAGTTCTTAGACCATACAAAAATTTAGTATTTTGGGCAATGGTTTTTGTTAGCAAAGAATAAAAACAAAAGTTTACGTGTACTTAATTATACCAATAAGTTAAACTAGTATATATTTCCTGAAATTACCAATGTGTGCGTGGATTTAGGGAAATTTATATTACCTGAATTTTCTGGTGAATTAACTCTAAATTATTGAAATCATATTATCTTACATCGAACCATACTGGCAATAATATAATTTGCGAACGTGAAACTATTTAATAAATTACAGGAAGCGTTTTTGAAGTCTACATACAAAAATAGATAATCGCGGTCATATTTTCATAACATATTTCACTTCATGCATGAGCATGAAACCAGATAATATCGTTATAAAAATATACGGCTCAAAGAGCTAGTTTGCTATAGCCACAGACCAGTCAACCTATAGACCACGCTTTAATAAACGTCAGTACGAAAACGAAATCGCCAAAAAGTGGCGAGGTGCGGGGAGAGGTCGGCTAGTTTTCATTGGCTAGTTCAAAATTGACAATTTAATGGCTTCCAACGTGCTTCCAACTGACGGCTCACTAGTGACGTAGTTATGTAGTGTAACTACATAGCCTTGGCGAATGCTACTCCCTGTTAAAGCGTGGTCTAGAAGGTTGACTTGTCTGTGGCTATAGCTAAGTGACCAACACACAAAACTGAGCTGTTGTGCAACATACATATAGCATGGCATAGCTCGTTACGTTACTATGAACAGCGCTTGGGCCGACACGCGAATTACGCGGCCCACGAGACACAAAATCGTACCAGTAATCAAAGTGAGGGGGTTCAATTGCGAACCATCAGGGCCACACTAACCTATATTCATTATATGCATAGTCAAGGTAGTGTATGGGCTGTATTTAGAATATTTGTATTTTCAGTTGGGTAAAAGTAATGTGACAAAAATATGTGTAGACATAGTAAAAAAACATTAAAGGTTTGAAATGCCTATTACCTAATATCGCGGCATACTAACGTAAACCCCGTATGGTGGGAAGATGGTTTTTTCTTTTATTTTACATGATACTAATGAGAAAATTGCTTAATTTAATATTATTTATTACTCCTGAAAATTTCATAAACTTGAAACATCACACAATTAAAAAAAACGGTTATTCTTATTCGATTCGACATGTATAAAAATGCGATTGTCCATTATAATTTTCCAGTAAAATAAAATATAGATACAACTATATTCTCAATAAAAAAAAATTACTAGACATTTTGGCCCCCTGAATAAGTGATATGTTAGGGTCAACACAATATATAATTATATCGAATTTCAAGTTGCTACATCAAACGGTTCTGAGATATATATATGTGTCTGACGGTCAGACAGACAGACATCGACTAGTTGAACTGAGACTGAGTGAAATCTTAAGGATTCCATTTTTGCTGTAGTACTACTGAACCCAAAAAAAACTATTGTTACGAGCACGTCACGTCCATCGAATCAACGCTTCCACATCACTAGTTTTTAATCTAGAAAAAATGAAAAGCAACGGTACCTAATTAAATTTGATGGAGTTTGTCTGGAAAACACTATAGAACGATCGAATCTTCCAGTATCGCTAGACAACCGGGGATGTCATAAAGGTGTCAATGATAAGCAGTCGTGTGAAGATTGCAACAATAAAGATTAAATGTCATAGTAACGTGCAGATGTTCCAAAAATAAAAAATTATGAGTTTATTAGGCTGCGCACTGTTATTAGCGAAATACAACTGGGAAGAACTTGCCTCACGTGAAACCAAACGTTGTTGTAGGTACTTATTAAATTAAAATGACTGACAATGAGTATGAATCCAATGTGGAATATTTGTTGCGGCAGCATCGTAAAACAGAGGTAAACATAGATTGACAGACCTGTCGTCCTGCACGTTGACTACGGCGTCCACATGTGCGGCTGCACCGGGTGTCGGGGAACAGCCCACGCGCACCCATCGATCGCCGGCCGTTTGGATGATTGGGTTGTTCTGGATCATCACCATTGCGTACGCCATTGTCCTATCACACGTCGCAGTATATTCATAGAGGAACACATCGAAAATTACATAGCATTAAAGTCTCAAAAAATTAATAAGTCCGTTCTCCATTACATCTTTGCTACCAATTTGCTACCAAAAGTTTCGGTATAAAATATTTCTGTAATGAAATTAGAAAATGCATTTAGTTACCGGCACCGAGAAGAACTGACAATAATAATAACGTACACATGACAACAACGTCTAGGCTTCAAACTAAGCATTAGCTTGTGTTTTGGATATCAAGCAAGGACACCCGGATTCGAACCCGATACCTCCAGCTTTGTAGGCAGGGTCGCTACCCACTAGGCTAAGCGGTCGTCAATCACATAAAATTCATGGTGACAGTGCTGCTGTATAACAGTCCCACAAAACCGCAAGTAGTTACTAATAGTTTTAAATTTAAATCGCAGAAAGTTACAACTAATAGTTTTTAAAAGCAATAGATTTTAGAACCTTAATTTTACCTGTTTACAACTCCTCGCGGTCCTTTGCTTATAGCGTGTGCGAAGTTAACATCGCAGTCGCCATAGAGGGGCAGCGCCAATTTGACAAGACCGGTGTTGTCTGCCCGTGCACCACATCGCTCGCCGCGACCTGGCACGTACATGCGGCCGTTGAACGAGCCACGAGCTCGATACGATACGACTAACTCGTCACGTGTGCATTCTACGGTCACTGTATTACAACAAACATGTTAAAATAGACTTTGTGATCTATTTACGGCAATATTAAATTGAAATTATACTTTTAGGGTATTTCTCATATACGTAAAGTGAACTAAAATATCTCTTACCGCATATACGATATATTATCATTAAGGGACTAACTGATACATATTATAGAATTACTGACCCAACACTACAAAGAGAATATCTCGGACGTCAGCCTGCACTAGATGAGGAAAGCTTTCAAACAACTCGCGAATTACAAGGCGTTGGGTGTGGACAGAATTACGACAGAGCTTCTGAATGCTGAAAAACTGGTACTCAAAATTGTTCAGAAGCTTTTCAAATTCATCACACATGAAAGCATTTTACAGCAACCGTGACGCATGCGTATAATGGTTATCTTCTTTAAAAAAAGAGTAAATTTGTTGTTGAAAAATGCAGAGCTATCACACTTTTATACACATGTTTTTCACATGTTTATAAATAATTTTCGAGGGTTACCGCGAACTGTCTTGGACACGAGCTCGACGACTTCCAGCCATCCGAACGAGCCGGATTGCGAAACGGCTTTAGAACGATGGACAGAACCACGTGCTCCTATAAAAGTCCCAAAACTTTAATCGGAACTAAGCTTAACGTTTTGTGGACTATTCAATGAAGAAGCCTTTATTCTTAGGACTATGAAGGTGGTACTACAGTCCCTTTAACAATGGTGCCAAATCGAAGTGTTGAAACCGTGACATCGATTCCGATTCAATTGCAGAAATATAAGACAGAGAGTTTTTGAATCGGAAAAGAATTAATATTAATGGCGAAGACATCACGCACTTTTGGTTAGCGGCAAAATTGTTATGACAATTTTGCCGCTAACCAATGATGATGATGATGAGCCTATGACCTCCAAGAATTCTTCCATTATGATGGAAGAATTCTTGGAGGTCATAGGTGTCATGTTCAAAGATCTCAGTGAACTTGGGTCACAATAGGTTCTACTGATTCTGTCAATCACCGAAAGGGTGCATGTTGTGTCCGTAAAACGTCCGATACAGAGTAAAAAGGATGGTTAAGTTTTGACAACATTTTTATAAAAGAAATGACATTCATAAAAAAGCCTTTTATTAAATAACAAAAAAACCCAATTAATCGTAAGAAATATGCCAAAGCTTTTCAATTTAATTAAGTATACCCTTTTCCCTCCGCCACTCGTTAATTAGTGTACTCATTTTGAATACAAACGCGTGGGTTAGGTACTGTTCGTTCCCTTCAAGAATATTCGTGTGATTATCGATATTTTGGAACGTTAATAAATGTAATTTGTGAAACCGTAGCAATATTTATTCTATAAAGGAATAGTCGATGTGAAATATTGTAGTTTTCAATACAAAAAATTACGTACACAGTTAATTCAACGATATTTTTAAAAGAAATAAAAAAATCGTAATAATAATAAAATACATTGATTCTAGGATTGGTTTCTACGTACGTGCTCTATCTAGTAGAGGTTATAGTGACATCAGGCCTTACCTGTGATCCTTACTCAGTGGAATAAATTAGAAAATATAAAAATGCTAACATACATAATGTATAGATTTTGGTAACATTTTCGTATATATGTATATATTTTGGTGCGTTTGTCTAGTAAACCCATAAACAATTGGTCTCAAAAAAACTCACTCAAACCCTGGAAAATGTATTATAGCTTACTATTAAGGCAAATGACTCTTCTGTAGTATGAGGCACCGTTTATTCTTCGTAGAGCCCAGGAGCCGATCGTCACCGAGTCGTCGGCGTGCAAAGAGCACTCCCCAACTATGGCCCTGGCCTGCCATGTGAACCCACGGCATACAAAACGCCCCTCGTCCTCACACGCCGTTCTACACTGAACCAAACAATTGATTTATACATTTTTGCATTTTCTATCAAAAAGAGGTTGGGAAAGAAGTAATTTAAAACTAGCCTTTTATGTAGGGGATTAAATTGATAATAATTAATGTGGAAATGTGTTATTATTTATTTCGATTTGGAAAATATAAACCAATAAAAGATACTATTTTTAAACGTTTTAAGAGTATTATACGAAAGCATATATTTATACGTAACTATTCACTTTTTTAAATTTTCGCCTAGGTATAGGTAGGTACCAAAACCTACAGGTTAAAACATCATCGATGACCTTACGATAATACGTAATGCCTAAGTATATACAACCAGACAAGTGCGTGCCGGGTCATCCAATAATCAGGGTTCCGTACCAAATCCAAAAATTTATAATGAACCAAAATCATAAGTTTACTCAGATTTGAAGTTGATCGGCTATAGCTCGTGAACTAATTATTTTGTCCCTAGAAACTCGATACACATTTACTAAAATGTTGTATTATGTAGTATTATTCTTGCTAGTAATATATTTCAGTGGTTCTATTCTCCTAAATGTTTTTTTACACATACCTACGCTTTATTAAAGAGATCATTGTTTATATAACACGATATCACGATATCACACCAGACTGACAAGGAGAAAACAAAAAGTAATAAAACTGAGACAGAAACGTTACTCTTGAAATATTGTATTGTCTGATACATAAAGGCATGTTATGACGCTACTTAATAAATACTATCAAAGGTAAATCGAGACATAATCTTCGTTCCGAACAAAGGGACCGGTTGCTAAAATATTTATGCAACCCTCTGAGGCACGAGCTCCTTACCCTTCTACAATTTCTTAAGCCTTATGGATTCAAGCTTGTGTAATAAAAGTACTAACACAAAGTGATATATAAATATGATTCACATTTGATTTTAAAAAAACACGTCAATCCCTTTTTCGATTCGCTCTAGCATTTCAATTTAGAGAGCGACAATAATGGGATGTCCGATGACACCTAGACTCTCGAATTCACCAACATACCTGCTTTTTTTTTCTCTACTATTACAAAAATATTTCACTTATTCAATTACCTATTAAATAAAGTATTTTTCATTATATAAAATTATTTCTTAAAACGTGAACAGAGTGTGAAGAGTGTTAATAATAATTGAATATACCTACTACACTACACTTAAAATAAAGAAATGTTGACAGCAACATACATATGAGCCAACCGAACGTAATCGTATTTTTATGGTACCGAAAATCGTATTAGTACCTACCACATATCTGATAAAATAAAGCTAGTTTAAAAAAATCGATCGTACATATCGTGATCATATAGTGATTAAAAATTTTACACTATCATGAAAGCTGTTACCATTTTCGAAAGTTTTTTTTTATAAAGTACCAAATAAATATGACAAAATTTTTTAGCGAAATATTAATTCTCCGTCTGATTAATATTTTTTTACACGAAGTGATCCCATAAGGGCTTCTATTTTCCTTTTGAGGTACGGTACCATAAAAACTGTTGGCATCGATTCTGACAATGATTCTAAAGATAATAAATAGTTTTTGTTTTCTGATAAATTTGATTACAAATTGTATAATAATTATAAACGAATCTAAACTTACCTCATCTTTCGTAGAATTAGATATTGTGAGTTGCACGTGTTTCAAAGATTGATTGTAATACTCTTCATACGAACATCGATCGATCTTTTCGGGATCTAAAAATTTAGAGAATGCTTTTTATTTATCAAAGTAAATACATTTATAGTTCAAAAAAACACCGTATTTAAAATATACACGTAACGCTTGCACATAACGACTGATAAAATCGTTCGCCTTGATGCATTTCTGAATTATCGACACGCACACATATTGTAGGCAAATAAATTACTATTTAGTGTTACAGAGATAGCAAAAGAAAGTAAGACATAAAAAGAGAACAGATAGATTATAAAAATCACGAACGGCGAAATTTTTGATAATTTATAATGTTTATTATAAAAAATAAAACATGTGTGCAATTCACACGCGATAGAAGTGAAACCTGCAAAAATTTTGGTTTTAAGATAATGAGACGAATGTAAAATTTCGGGAAGAGGATAATTAATTTACATTTTATACATATATATTATATAGATTTATTCAAACTCAGAGCTTACATTTTCGATAAATGATACAAGAGTACGCACACGTATACACCACGGTTGTTGTAATGCCTTTTCTCAAGTTTTGTACTACGCATGCACGCACAAACACGTATCAACACACGTACAACGTTGAGGCCCAAGCAAACTCCCACTATGCCTTGGTAAACACGAGTGGAGGGGGTACGAAGCAGAGCGCAAAGAGAACCGTGAACACAAGAAACACTGTATAATGCTTTCTATCTCTTTTTCTCCCACGTTAAATCTTATGAATTTATGTGTCTGTCTCTTTTTACTGTCGCTTTTTCGTTTCATCAACTTTCAAATCACAACGATGCTAAAGAAGTTTTTACTTCACAAAATACAATTTATTCATGTCCTTCTCATTTTCACATGCTTACATACCATTCCACTAGAGTGCCGATTTTTCCTTGTCTAATCAATTTCTGATTATATTTTTTCTGTTTTGGAATATATTACAATCATATTATTATAAAATAAAATTTCATTCACTCTTGTAATGTAAAACTAAAGAATTCTACTTCGATTCAATTTCGGAAATACTATAAAACAATTTCGTTATTATTTGAAACCAGATATATTATAGAATGAAGAACTCATCATTCTCTGCATCTTTTCCGTATAGAAAGGTTATGACAGTTAAGACAAGCGGGAAGCGCCTATATGATGATTTTATCACTTCCGCAACTTAAACGAGTATAGCACACCAATTCCCATTTAAACTTGGTAAGTTTCCTTCTAAACATATCGAGACGAGGTTGATTCAAAAGAATGAAATATACCGCGACACGAATACAGTACTCACTTCAACTTTACCATAAATTCGGTTCGGTTTTCAAATACTTAACGAATTTTAATTTCTTTTAAACGCAAAAACGTTCACTACGTGTTGTTAGAAGCGCGCTGAAGTCAATTATTACCGAAACATGTATTTATTTTCAGAAATATAAAAATAATATTTTCAATGCTTTTTACTCACATCATAGCTACGAATATTTAGCAGTAAAAGACTCACAGTCGTGTCGACATTGGTTCTCTATGTAAAGCGTGTGGTAGTTGGCCACTCGGTAAGATTCCGGCTCAGTATATTTGTCCTCGACGTTCAGCACGCAGCTGCCGACTGCATCATTTGAAGATCTTATCACCTCATGGTCGAAGTCAGCGTCTGATGGTGCCCACTGCGCCGATCTGATGTAACGTTAAAATAACTCTATAATAAAGATATAGTTGTATAAATTTTATTTATTTATTTTTATGCTATGTTGGCGTGCTTAAGCAGTTTAGTTTTTAGGCCGTGTGGTGTTCGCAGTGGATCATTAATTAAATTATATTTTTATTTATTGTAAATAAAGTACAATTCAATAAGGTGCAAATTAATATACAAAATAATAATAAAACAAAAAAAAACTCCTAAAAGACCATCACGAGCAACGAAAATGAATTTCATTATGAATTTATGTCCTTATCCTACATTTTTTCTATTATTTGATTATTTAAAACAGATGCATTAAGCCTATGAGTAAATAATTTAATCGGCTTCGTACAGCTAGATTATAAATCCAATAACCACTTAGCCTAGTGGGTAGCGAGCCTGCCTACGAAGCTGGAGGTCCCGTGTTCGAATCCCAGGTCGGGTCAGTCTTTATTTGATGAATATTGATACTGGTACCGGATCTTGGTTGTTATATGTATGTGGTGTCTTCGGTTGGTACCCAAAAAACAAGCTAATGCTTAGTTTAGGGCCTAGACGTTGTTGTGATCCTACGTTATTATGATTTAAAAAAAAAATTATAAAGAAGATATATAATGAAAATAAAATTTCTTTTGATTACAAGTTTAGTCACCTTTTTATACAGCTAGTATTTTCTCATATAGAAAATATGGCATAATTTAATGAAATATTCGTTTACCATATTTGTCATAACTTATAACAGGTATTCCTCTCCGAAAAAGGCGAAGCTTTTTATGTCTATTTAAGGTAAGTAGGTATACCAATCAAATATAATATTCTTTGACTTCTGATATTGAGAGTTTTAATTGAGGGTGCAGTACCCTCTTATACACGTGGACTACATAGTACACCTGACCTGTAATATGGTGCATCATCGGCGGCGTAGAGGGCGGCATTGCACTCGCCTGCTGTAACGTTCAGTATCACTTTCAGATGTCGGCCATCCGCCTGCAGCCGATAGCCAGCCACCGTTTCCACGGCCCACCATCTCCTGTCGCAGGACGCCTCAACTGCACATGTTTTTGCAACTGATATTTCATATTACCAAAATCAATAAAAGTAAATATTTATTATGAATTCACTGAAGTAATTTAAAGTTTTTTTTTATTCCTACATATTATTTTCAAAGATTACGTCAAGCAGTAACAAATAACTCTATCCAAATAAAGAGGTCTTCGTGATAACGACGACCGACCGACGAACGATTGACGACCGCTTAGCCTAGTGGGCAGCGACCCTGCCTGCGAAGCTGGAGGTCCCGGGTTCGAATCCCAGGTCGGGTCAGTATTTATATGATGAATATTAATACTGGTACCGGGTCTTGGTTGTTATATGTATGTGGTGTCTTCGCTTGGTACCCAAAAATACAAGCTAATGCTTAGTTTGGGACCTAGACGTTGTTGTGATTGTGTGTGTTATTATTATTATTATTATAATTATTCCTATGATTCCAAAATCAAATAACCAGAAACCAAATTTTGATAGAGCCGTTAAATTGTTCAATACGTCATTAAAAACGCAGACACACGGAATAGCTATCAGGGCGTAATTTCATATTTATAACTGGTATGTATTACTTGTACTTACGTGGCAAACATATTTTTTCAAAATAAATGACGTCATTATTAGGCTTAAAGAGCCGCTGCGTCGCAGGTGCAAGGCCGGTGCAAAGAGCGTGTGAATACGAAACTGTCACACCGGCACAACCAGGTAGTTCACGGCATCGAGCAAGGCAAACACCTTCAAGGGAAGGCTCATCTCCCCGCGCTGCATACACGAAGACAGAGGCTCCGCGCTCTGGTGATGCCCCCACCCATCTATTGAAGGTCTTTGATTCACCAGCTCCGCATTCCGCATCCGTATCTGTTATGATCATAGAGATAAATTGTTATGATTGAGTAGGTATTTATATAAATCATGATTGTAGAATTGGGGACGCGAATCATCCGCTGCTCAGAATAAAAAGTAGGTCAAGTGCGCTTTGAATACGTCGAACGTCAGGTGTATATTGAAAATACAAATCTTAAAAAATATATATATTTATATATATATAAAGTTTGTCTGGATGAGATTGTTTTTAGCGATAAGACCGCCCATTGTACCAAACTTAGTTATAAGAGATACCTATGTTCTTTATTTTTGTTCTAACTCGTGGTGTACAATAAAGAATATTATTATTATTATTAAATTTTTAATATAAATTTTATGATGTATAAACGTACGGCGGATCAGACATATTAGTTGTTTGGCTGAAGTTTATAAAATTTCATTGGTGTGTCTTTATCAACATAATAGTAAATAATCGATTATTTAATTTTAATTACTTGAAGATTTTTACATCAATTTTGGTAGTTTACACAAACTTGGAACAGTTGATGTTGCCAAGTTAATGGCCTTTAGAGTAGAGGCGTGCACAGCAAGTAGGTCCCAGGTCCGGCTGAATATACTGTGCCAAGGTAACGAGACACTCAACTGATTATCAACGTTCGCGGCTTTAGAGTTTATGCTCGTCATTTTGTAACATTGCGAATGTGATTCGTTCAGTATCACCAAAGAAAAAAAAACGTTAGACCGATTTTTTGAAGACACGTTTCACACCGAATTAGTTCGCTGTGAATAATTAATATTTCCGAAAAAGTATTCTGTACTGAGAGAAGTTCTACCTCAAAACTCTTCTTTTTCTCATGTCTTCATAATTTTGTTAAAGTACATTTACGAAACAGTTATTATTATTATTTACTAGCTTTCCGCCCACGGCTCCGCTCGCGTGGACTACCCAGTTGTACCGGGATTCCTTTTCCCGGGAAAAAAAAGTAGCCTAGTCACTTCTCAGATTATAAACTATATCTATGCAAAAAATCATGGCAGTCGTGATACAACTCTGTAGTTTATGCGAGCGGAGCCGCGGGCGAAAAGCTAGTATCTTTATAAATTATAGCCTACGTATCATTCTGGTGTATAAGCTATATTACTGTAAAGTTTCATTAAAATCCATTCAGTAGTTTTTGCATGAAAGAACAACAAACATCCATACATCATACATACAAATTTTCGCGTTTATAATATTAAGTAGGATTGGGAAAACCATTGGTTCACAATCTTGTATAGTTATCTTAATAAAAGCAAATAACTAATTACAGGTTTTCACATGTAGAAACAAATTATTCCACTAAGCCAAGAAGCACAAGCGCATCATTAAAAGTAACTCTTATTTAATTAGATAAGGACTATCCCACATGGTGCACAATACCAGAACTAACAATAGAAAAAGAAAATAATAATTATATAACATCTGACTGACCTGTTGACTGAGTGGTTAGAGACCCTGATTGCGGAGCCGAGGGTCGCGGGTTCGATTCCTGCCCGGGCCAAATATTTGTGTGCATGAATATGTCTATTTGTTCCATGTATGGGTGTAAAAATATCTATATATATGTATTTCTTATATAAAAAAATAATATTTAAGTATGTATATCAGTTGTCTAGTATCTTATAATACAAGCATAATACTTGCTTACTTTGAGACTAGATGGCGCTGTTAGGGATATTATTATTATTATGCAATATATTTTTCAAGTACCTATAGTACAAAAAATAGCTTTAAAAAAGAAACGAGACATCTTTGCAAACCGATAAGACAAATTGATAAATATACGTATTGTTTATTTTGCAGCTTTAATCTCATACAAAAAGAAACTATTTAATAGTTTAAATACATAGAGTAAATATATTTGACCCGTTTGGTTTTAACAGGGTCATAAATGTCACTTCACAGTATCGAAAGTGTCAAACGCAATTTCGCGGTGGTGAAGACCGGCGCTGGGGGACCTCGCGGACTGAAACTAGCCATCTTGCACCAGCTAGCTAGAGAATGAGTGTTAAGACGTTAAACGCAGAAGAGTGTTTCTAGGTTTAATAGGTGTGAAATTATAACTTTATCGCATAATACATAACTTTAAAGAATGTTATTTTAATAGGTATTATATATATTTGTTATTATATTGTTGTACAAACAGGTGATTTTTTAATCACTTTCTAATAATATCATAGTCTTTGGTAAACATTTACTAAATATATGTTTTTTTTTTCTTTTAGATATATTTATTACTGAAATATTGAAATATGGAGCTACAAAGTTATTGTATGAGCGTGGGAGTGCGTGGGCGATTTCAGACACTGACGATTGTATGTGTCGGCGGCCGCAGGTGGAACGCTCCTTTCCGGTATAGCCGCGTTCGTCCTGTCTCGTGCGTTTGACTTGGTGACCACTTTGTACCGATAATCTTTCGTGAAAACTATTTTATTGTGAAAAACACAATTCCTACTTTACAATGAGATGTAGCCTTTTTCTTTTGTAGCAGCCAGCAACTAGACCTTCATACTTATATATATGGTGGGTCTAATAGTAAACTTTAATGCTTAATTCTTGTTTGATTCGTTTAAGCTTAGTCGAAGCTGAGATATTTAGGTTCAAATATCGTGTATATCTAATTCACAATTTTTCACACTCGTTGTAAATATTGACACACCTTGGCGTGATTTTATGATTTATCGCAATGGTAGTATGGGAGTAGAAAAATTGAATGAAACAATGCCAGATATTATTATTATTTGTATTAGAAACAACTCTATTGAATACGACACGAACCGGCACAGAGGCCCTCCAGAGATTCCGCCATTGTGGCAATGCCGTCAGCAAGTGTTTTAAACAAATTGTTTTCGTTTTAGGGTTCTGTACCCAAAGGGTAAAAAAAAAGGCACCCTATTACTAAGACTCCGCTGTCCGTCTGTCTGTCCTCCGCTATAACAACAAATACTAAAAAACAAAATAAAATAAATGTGGTTCCCATACAAAAAAAACGTATTTTTGCTTGTTTTTGCTCGATATTGATAACAGCAACAGGTAGACGCTTGAAATATTCACAGAATATTTAATACATTCTTTTTAACAATAAATAATTAAATTAAAATAAAACAAATATTTAAAGGGGGCTCCCATACAACAAATATTATATGGTGGTACGGAACCCTTCGTGTGTGAGTCCGATTCGCACTTGGCCAGTTTTTAATGCTGATATCTAGGCTAGGCTGTTCTCTATAGGTTTGGATTAATTTAAAGGCTTATTCCCCAAACGGTAAGCATAGTGGCCGATATACTCCTAGGTTCAATATTCCTTACTATGATGTAATTACTGAAACACTTTTCTCTATCACATCACGAACTTGTTTCTCACATGTTGTTGGCCACCAACCTGAGATCAGAGAAACTACTACCAAAATCGCTTAACAATGCTCCAGCATTTTTTATTACTTGAATTAAATGACCTGAAGTTTGACGGTGTGCCTCAACATTTTAAATTAATTTTTGATACGGTAATTGTTAATTTCTACAGTATATATCTTCTCCATGCTGACTTTAGGATGCTAGTATTCGAGTCGGCTCAACCTCCTGTCATTCTTATATCTCGACTGCACTGCAGTCTCTTACACTACATTCCGTCCTATCTGCTGTGCCTCACGGGGTCTCGGACTTCCGCACTCCTGCAGCAGAACTGTTGGCTGGTGAGTCAATGCAACAGAACGCTAATTATTAATTTCAACCTACCGACACGTCACTTTT
This sequence comes from Luffia ferchaultella, assembly GCA_949709985.1. Classification (NCBI taxonomy): domain Eukaryota; kingdom Metazoa; phylum Arthropoda; class Insecta; order Lepidoptera; family Psychidae; genus Luffia; species Luffia ferchaultella. Next base: position 12,865,686 of record OX453245.1, on the reverse strand, counting down.
TTCGATTCATTCTCTTCCTGGGTAATCAGTTGGGAACTTCGGTGTTATTTAAAAGGTTGTCTCGTCTGTAGCAGCTCTCTGCAGCTCTGCAGCCTCAGACTAAAATGAATATTCCGCATGGCGTATAATACCACTGATATTGATAATAACAGAATAGAAACCCCGTCAATCTAACCCTTTTGGGTTGATGAAGAGCATAAAGGTTTAATATAAATTCCAACATTCAAAACCTTATAGCTCGATTCTGAGTGAGTTTAAGACATAATGTGTTATAACAAATTTTGATTGTTATATTATCCTCTTACTAAATATGATTTAAATAGAAAGTTTGGTTGGTGGCCGCAAAAAACAGGTACAAATGCCTAATGTCTTGCACATTTTTTTAAAACTGATTTTTGAATAATACCCTATGCTTAGAAAAAATTCGGAAAGTGATGAAAAAATTTTCGTCGATATTGAGAATATTGATATTATTCGACATAGACGTTATTCCCTAACCCAAATAAAATTGATGAAGTGGAAAGGCCTTTCTGCCCGAGGGCTATGTACATAGAGATTTTTAATAAACGATAATCTGATCCTTTTTCTTTTACTTCACACAACGTTAAACCCAAACAAATATTTTTGTCGTCGTTAATTGAAAAAAAATCAACGGATCTCCTGCCTTCGCACGAAGTTCTTACGACATTGGAAATGAACCTAACGGAATAAAGTAAACACACATATTTTGGATAATATTATTGGAAACAAATTAATTTCGCAAAAAAAAAACAAAACTGTATCTGAATAAGCTTAAAACTTAGAAATATAACATTCTGTACGACATTTCGATCGAACAAACCGAATTAGTACGAAATGTAACACCAACGCATATCCGACTTCCAACTAAGGGCACCCTTAACCACTACTTTCGGTTGTCCGATTCGAACAATTTTAGTCTCAATCGATCCCCCGTCTAATTACCCCGAGCCGTTTTTTTTATTTTTTTCTTATTCGGACCTAGTTCTCGAGATATTGGGCTCCCAAAATGAAAATTGGGGAAAAAAATTGCGATTTTTTCCCTTTTTTGCCGATAATTTTTTTGTTTTTGAACTTCCTTAAAATTGTCTTTTGCCATCTTGTAGAGCTTGCCAAGCTGCGTCTTTTGACACCACGTTCATCCCGATATCTCGAAAACTCTTTGTGCAATCTGCCTGTCTCACAAAAGTTCTAAATGACCCCCTATACTCCATCGAAATGAAAGTCATTTCCAATGACAAAAATTACAATTTTTGTGTCTGCGAGTTGGAGTAATATAACTTAAAATGAAATACGAGTGAGAACGCTCGTCGATGTTTGTAAAACATACGCGGCATGTTGTGGCAGACACTTTTATTATATTCAGGTTTCTAATGACGTTTCTTTTGTATAATTATATCTGGGGTATTCTAATAGGACGATTTGCATTAAATGGTCCACCTTCATACATCACAATGGCATCAATATACTATATATTATAGTACATCTAAGTACATACCTTCACCTTCTAAATTAAAACGGTACCTACTTTCAAATTTATCGATCTACTCATAGAGGCAGGGGATAAAATTAACCTGCGCAAATATTCTAAGTAATCCTATACATCAAACCCTTCTACTCGAGTATCACGTGTAGTATGTGTGCCATTCACAAGCAGCGGTAAATACTTCGATCGTATATAAACAAGATTCACAGCTAGCGTACAAAAATTGGAGATATCAAAAAAAGGCATTCTCTAAATACACACTTAACTTATTAAGAAATTATATACGTATTTATATAGTACAACAACTTTAATCCACAAACAAGTGAAAACGTGTAGGGAATACTGGGGTTAGCTGTAACATTTTTTTTGTTGATTGTTTCAAGTAAGTATAAGTCCATGCGATTGAGTAACTATGCAGGTTCTATATTTAAAAAGAAATTCAGGTGCCAGATTATTCGAGCCGTATAACATACAGAGACTGGTTGTTACACCACATTAGGGGCAAAACACGAAATCTAATTGATGCTTTTTGTTAAAAACAATTACAGTCTCTTTGCATGAGATATAAAACAAAGTATTTTTTTTTACGTTTATTTTTATTTTTTTAGTTTATTATAAAACAGTCTTATACCTCATAACTTCTAACCTTAAAGAAAATTATAAATTTATTTCTTTAACGAAAATATGAGCATTCTACCTCTGCATTCTAAATCTAAATCCATCATAAAAATCAATAATAAGTAATTTATAACCCTGAAGAAAATTATAACCATCTTTCTTAAACAAATACCTAAGTAACAACCGACGCTACGTAAATTATGTATATTTCTTTTGCAAAACAATTAACACTCATATAAAAATTAAACAGTTCAGTCACTATAATCTAAACAATCACTTACTCAATTCAAATATGTTTTGCAATCGACATTTCCTTTAACACATCTCACGTGTGACACTGTACCCATCCCTCGCCAGCTCAACTCTAATCTTACCATTCACAACATATAAAGCAAAAATAAATCATCTTCTACACTTTCTTCATCACAGTTATGTAACAACGCCTTCTTCAATACTGCTATATTTTCCGTTATCTTAGCTAGTTTCCTCCCTTTCTTGTATTTCCTTGTTGTCACATGTCACAACTTGCCCCGATTAATGAAAATAGGTTGATTGTTTAACATTAATAAAAATAAACAATTACTAATTTGAGGTTCTGGCAGCGGCGTGCATGGGCTTCTATAAGTGCACTAGGTTACAGGCTACGCGCTACGTGCTTGCTGATGGTGATATGATCATTTGCCTCTTTCTTACGTTACTACAGTGTTCTCTGTTTAGACACCGTTGCCGGTGTAACTATCTACCCCTGTCACAACCAGCCCCAGTTTCCCTTGAAAATAATGATGTATATGAATTAATTTTGGCTTGTGTATCCAAGGCATGTTTTTGACCGTAGAATGAAGATGATTAACGAGCTGATAATTATGTAACACTCGGTCGAACATATAACGATTTTCTGTCACGTAAGGTTAGGTACCTACACAAAGATAGGAATAAGTATTTCGCGATAAGTTGTTATGGATTGTTACAATTACCTACTTGACTTGTAATTGTAGCAGTGCCAACCACACAGTGCCAATGGATCACATCACCATGGAAATAAATTAACACGTAATAAGGTTACAGGCATGTTACAGGTGAATTGTTTTGGTTGTGTTCCAATATTTAAGATGTATAATTTTATACACAACGCTTGATGTGATTCCAACTATAACACTTGACTACTTGGCCCTTTTGTGTAATGATTTGTAATGACTCAAATTAAATCATATAAATATTGGAAAAACATGAATAAATGCAACGCGTAATGTACGTGTGTATGGACGGTGAACTGTATAGCTACTAATGTTTTTTTTTAATCGTGAACAGTTAGCTTAGAAAAAATATAACTGCTAGTGGATCAAATAAACTGTCAATGGACTAATACATATATTATTATTTTTACACGAATTCTTCAAAGTTTTTCAGTTTTTTTTTTCTTTTGATTAGCAGGATGTTCTTTAAAATATGCGGAGTTCTCGCGTCGTAAAATAAAAGTAGTTTCTATTTTTATTCATCGGATATTCAAGTTTAAAATATCTGACTACTGATAACACTCGAAACTCTTTTTTGGTAAATAGTAAAATATATTTAAATTGATAATTCTCTTTCAATGATACAGAACGGTGGGTGTAAGAAAATTAAAATATTTAGGTTTTTACTGGGGTACGTTTTTTGAAAATACTATACCCGTTCCAATGGCGATGAGCACTGTGAACACAGCCAGAGCACATACGTCGGACCGCATGTCCGATGAGCGACGGCGGCGTTCCGTGTCGGTTGCACTCTGTCCACCTCGCTGTACAAATTATTCGGTATTCGCTACGTGCGCACAGCCCCGCTTCACTCGCATACGACGGGCGACGTTTTGCATCGTTTTTCCTCTATTTCCTGGACACAGTAGAATGAAGTCAATCCGACAGTATAATTTGGGTAACTCGTTCAATAGCTCGATAGATAACGTGGTACGGCGCGAGTGGCAGACTAACTAACTAGAGCAATTCGCTTCGGAACAGATCTGGCTCCGGTGCGTCCAAGCTGAGTAAATAAAAGTTGTGGAACTGCCGTATTTAGTGTGTCCCTTGATGAACGAAAAAGTTTACAATTAAACAGTTGAATACGATATAACAACCTAGAGAATTACCTAGAGCATTGCAAAAATCATGTTCGAACATACCTCTCTGCAAAGTACAAGATCAAAATGATTCGACATCTTTAGTCAATCATTATTGTAACAAAGCGTAAAAAATTTTGTTTAAATAAGACTTATTGTGTTTATTTCCACCGCCAGATATTGTTTTTGCTTAAGGACACTCTTTAAAACGCGTGACCTTGTTAGTCCGCTATCTACATCTGGATAAAATTAATATGAATATTTTTTCCCGGTAAATAACCGAAAATACCATTCGTACCTACGTAGCACTACCTAAGTAGGTACCTAATTACATGCTCAAACAGAGACAATATACAACATCAAGTTACATGTCTTGGAGATAAGATCTGTCTTTTTTAATCGATGCCATGAAATTCGTATTAATATCATAATACTTAAGGACGATTGTATTGTAGTAAGCAAATCTTAAATCTATTTAAACAACATGAAAAAATCATATACATATACAAATTATAATTTTTGAAAAAGTAACATTTTTATTTCACAAAATACTATTTTTTATTTATTTATTATCCATTTTCTTATATGGGATCACTCTTCAGGAAGTCACCCTTCCAATGAAATTTATCTTTTTTAATTGTTACCGAGAATACCGGGGCGTAAACTAACAATCACCGATTTCGTTGGTATAAAATATTTTAATAGAAAAAAGAAAATTACTAGTCTGTAAATAGAACATATTTTTCCGTTATTTTGTAACAGTGTAACTAAATAGAGATAGGTTTGTATATAATAATCTCTTTATAAACTTTTAGCAGCTATTTCCACTAGCAAAGGATTTCCATTTGACTATGAGGAAAGCGATTTGATTGCGTCACAAAGCAAATACGTCTAGACATGGAACTTTGATTATTTAATATCTAAATATAGCCACGATACAATGACAACAAAAAATAGGTTAGCGTTTGTATGTTTGTGTGTGTGACTTTAGCACACACTCTTGTCATGTCACACTAAACATGTAGTCTTTCTGTGTACTGCGTCGATTATAACCGGATTAAGTGATATTTTTTTTATCTACGTTTTTAAAGCCGACACTCAACGCAACACGATCCCAAATGTTTGTTATTGACATGTACATATCTGTGCATTTATCCATAAGGTTTCAGTGTTGATTTTTTCTGATTGATAATAATAAGATGTAGTTAGATAATTCAAGTGCGATTTATGAAATGCCGGGATCACCATAAAAGAATTGGATAAGAGTTTTTTTTATTGTAAACATTTTAATTCGCAGTGAATATGTTTATCAAAAACAAATTCTTATGAAAATAAATCTTTTGTTGTTATTCAAATAGAAGTGTAAACCAATCACAAGCGAGCGTTTTGTTTGTCCCGCTCCCGCCATTATTACATTTGAAATACCTAATTTTAATAGCAAATGTATAAAAAACGTCGTATGATACTATTATAGATTTTAGAAAATATTTACAACTAGCTATGATACCCGGCTTTGCTCGGGAGTTGGTATGAGATTACGTGGTAGTTGATAGTTGAAATAAAAAAATAAACTATGACTAAAAAAGTGAAAAAAAATATATTGAAAACATTTTCTCATAATTTACACGACTTGTTTATAAACAATATTTTTCATTTTATTGTCCGGGCTATATATATATATATAAATTTTTCGAGTTTCCTACTCTTGAGCAAGCTACATATAGCTGACCGTGAAAGAAGCAGGATTCTTTAAGGTTGATGCCACAATATTTTAAAGTTTGCCCTTGCGCTTTATTAATTGTAAAACTAAAGGCTAATTTAATTGGAAACTGCAATCTTTTAAATTGAAATGGTAATTCAGAAGAGATCAGTGGTATTCTAGGTATAAATACTACAATCCATTAAAATTTGTGCATCGTTGATCAATTTCTTGTTCTTCATTTCCGATGAAATATACTTGCAGAAATTTATAGTCTTCGTTAGGCATTGGTAGTAACGATCCTATTTTGTGATAAATTTGCCCTTGAATTGAAAATACATATTCAAATTGATTTCTATTAGTGTTAGTCGAAGTAACACCGAAAGAAGTCATTTGAAAGCAGGAGTTGTATGATCTTATATTTTGAAGAAAGTGTTTTGATTCTAGTGTTTCTCCGGTCATGTAATGTAGAAATTCCTGCGGAGGTGCTTCCAGTGGTGGTAATCGAATTTTTCCGTTCATGCAACAGAGACCTGGTGTTTCTTTACCGAATTTTTTCGCGTGGCAAAATTGGCAAATGTTATTCATTTTTCCGATTACAACATATTTATGATTGTAATATTTTTTCTTCGGTTCGTAGTGGAATGCTTCCTTTGTTAGATTATTATCTTGATTCTTCAATACTTGCATTTTTTCTTCTTTCTTCGCTTTTTCTGCTTCTCAGGGTGGTTGTTGATTCGTTGATTTGTAAACGTGCTTCATGCTCTTCTTCCGTTTCATTTCTTCGACATTCTTTTTGTTTCCGTCGTTTCGCTGCAGAGCTGGCAAGATCTCCTCCTCTTTTACGTCTAGGCATTGTATTCTGTAAAATATAAATTAAATAAACATTCTATAAACAAATATATTGTTACGTGAATGTGGGGTACGTTAAGACAAAGAAAAAAAATTATTTAACCTTCAAGCGATCGCGTGATATTTTGTTTACGGCCAAAAATATACAGAAGACATCGATTCAACGTCGCGCAACTGCTTGAAGGTTAAGGAAATTACAATTAAAAGAATAGAAAAAAAAACCATTAGAATTAATTAAACACAATGTTAAAATACTCACATTTGATATTTCACAATAAAGGCTCACAGACAACTTTTTTCTTCTCCACTTCAAAATCGAGAATTAATTAAACACACTATTAAAAATACTCACACGTGATATTTCAAAATAAAGGCTGACAGATAACTTCTTTTCTTTTCGTTTCGAAATCGGTTGCTTAGCTGTTCAAATCAAACTAACTTTCGCGCCATTACTACACATGCTACAATTGAAGGGTTGGAAAAGTCTTTATATCTTTAAAAACACGCCCTTTAGGTTAAAACGGGAACTTTCTTGTTCGAGGGGAGATAAAGGGCTATCACACTATATAAGTCCTTTTATCGTGCCGGGACTCCTTTTTAAGTTTTATCGGCACGCACGTTTTATTAACTTAGTTTTATTATATATATATATAATATATATAATAATGATAAATAATAGTTCCAAAGCAATCACTGCTTGTGTATTAAGGGGCTGGGTGCTAAAGGACGTTTTTTCTCTTTACTAATTATATGCTATATAATATAGTTAAGAAGATATTTCGGCCAACTTGAAAATTTAATGTGAAAATGTTTACTTCGTGGTATTTTATTTATTTATTATATTAGATATATCGAGTTCGTATGTTTATGATGAAGCCTGTAAAAATTGCTAAATTTTGTAATTATTCAAACTTGAACTTTAACGTGTTGAACGTAAGTGTCGTGATAGCACGAGCACAGCGAACGTATTTTTTAGTTTAAAAGGCCGTGCGGACGTGGTTTGAATTCCAACGTGTAACAAAGAGTTTTTTCCGACTAAAGTACAGAACTAACACTGACGTTAAGCACGTTAAGCTGTCGGTCCCGGTTGTCATCAATAGACGGCAGTCGTTAAAATTCACCAACCCGCACTGGAGCACCGTGATGGATTAAGTTCTAATCGTCTAAGCCCCTGCAGTGGGGCATAATGGGCTAGTGGATGGAAATGAAAAAAACTGGCCAAGTTCGAGTCGTACTCGCGCCCCGAGGGTTCCGTACAAACCTGTAGGTATATAAGTAAAAGTAAGTTTGATTTTGTTACAGCTTAAAGGTATTATAGACTTGAGTATTTTATATGAATTTCAATTTATACCTCTACGCGTTCATGAGGAAAGGGGTAGTAAGTTTAAAATTATTAAAAATATTTTTATTATATGATGTAACTAAAAATTTATGCTTTTCGGAATTTTTCCTTTATCTGTGCTATAAGATGTTACTTCGTAGTAAATTTCAAGATTCTGAGTTTACGGGAAGTACCCTGTAAGTTTTGATTCCCTTGCGAGTATAGAAAATTTGCAACATAAACGGCTGTATCCTTTGATTGCGTTGGCTTAGAAGTTTGATTTTTTCACAGATTCAAGGGACAGTAGACCAGAGTATTTGATATGAATTTCAGCTTGATACCTTTACGCGTTTCTAAGAAAAAGGATCTTGACCGACAGAAAGACAGATGGACAACAAAGTAATCCTATAAGAGTCCCGTTTTTCCTTTTGAGGTTCGTAACCCTAAAAATGGTGGAATGAACTTTAACACATTCCAATAAGATTTTTTAGTTGATTTGTATGCAAAGTCTACCCCCGATTTTCGTAAGTGATTAAGTGCCGGATTTTGAACCTAACTTTAAAAATAATCCATCATAAAATTTTAATTGAAACATAATTTTTAATAAAATTAATACATTTCTACCGCTAGTGTGGAGGTGTTGCTAAAACGTTTCGCGGTCAGTACCTAACCTTGTTCGAGGGCTTAGGTATTGCGTATAGTCGATATGGTTCGGTTGTAAATGATGAAATGTAAAATATATGAATAAATTTGGCACAAATGAAACCATAACTTACACAGATCGCTCCGATAGACACAGTATGAATAAATGACGGTAAGACAGACAAAAACAAAAACATTTCAACAGGTAATCAACAACATACGTATTGCTAGAGACGTAAATTTTGTATTAGCCACAATAAGCAATATGCGTTTGTTGTTGGTCACACAACATACAATTTTTTTTTTTATAAACGTCTAGGTCCCAAACTAAGCATTAGCTTGTATTTTGGGTACCAAGCGAAGACACCACATACATATAACATACAAATAGGAATATGGATGGAATTAAAAACGTAGTAGTCACATATAGGTACCGATTGTTGCAACTGGTAAATGAAATTCGAATTCGAACCGTCGACGTAGCCAACTCAATTACTAGGCTAGGGTTGAAGCTGTAAATGAAACTGTTTTTGTTTACCAAAATAACTAACAAGTAACTATTTTCGTAATTATAGGTAATTTATCAATTGGAACTTTTTTGCTATTACTTATTAGGATAGGTAACTGTAAACGCTGTCATTTATAATGATCCACGTCTTAGTCCCAGAAAATAGAAACTGTTAAGAATATAACGTAGGATTTGGTTTTTTTTAATATGTATACATATATATACATTCACACTTATTCTTGCATCTAAAATTAAACTCTTTTTCTCACATATCGGATCTATTTTACCTTTGGTTTATTTGGAGAATAATTATGTTGAATACAAAATATTTTAATCTATTTGAGCTCTTCCAATTATTTTTAAATTACTATAAGTACGGTACTTGACTTTTGTTAAACATATTATATTTGTCAAGAATATATAAAAATAGACTTTATAAAATAAAATAATTTATAAACAAAATTATATTCGGTTGAAGAATATGGAATTTATAAGATTTTGTAATTTTATTTATGTCTCTTTCTTGCAAAACGATATTTAACATTATTTTAAATGGCCTGACGTCACGTGTCCTAGGTCTCAGAGTGTAGTATTGTCCTCTATGTCTAACAGAACATTTTAAACATTCATAACTTTGTAAATAATGGTTTATTTTTTAAAATTCTTTCACTGTTATGGTATATTTAGGAAATTCTTTCGTATAAAAAAATTATAATATTCAACTAGCGTATTGAGGTCAGGCTTCGAAAAAATTACTACGTAACTACGTAATTTTTTCGAAAAAATTACTAAAAAATTACTAAGACATCTCTTGTGTTAGTATCAGTGGAAACATGGCGGAGATATGTTGAGCCTGTGACAATATGTATGGTAGAGTCGGTAGAGTCATACAGTAAATAAAGCGAACACCTATACATTTTTGATTAAAAAAGCCACTTAACATAAATGTTCTTGCCATCGAAATAGAGCCCCAAGTCGAAATAGGTCGATTAAGATCTGTAGCGTTGCTCATGGCAAAGTGCTCACAGGTACACTCCGTCGAGCGACCCGCATTTATTAAATTAAAACTGCTGTGATAGGATATCGCCACCAGGACAAGTTCGGCATCACTTTCTTATAGGTAATTCAAAGACGAAAAATTCATTTTTTGTGATTAATTGCAGATACATGTAGCAGCGGCTTGGTTGCGTGCACTTTTGAGTTCCCATGTCCCTGCCCTGCTCAGAAACGAGCCTGTCATCGGCTACAGATTCTACCGAACCGATCGGCTTTCAACTCTAAAAACAAATATGTCAAATCTTTAATCAGAAATTTGAAGTTTTTTATGTTATTTACTCTATTACTACGAACGGAAAGACGAACGAACATACAGGTGGACAGACTGAGATGACGAAATTATAAAAGTGCCATTTTAAGCATTTGGCTGCGAAACTTTTAAAACGAAGGCTCTCGCAGTAATTACTTATGTTTTCTGAAATTTTTAAATTTACTTAATTTGAAAGAGATACCAACACCAACCAAAAAGGTAGAGGCCAATACTTTCATCGCACGTTGGTGTGTCGAATTTAATCATGGAAGAATTCCTATTAAAGGTGACTGTCGTTTGCGACGGAAAATGAATAAGAAGTCGAAAAAATGTTTTGGCGGATCGTCGCCCCTTGTTTATTTTTAATTTAACAAGCAATACACTCGAAGCCATACTTGCGACGTCAGCCATTGAAGAAACTGGCTTGGGTCATATTTTAAATTAACCTGAGCTTACTTCTTCTGATTTTTATCTATTTTTAAAGAAACGTCGAAAAGTTGTATTCAGCGTTCAGTATTAATTATAAATATTAGTTAAGTATTCAGGGATGCTGATGCAGTAGTAACCGTGGTGCAAGATTTTTCAGATGATCTAAATGAAGAATTTTCAGGAATAGTATTTATTGCAAAATTAAAAAAGTGGAATAGAGGTTAAATGTGTCACAATGATTATCACTACTTTTTCAAAACTCCTTGTAATAGTGTGCCTATCTAATAAGGACTCTGTTGGCGGCTTTATTAACTCCTTAGAGGATGTTTTTGCCCACTGGTTTATTCTATACTATCACTTTTATATTACTAACCATGTAAACCTGAAGAAGATATTAAAGTAGGATTTACCTAAACACAAGTAGTGAAGGTGGGATAAGAAAGAAGAAAGTAGAGTTAGTATAGTAGAGATGCAAACCTGTATTAGTATATCTACGTGGAGTGCCCTTGCAGGATTAATTGAAGAATAGTGACGGGAGAACGTTGTGGTTTGAAAGAAAATTTGGTGACCAAAGTGCAAAAAATAGGTATGTTAAAGGCACCGTACTTGGCGAAAGGGTTCGGCCGTATGAAATGATGACATGCATGAAGCGAATATATGTAATGGAAGAGTTGACAAAGAGCACCATACGAAAACGTATGTTGGTCAATGTATGGTTCATGACAATAAGTTCATTCTTTTTATAAAATCAAAAGTTTGTGAAGGGAAAAATGAAAATAATCGTCGACAGCAGCATATAAGCATACTGCGACCGTCATAAAGCTAAGCAAGCCCTCGCTACCCATATTTACTGTGTGTAAATATTTGTTTGCAAGACTTTAAATTAATAAATTGTATTAATATTTTCAATAAATTGGTGACAAAAGTAAGTCCAGATTTTAAACATCCGAAACCAACGAGTCTGTGAAAAACACTGGATGGATGTCGATGAAGCGAAAGTGTTATAGTTATAGATCTAAAGCTTTGCTTCCCATCTTCGGAAACAGGCATAGGCTTTTTATGTAACTTACCTCGTTTTTACTCTTATAACGACAAACATGAGAAATTCACTAAACATGAGTTAATTTAATATGAATATTGCTTAAATAATCTAGTTTTTAACCGACGAAAAAAAAAACAGAGGAAATGTTTCAATTTCAAGTCGATGCGTATATATATATATTTTCTGTATGAACACGCATAACATTTTGCAGAGTAGTCCGATTTAGATAATTCTAAGAGTATTTCTCGAAGTTGGTCCCATAAAAATAAAAAAAAAAAATCCAATCCTAAGGGTAAGAAAATAGGGAATGGTTGATTGTTCACTCACTAATTGTAATGTATGACCACGTATAACTTTTTTTTATTGTTATCAACACTTCAAGTTGAGGGGATATAGAATTAGGTATCCTTATGGATGGATCCCTGAATCACAAAAGGATTAAATACCTAAAATTTTCAATTTTTTAAAAAATAAGAGATGTTATGATGGATGGTTGATGAATCAGTTATGTTTCTAACTACATTCACATACCTAACTCATATAATTTGACTGACCGGTTGGCCAAGTGGTTAGAGACCCTAACTGCGGAGCTGAGGGTCGCGGGTTCGATCCCCGCCCGGGACAAATATTTGTGTGCATGAACATGTCTATTTGCTCCGTGTCTGGGTGTAAAAGTATCTATATATGTATACATTATATAAAAAAAAAATATTTAAGTATATATATCAGTTGTCTAGTACCCCATAATACAAGCATAATACTTGCTTACTTTGGGACTAGATGGCGCTGTGTGGGATGTCCCAGATATTATTATTATTATTATTATTATTATTATAATTAGACTAGGTATTAGCCTGGATTTGTTACGAATTGAAATCATACGTAATTATAGTTTGAAACATTCAAATTAAATACTTTCTGTTTTAAAAAATATACATATATATGCTTAAATTTATTATTTTAATTTGTAATAATTATGAACGATATAATTTGGTACGTACACATAAACTTAATTTGTTTGTATGGTCCATAATTGAACATGGGTACCCTACATAACAATTTTAGAAACATTATAATTTAGAATTATATATAAACAATAAAAATTTCGCTCGATTTTTCTTTTTAAATAAATTGATTTCCAAGACAAACGGTATAGTGTGAATGCTACATCTGAGAGCTGGTAATTTTAGAAATAATTTTTCTTTGCAGCCATTTAATTATTTAGCTCCATTTAACTCCGTCGTAAGTCATTACGCGCTGGTTGCGATGACCAGCGGTGCGAGCACGCAGGTTAGGTTAACACCTAAAGTATTACCACATAGTTAGATAACAGTGTAACGTGCGTATTGAATTTTCATGCTATTCCTTAGTTCATTTTTATTTATAATTACTACGGAATATTGTGTTCCTAATAATATTCCGTACACACTGGACATAATGGTAAATTATAATTCTAATCGTTAATTAAAACCTTGATTTTTATTATCCAATACAGGTACGTTTATTTAGACCCAGTTTAGTTAAAATATGTTTTCAATACCCAAGTGCGAAAGGTCACAATCCTGCGATTGTGACGTTTTGGGTTGATAGAAAGATTGGACAGTTTGTCTTTCGCCTTATATGCGTGCCTGTGTTAGTAGTTACCTATAGTCAGAGAACAAATAACTTTATGAAAAAATGAAAATACTCAAAACGAAATTAGAATATTTGTGTATTCAATTAGACAATCAAGTTTAACTCCTCAAAAATTTCCTGTTCGTAGGTTTAAAAATAAATAGTAAAATATATATTGTATGGCCATAACCAATGATATTAAAACATATTCATGTAATAATGTAGGTAAATACAATTTACACGTACCTACTACGAGGAAATCTCATAACACTGATAATTTGTAAATTACATAATTTTCCGAATTTCCACTTCCCTAACAGAGTCAGATCGAACTGAAGGATTCCAAAATAAACAAGAACATATATAGTATACAGGTAAACTAGACAGTTTTAATAGTAGAAACGGAACTGCATGCACTTGACAAATGCCTCGACCGATACGCGTGTTAATACAAATAGAACTGAAGACAGTCGCAACGCTCAACTCGTCATGCATTTGTCCCCACCGGCCTTTACGGCCTTGCAATTTATTATGGCTTTGTAGACGTACAATGGTTTACTGACAAACGACAACCAAACTCAAAACGGAGGCACACCCTATACGGATTACCCAATGGCTAGGATACACATCATTTAGCACACGAAAATTGGACAAACCTTCGACACTACTGGAATTCCGCATTAGTTTTGCATATCGTACAATTAAATGTTATACGATAATCACTTCATCGCCCCAAATAAGATATAGTCGCAGGTGGCGAATTTGCCCTGGCTGTCAATAATTACTGCGGCTGTAGAACGCTCGACGAGTTGAGAGCAATCTGCAAAATCGCCACACAGCCAGTAAATGCATATTTTCCCCTGTAAGCCTCTACGCATCCTTGCCACCTACCTCTGATGTGTGCGCCCAACACTCATTGCGCGTGTAGCTGCAGATACAAGAATGGCTTGGGCACCAATTAAATCCACAGGATAGGGGTGAAAAATTGTTGGAATTAATTCAATACCAGTGACGACCAAGCTGCCTCCTGCACCAGATCACTTAATGAACCTTATATCTTGTGATTGCAGAAATGTGTGCGGGAATAGCGGGAATCCGTGCCTAGGAGAGCACGTTAAGCAGTCGGTTCCGGGTGCTGTCATGTCAATAGATGGCGGTCGTTACAATCCTCAACCCGCAGTGGAGCAGTGTAGTGGATTTAAGCTTCAAGCCACCCCTCACCCTGGGGGAGGCCTAAACCCCTGTGGGGTAAAAATGGGCTGGTGAAATGAAGTGAAGTGCGGGAATAGATGCGATTGTGTGCGGGCTAGACTGAAATGTAGTGTTTTGTATGGATGTTGCTGGGGATCAAAATGTGGCAAACATATAAGATAGTACAAAATCTGATGATTTAGATGATTAAATTGTTAATAAATTTAAGAAACAGTTATTTACATCACATCACATCACATCACATCACAACAAAGTCTAGGCCCCAAACTAAGCATTAGCTAGTGTTCTGGGTGTCAAGCGAAGACATCACATACATAAGACCCGGTACCAGTATCAATATTCATCATATAAATACTGACCCGACCTGGGATTCGAACCCGGACCTTCAGCTTCGTAGGCAGGGTCGTTACCCACTAGGCCAAGCAGTCGTTTTATTTTATGTTTTTGATTTTTAGCTAAACGATGAGTATCTGTTTCCAAATGACAACTTAATACGTAAATACAAGCAGATCTGAAACTATTAGGCTTTAGTGTAATTTTCCAGTGTGGCTTACTGTGGAAAATATGTTAACTTTCATTACCAAATGTTTAACCGCTTACATAGTATAATGAACTATAACTTCATTACTAATTGATCAATTTAAGAAAATATAAGCGTATTTTGTAGACAAACGTGGTAGACAGACCTACGAGGAATAATGTTTCCTCCCAAGGTTTTATAAATGTTTCGCGGTTTTTTGAGTCATTTGTAGAAATTAGAGTTTTTTTTGTTTTACATTCACAATTTTATATCAATAACAAAAGTTCCAATTAGTATGAAACTAGTACCGTTTGGTAGGTAATTTAAGGATTATTTATATTCTTGACAGTTTTCACCTAACTCCTTACCGTTCATGAGTACCTACAATAAAAAATACTGCAAACCACCCTGCGAACGGAGACGAATTGGGGGCGGAGGGGGCGGGGGAACGCGGACATCTTAGAGTCAGGGGTTTTAAGGATGTACTTTTGTGATCCTAAGGAACGTCTGTGCACAAACATTAGCACTGGGGGTTTTTTTTAACCTCAAATTTTACAATGCCCGTACTACATGGGTATATTGTGTGCAGTGTTAAGGCGTACCTACATGTGTGGAGCCAGTTAACGGCACCACAACAAATTTACCAGTCCCCAGAAATAGGGTTCGAAAAGAGAAGGAGATGATCCATCTCATCGTAATAATCTACTTCCATTTTGCAAGTTTGAGTTGAAATTCAGTCTAAAATGCAGAAATTCATCGTTAGTAAAACTGTATTTATGTCACATCTACAGTCGTTGAATATTTAGTGAAAATATTTAAATAATTCTATTAAACAGCTCCGTCACCTCAAACCGCTGCCAGAAGACGCGCTCGAGCCCGACGTCGAGTCACTTTTCAGATTTTTTCCTACTATTTTTTGTTGATTAAGTGTACACATATTATATATTTTTAGAAAGTACAATATATATACTTGCTGGCAAATATTTTTTAACACAAAATTTGAGTATTTAAAAATTAAAAAAAAAATTTAAAAAATGCAAGATAAGATTTTTACAAAATTAATCTGACCAAATATTTTTTAAATGGATATATACTATACTGTAATTAGAAATGAAATCTACGTTTTTATTTTATACGAAAACGATACCAAAAATGTTCTAATAGTAAAACTACATCAGTGAGAATTTTTTGTTTGGAGCGCGGCGGGTGTTTGCAAACTTTGCGTGGAATTGAGCTCAATCTGATTAGTTTCATCCAGGGAACACGTATGCCAAGTTCCATGCTTGTGTCACAATGTGAAGGGTCCATGTCAATAGGCCCCCAGCTATTTGTGACAACTTTGACCTGCCTACAATGACGTATACGGCGCCGAAACATACACTCTCAGGCAAAACTGGTCCATAGATTCGAAATCGCTCAATTTGCTATGGAGCGGGCTATGTTCGATATTTTTTTGATGGATAAAATCAAGAATACTGTCAAAGAACTTAACTTGTCAACATAGCCGAAGCGATCAGCAAGCTGAAGTGGCAATGGGCCGGGTACATTTTGCTGTGGAACCGATAACCGATGGGATAAACGAGTTCTTGAGTGGAGGCTACGTACCGGCAAGGCGGAGGACCGTGTGTGGTGGCGAGTCTTGGGAGTGGCCTATATCCTGCAGTAGAGAGACACGGGCTGATGATGATGGTGATGAGGTGCGTGACTATATATTATATTTAAAAGAAATACTTTAATGAAAATCTTGATTGATAGATGACTGATACCATACTGACTTTGAGAGGCCATTTTTTCGATTCTAAATAGGATAGTAATGACACGAAATGTTTCACAGGCCTGAACAAAAAGTATGGATAACGAATTCATGTCATATCGTTGCATGCATACGGGTTAGGATGCGCGTAAGTACCGACAAACTGCGGGTATTAATTTACGTTAGATTTGTTGGCAACATATTTCGCAATCATCCATGTTCGTGACGCAACCGGCAACACAAATAACATCGGTAGCTTGTTAATAGTCTTGCAACGTCGTCTTCAAGTAGCTATTATAACGTCGAAAATCGACGGAAACATTTTGTTCTTTCATCATAATTTGTAGTATATAAAAGCTGACGATCATTTTTGGTGATATTCGTCAAATACTAAAACAATGTCTCTATTATTATCAAAGAAAAGATGAGTTTTACAGTAAGATATTTACAAATCAGATTATTCTACAAACATTGAGGCTGTCAAAATTCGTAGGAACTAGTTGTCTAATGTAAAATTACGAAAACGCAAATGTAAATTATGAATTAAAAGTGGTTAACACAACCATTACAATGTTATCACAGACAAGTCAACCTTATAGACCACGCTTTGACAGGGAGTAGCATTCGCCAAGGCTATGTAGTGACACTACATAACTACGTCACTAGTGAACCGTCAGTTGGAAGCACGTCGGAAGCCATTAAATTGTCAATTTTGAACGAGTCAATGAAAACTAGGCGACCTCTCCCCGCACCCCGCCACTTTTTTTGCGATTTCGTTTTCGTACTGACGTTTATTAAAGCGTGGTCTATAGGTTGACTGGTCTGTGAATGTTATATATATAACTAGCGGCCCGTTCCGGCTTCGCACGGGTAGTATTCGTTTCTCATAAAAATCCCTTTTTTTATCTCAGTCTTGTCTCATTCCCGTTCTTCCTTTCATTTTTTCGTTCCCATCGCAAAAATACTTTATTGTTTCTGTTCTTGGCCCTGGTGTAGCATAGTTTTCTTTTCCATTCTCATCAAGAATAACTTTTTTATCTCAGTCTTAACTCATTCCCGTTCTTCCCTTTCCCGTTTTCGTTCCCGCGACACAAATGCTTTATCGTTTCGATTTCTGTCAGTCGTAACTCATTCCCGTTAATTAAAATTAATTAAATAAAGTACACTTTCGCGACGTACATATTTATACAATAATTTAATTGAGAGTAAGTTATCCCCGCCACTATTAAAAATAGGGGTTGGTGATAGAAAAGTGAAAATTTAGGGTTGTATGTATTTTTGTATGTTGTATCATAAAAAAATAGAAATTAAAAATTTTGTCTAAAAAATAAAAAAAAATTTAGGGGTGGACTACCCCTAACATTAAGGGGGATGAAAAATAGATGTTGGCCGATTCTCATAGATACCGGATAAGCACAAAAAATTTCATCGAAATCGGTCAACCCGTTTCGGAGGAGTATGGCAACGAAAACTGTAAGTTATCCCCACCACTATTAAAAAATAGGGGTTGGTGATAGAAAAGTGAAAATTTAGGGTTGTATGTATTTTTGTATGTTGTATCATAAAAAAATAGAAATTAAAAATTTTGTCTAAAAAATAAAAAAAAAAATTTAGGGGTGGACTATTCCTAACATTTAGGGGGATGAAAAACAGATGTTGGCCGATTCTCATAGATACCGGATAAGCACAAAAAATTTCATCGAAATCGGTCAAGCCGTTTCGGAGGAGTATGGCAACGAAAACTGTGACACGAGAATTTTATATATTAGATATGTCTGTGCACGCCAATTGCCATCGCCACGCTATTTCTCTATAGTGTATAGAATATAAGCTCGGCTCAAGTAAAAAAATTTTAATAGATTCTAAAAAACGTCCTATCCAAAACAAAAAAAAATCGAATTGACTAGAAGCCCTCTTCTACGTTTACGGTCTAACCACTCATACTCTAGCTAGTTGGTGCAAGATGGCGAGTTTCGGTCCGCGAGGTCTCCGCGCACATTCACCCCCGCTAAATTGGGTTTGATATTCTAAATACTGTAAAGATTAAAATCAAACGCTGCAGTCATATTTATTTACTCTATGATCCAAAACTTAAAAATAAAAGAGGTAAGATTTAACTTTACATGGTTATTCAACCTACGTGAAATAAGTACGCTAGACGATTGTTTGTGGAAAAATTGTTTTCAAAATTACTTTCTACGAATATACAACGATATATATATAAAAAAATAATAAAGAAGAAAATTTAAATTAATAGAAATTTATTTAATTTACTTAATTAATAGAAATTAAAAGATAAATTAATTTAACCGCATAGCGTGTGTTAGTTGTAGAAAACCACTGTATTATTAAACATACTGTGTTAGCTTGGTGTTAGCCACTCGCTAAGTCATTTATTATTCAGTCCCTCTACACGAGGAAAAGTCGGAATTTCCAGTATTCACTTTTTCTTTTCTATCAAAAAAAATATTTTGTGTTGGTCCCATTTTTAACATGCTGATGTAGTTCGCCTCAAACTTTATGGCGGATCGGAATACAATGCTATAAACGTGCTTGCGCAGATACAGTCATATACCCCTCGCTCCACTGCGTCCCGCTACACCTAAAACTGGTTACTGCGACGCGACTTGTGCCTATGTTCACATCCGCCATAAAATTTGATTGGAACCGTACTTAGCTGCTATACGTATGAGATGGCTAATAGTTAATCCAACCTTTTCATTAATGTCTAATGTATGAAATTGTTTAAATTCACTTATTATTTACTAATATTGACGACCGCTTAACCTAGTGGGTAGCGACCATGCCTACGAAACTGAAGGTCCCTGGTTCGGATCCCAGGTCGGGTCAGTATTTATATGATGAATATTGATACTGGTACCGGGTCTTGGTTGTTATGTATGTGGTGTCTACGCTTGGTACCCAAAACACAAACTAATCCTTAGTTCGTTGATGTGATGTGATTGTATACGTTATTACGTAATATTATTAGGTACCAGAAATATCGGATACAATGTAAACCTATTATGATTTAAATATGGACATTTTACTGTACAATTATTTAGTTGAATTATTAGTACATTATCAACTTTCGCAATTTAGGTACATTTTTTTTGCTTTTTAATGACACTTTTAGCATTTCGTAAGATTTCGCAATACCCATTGATGTGTTCGTATATTATAAACTTTTCTTTATACGTATTAATTAGATATATTCATAGCGAATGTGCAACTTTTCAAAGAACCCCATGTAGGTACATTAGGCAACAAATATTTCATAAATTAAAATTAAATAAAATTCACAATTATTTGACTCTAAGTTTCGGACTGTTAGTTCTACTACTTGGTTCCATTAGTGGGTCCAGTATATCTATGGTCCAGTATGATTTTTAAGTCTCCACTACTTAACATGGGATAGGTACTACTAAATAATACTTTTGTCTCTACTCATAACGCTTCGTGGGTCCAGTAGAATTTTGAAGTAGTCATGTTCTTTTTTAGGTAGTCATCGCTGGTTTGAAAATATAACTAGGTAAGTCGAAAAGGAATTTCGCCGGGAATAAACAAATGTCATGTTGGACAGATTAATAATAACAAGCTCCGAAATCATTTTGTGTATAGAGCCGATGCGTTCCGTTCCGAAATAATAAATATCACTATTTAAGTATATTCACACCTATTGTATACGTACTTACCAAGAAAGAACGAAACATGCGATAGCTTAGCAGTGAGAAGAAAACTAAAGAGGAGTATCATAACATCGGAACTAGAAAAAATATAAGAAATATGCGAAAATATTCAATGTTATTTAGACAAAATATTAAACAAGTGCTATCGTTTCAAATGTTTTAATACAATATTCTTAAAAATTTAATAGTATAATATGTAGGGTTTACGAAAACTGGCGAAGGGTATGTCGAACAGGCATCCACTTAGAATTCCGTAGTACATGTACTACAAGCACAGAATATTTTTGTTGATAACAAAAAATTTATTACATCACAAAAAGTCAACCGTATTCATTGAAATTGTTTGTTATTTATGTGCTAATTCTTTGATTTTTAAATTCATTTTTTTTCGCTTTTTGGACGACTTTTTATATATAAAAAAAATGTTCCAGAGCAGTGGAAATCGCTTTTACGAAATTGGTTAAAGCCTGCTCCCCAAGGTTATTATATATTATCATTATATTTAGAATGCACCTACTCAGCTTACGCTGCGGCTGCATGTATACGTATTACGTATATTACAAAACATATATATAATTATATATTATTATATGACTTATAAACTGACTTCAGAATGGTTATGTTTGTCTTGTTTTTGTTATACATGTCTATATATTGTTATTTAAAATAGTTCACTCACATTAAACACGTATTGTATAAATATTAAGATTTCACCTAATTATTCAAAAAAACCATTATTTTCAATCATATAAATACGTTTTTCAAAGGATCGTAAGATCGTACTCAGACGATTTGGCAGACATCTTCAATAACAAAAAACAAGAATATATAATGTTTTATTGAGTTTATGTATAAGGGAGTAAGTGTCACGTCTTGTTTGAACAAATGTAGCGATAAAATGGAACCTAAAGTGCACGAGTCAGTCATGTACCGTAACCGATTTCAATTTAATTCCATTGTACCACAGGATTGTTATGTAAATGTGCGGGCGACGCTCGGTGGAGGTCAGTTTGACGTACAATAATAGATTCACAACGTCAACTGCAGACGTTAATTTATTACTTCAAAGTACAATAGTTAAACGACAACAGTTTAATTAAGTTTTATATGTAGAGCAATTGTCACCAATAGATGGCAGTCGTTAAAATCCGCCAACCCGCACTGGAGCAACATGGTAGATTAAGCTCCAAGAAAAGAGACAATTCTCTCCTTTTCTTTGTATGACGTTAATCGATCCAATTTATTATCAAGCAGCAAAACCCTTTTTAAGACAAACTGAGTTAATCATAGAAATGTCAAAAATACAAAAAAAATCATACAAATAGCTGCCTTTATTGTCCTTTTATTATTTCTCACCTTTTTGTAGGGTTGAGCAGCCTAAATCATCATCAGCAAGTGGAGGAACATTCCATTTTGCTTTCGACACGTAAAATGTAAAGTTTAACGAAATGTTACCCTTACTAAAATACTGTAAATTTGTACATTGCTAACTCTAAACTTATAGGCGCTACTTAATTTCGACTGATGAACAAACAAACGCACGATAATGGTGATAGTGTATAGATTCTAGCAAGTAGATAAAAATTTAGGCTATCGGGTTTTGCTTGCGACTCCATCTTTAACTATATTCGTCACTATCACCATTGGGCCATCTGTAACCAACGGTGGTCGGTGATCTTTTCCAGGTCGTCAGCCTACCTTGTGGGAGCCATTTCACTCTACGACGTCCGGTTCGCAGTGGCCACCAGGGAACCTTTCTTCCCCAGAGGTAATCAGTTCTATAAGCAATATGGCCTACTACTCTTGTGGTCTACATCATTATTTTCGAATCTCAATAGTTTTTGCATCCCATCGAAACCTTCGACCAGGATAAACAATAATTATATGATAGCCTACGTTACTTACTTTTTATCTGATGTGAAAAAAAAACGATGAATGAACATATTATCGCTTTTACAATATTAGTTAAGTTGGAGTCACTTGAAATTCTCTGAATTGTATCATATAGCGGTGTTCTTATTTCACTGCTCAAGAAAATGAAATTGGATAAACCCATAGAGATATAAGTAAAGGCCTTTGGATAAAACTAATGGTTTCTGATGTAATTTCATTTCATGATTCCAACTCAAAAGTCTCTCTACACAAATCCTATTTTATATATGAACAAAGCTTAGTTACAATAAGTGGACGGTTAGTTGATTTCCTAAGTATTCGATCGATGACAGAAGAGATAAAAAAAATCATATGCATATACAGAAATAAAATTATAATAAATATTTGTCTGTTATTCAAGAAACCAAAATAGGAGGCATTTGCTATATATTCTTATACTAACTTATCGCCCGCGGCTTCGCCCGCATGGTCTATACACAGTCGTATCGGGACAGCTGAACGGACGCGACGCTTGAAGACATTGTGAAACTTTCTAGAACCCTCTGCAATGTAAGTATCTAAGAAATCTATATACCAAACTTCATCTATATCCGTTCAGCCATTTTAGCATGAGGAATTGTTATCCCGCAGGTCTCACAGGTTTCCGGGGTGAAAAGTAGCTTATGCCACTCCTGACAACCTTCTTTTCACGTTTCCATAGTTTCATTAAAGTCGGTTCAATAATTTTAGAGTTTGGCTTGAACAGACAAACAGACGAATAGACAGACAGACAAAAAGTAGTCTATGTAATTTCAGATAATCTTTTTTTCGCGTCTGCGAAGTTTCATCAAAATCTGTTTAACCGTTTTAGAGATTAGCTCGAATACACAGACACAACGATTTTATTTATTACTAGTAGGAACACCCGCGGTTTCACCCGCGTGAACTACATAGTTGTACCTGGACAACTAAAAGGGCGAAACGCTACTAGGGCATTGAGAGACTTTCTAGAACATTCTGAAACAATCAATTTAGCCATTTTAGCCTGAAGAATAGCTATTCCACAGGTCCTAAAAACAGTCAACGCAACGGTTTTTACGATAATAGTTCATCGCCACTTTATATGCAGGAAGTCCAAACCCACTCTAAAAGTCACAAAGTCAACATCTGCTCCGCGGAAAAAAATTAGTGAAAATTCGAATTTAATGGCTACACGCTCGTGGGTTTGTGCAGAGTTGCGAGAGCATCTGACTGAAAACGTTTGCAGCGATACCAAGATCCCGGGGAGACCAGCGCCACCCTCGGGAGCTTTGTGCGGGGAAAGCGGTGAAAATCGGTGAGGGAGTGAGTTGCCCTTGCAGAATCGCGTTGCCCTTGCGAAGCTGATCACGGACTTTTTGTATCTTCAAAATCGGTTCATCGGTTGCAGAGAAATCATCGTTTTACTGCGGTTTACGCGGCAACATCATCGGTTTGCGCCGGGAGACTGCGACGTCAGAACGAGATAGGGAAATTACCCGATCGACACCCCACGGAGATAGGTCGGTTTTGAACAGGAGCGGAACACGGGCGTTCCGAATTTACCGGCCCTCCAAGCTGTAAGATGCAATATTAATTGAAAGTAAAATCAAATTTAGCCTGTTACAGGTTTACCACTTATATATAATTTTTTACACTTATATGGACTATTTAAATTTCCAATCGAACTAGAGTAACTACATATGACTAATCACAGACATCTAAATAGCAGCCATCTAGTTTGATTAAATATTGTTCAAAAAATGCTAATGATAATAATCGCCGTACATTAGGGATACTTGAATGGAACAGATCGAGTTTCGTGGTTTCCGATACTGACCACCGTACAATATTATATATAAAAAAAACACGTTTCTAGTATGGGGGCCCCTTTAAGTTTGAACTTTATTTTATTGTTATATATTTGTTGTTATAGCGACCATAGTTGTACAGACTTCATGTAAATTTCAAGTGTAAAGAATAATCTCACAATTACCAATCACCAAGAACGCTAAAAAGAACATATTTCATGCATGGGGGCCCGTCCCGTACCACCGTACAATATAAAAAACACGTTTCTTGTATGGGGACTCCGTTTAATTTTTAACTTTATTTTATTTTTATTTTTTGTTATGGCGGTCATAGTCGAATAGCACACTCTGAAAATTGCAAGTGTCTCCCTAATACGGTTCAGACGATGCAGCCCTGTAATAGACGGACGGACGGATGGACAGATAGCGGAGCTTTAGTAATAGAGTTCCCGTTGGTACATTTTGTATACGGAACCATAAAAAAGCTGCTTTAGTCGAGAAGTTAGTATAAAATTAAAGGACAGTATTGATTAGAAATTCTTTGGGAATACGTAAATTTGAAACAATGGATGTCATGGACATAATACAGTTTGTTTCAAACCTTTATATTCTCTCTGGCATTGTCTTGGACCTGATTTAGATAGACGCAAATTATTTTACAGAGACAAAGTCTATAATGTTAAGTACTCGAAAATGTGCGTAACTCAAATTTGTACGATTATGGACATAATTCGATTTGCGCTGGAGCTCCTCATATATGTTTAAAACACATTCTAACAGGAACTTAATTTAGCAAAACAAGTTTTTTTGTCGTTTATTCAGAATTTTCCTAGAGAATGACTACGTGACAAAGACCTAAACCACTCCTCACCCCTGTGACCAAACATGGTATATGGAAGACCCCCTCCACCCTGAACGGTTCACGCAGTATGGGTACGTTCCCTAAGTTTATTTTCGAGAAGAGGCTAATATTGTAAATACTATTTATTTGCGAAAAATTATTTAATCTTTAGCCGGTTAAGCTTCACATTAGCCTAAACGCAACGGCTAACAAGTATTCAATTGACACGCAGGGACCGAGGCGAGGGGAGAGTAACTATTAAAAATACTGATTGATTAATAAAAAAATGTTTTTATTACGAAAATAGATACAACGTCGAACAGTTTCATAAACACGGTATACGTGGTTGGATGCTGTTCGTTTACATATTGACATAAACAAAGAAGAATGATAGTAAAAAAAAAAAACCAATTCCACCAGAGTCCTAAGTCCTCCTATTCTCAGATGCTTCCTGGTGGGACATGTGGCGTTTAGTAGCTGCGAACGAACTGACCCTCCCGACTGCCCCCAGGAGTCAAACAGTGACTTTCCAGTGGGTCACCTTCTACGCTGCCTACTGATTCCACCTGTGGAATGTAAGGATAATAGCACTCTCGTTATTATATTATTTAAGACAAATTCACAATTATTCAAAATATTAAAAAAAAAACAATTACTTTAAATCATATTATAGAATGATTCAAAATAATATAACCTTTTCGTCGTGAGCGTAGGGCTAACGACAGCGGCTGCACAGAAAGTAGAGAGTGAAACTAGGACTAAATTATAGAATTTATTAAATAACAGGGCAGAGGTGCATAGGATGTCTTGGAATATATCTCTTCAGTTCAGGGTATCTGCTATCTATTCGAACTATCTGGAGGGGGCGCTTGGCTCAGCACGCGGTCCGTCGCACTGCTGATTGCGCTAGGAACGATCCACCACGGATCCAGCAGTTTATATTTTCTGATAGGGTGACGTAATTCCCTGAAATATGTTCGCGGGTCTTAGTGGGTTACATATAGCTTGTCGATTGAGCCAAGCGTCAAATAGCTATTGTGATATTAGGTACTTTAGATACCAGCTTACGAGGAGAATTTAAAAAGTAGTGAGAATGAGATAGAATATAATGACTATTGATAACATAATAATTTCTTTTTCTAAATAGTCTTCAAGTATCGCTACACACCGAGTCCAGCGCTTTTCCAAGGCTTCAATCCCTTTCAAAAAAAAAGTTTTGTCTTGATCCTGTAAACCTTTCCTGTAAGCTCCATGGCATCCATCACCTCGTTAGCGTCTTCGTGCCTGTTTCCCTTAAGTATTCTTTCAATTTGGGGAACAGATGAAAATCGCTAGGCGCCAGATCTGGTGAATAAGGAGGGTGGTCAACCAATTCGAAGCCAGCTTGTTGAATGGCAGCCATCGCAACTGTCGAGCTGTGCGCGGGTGCGTTGTCGTGATGAAACAGCACGCCCATTCGAACCATCGACGTTTCTATCCTTCCTTCCCTTTTTTCTTTGATGGTATTCCTCAACTTGGGAATCAACGCTGCATAATACTGGCCTCTAATAGTAGTTCCATGCTCCAGATAATCAATCAACAATATCCCTTCTGAGTCCCAAAATATTGGGCCATAATCTTGCCAGCCGATGCCACGGCACGAAAGTTCTTCGGGGTCGGTGATGATGGCCGTTTTCATTTCACAAAAATTCGTCTGGCCCAAGTACCAAGCTACTATCCCTTATATTCTTCTTTCAATCTACATTCATACATGTATATAAGGGGTAGGGTACATACAATACACACTTTTTAGGAATTTGTGTGCATTATCTTAACAACCTTAATCATATGATTTTTTAAGACCTATTTAAAGGCAACCCACACGTCAATAAGCTGGAAATTTTTCTTTTCATCCTCGAGTTAACACGCACGGCGGGCGACCTACTACAAAAATATTACATGTATGACCTTCGCCATAGAAAAGTGTGTGTAAGCAACAAAACAGTTAGATTTGGCTGGCAATATTTTCTAGACGAATTTCATTCATTTATTTCTCTTTTACCTACTCGAATTCAACTAAATTAAACTCATGTGAAATTGTTAAATTCTGTATATTTAATTTAAAAATACTTTAAAAAAAAACTATATATAGAAGCGAAAAAAAATAATTAAATTCAATGGATGAAATATAACTGTTATACGGAAATAAAAAAAATAATAATTACTTAAAAATTTATTAGCGTGAATCATGACTATACCAGCTTGTCTAAATATATAAATATAAAAACAATTAATAGACTAATAAAAAATTATAGATAAGTTTTTACATATTCAAATGTTAACCAAAATATACATATATTTTTAATTTGCAGATTTCTTTACAACAATAATGACTCTATTTAATAAAACAAATAAATTATATTGCCAGAAGTTTACGGCGCTGGCAATCTTGAAACTAAATTGACTGTCTTTTACATACATGCTAGTGAAATTGAGTGAGATAGGCGTATGCATAATACAGCACAGATTCAGACAAAATATAGTGACCATATTTCTGTTATAAATTATTAAAAAATTATAATAAGTATTACAAATTGTTGCCAATGTGTTCTTACTTTAGTATCCGATAGCGTGTTGTAAGAAAATTCTACGAATTAAAAACAACGCTGTGTGGGTACAACAAACTGTCCGATTTAATAACTAAATGTAAAACATCAGCCGTACACTGTAAATTTTAAATAATTGTTAGTTGTTTAACAATGGCGAACAAACGCATTTACAAAATTGCGTTCCATTACTATTTTAATTTTTTTTAGATTTGTACTCAACTATGATAACAATTTTCGATACAAGATAAATATATTCGCACCCTAAACGGCGGACATGTCATATTATACTTTGCTTTGAGTATGAAATTGTAGTCTTCGTACATCTTTTTCACAGTAGGCGTATAGTTAATTGAATATTTCTTTTACTCCTTGTATTAATTGTTCATATAATTTCATATTGAACAAATAGCTTTGATATAATAAAATGGTACCAAATTTTAAACTAGTGTACGGCTAGTTACTTATAAACATCTTTAAATATGATAAAATACCTAAACACAGACAATTGTTTATTTCTTTAAAAAATAATTTCATTTCCCATATTGCATATGTTTAGAACAGGAATGTTATGGATGGAGCACCGTGACAAAAAATCATGTTTTGAATAGTTTCACATTAACATTCGAATAATTTTACTTGATACTGCTATGAGCGAAGTTTAAATCGTTACATTGCTAAAAAGTTTTAGCTGCTTGCATTTGCATTCATTCACAAATATTCATAAACTGTATTCAAAATTAATTTCATATACATATCCACTACCAATATCCTCACATCCATAACAAGCCTGGTTTAAAGCAATTCAGGTTAAACAATTTTGTAGATTATAACATCGTATCAATCTTTCAGAAAAGAATGTCGATTGTCAGAACAAATCATAAATTTTCATGCACGAATAATACTTTGGTCATTTGAGCAAATTGTTTGACATTTAAATATATTTACTGTTAAATTTCTTTGGCATTTAGATTCTACTTGTTTATATTATTAATATATCAACAATCAATCATAATACTGATACAGTCAACACGAAAAAAAATGTGACTAAATTGACCAAAAAAGTTTTTTTCTTTAATATAATGCACATACAATGCTTAAGAAGCTGGTTAGTATGGTACAAATATGAAATATTAAAAGTTATAATGTTCAACAAATTTTTTTAATGAGTACAATATCTGGAAATATCAGACAAAGACGTACCTGTCAGAGCACGGAAATCACGGTTGTCGAACAAAAAAATACTAATTAACAAATTAGAAAATTTTCGACAATATCTTTTTCGTTTAGTTATACATTTGCGTCAAATTCACGCAAAATAACAAAAGATGGCAACTCGAAAACGACAGAACTTCTTTTTTGAAGTATAATATCTATATTATCGTATAAAATTATTGCAGGAACGACCAACATTAACAAATATACGGAATTTACTAGAATCAAGAAAAATATATATCCAAATATACAAATGAAAATCGTGACGTGAGAACATCTAAGCAATTAAGGTGTATACTTTTATAACAAATTTGTTTATACAGTATTTTCTCCACACGTACATTACATTAGATGATGGCCACAATATATGGATTTATGTATATGTTTTATAAATGAACTATATTTTTGTTCATCATGATTAGATATCACAACCATCAAATACATAAATAAATTTACATATTTACAAGCGATAAAATATAACAAATAATAAACAATAACAACAAGAATATAACAAAAGGTGGGAGTATATAAAAGTAAAATTGAATGGCAAAAATAACGTTTACAACTTTGATTATTTACACGATTAGATAGAGCCACGCGATCACAACCAAAAATAGACTTACATTTATATGCTTGTGTGCGTGACTAAACAAATCACACATCCTCGACACGCCGTGCTAACTGTCTCTGTGTGCGTCATATATAACCGCACAGTTTGGTGATATTTTTATCTACGATTTTGACGTTGAAGCTCTATCTAGACCATTTATATATAATCAAAGGTTTACAACAATCAGGTACCAAAAACTAGAATAGACCGAAAATGAAATACACTGGTTCAAAAATATTGAATTGCAAGTGTAATTTTTAGCTGCTTATTCTATATTAATATATTATGCGTTTAACATTGTTTAGTTTGCAATATATTTATATTATTGGCATTGTATAAACACAATCATTTACATCTCCAAGACAGAAAATAAATTTCATACACATCAAAAACTACACTAAGACACATGTTTCATTATGTTAGTTGATATATGACACATTTATGAGAATGTTGTTTTAAAAATAATAAAATCACAAAATAATGACATTGGAATGGAAATTAAATTTTATAGAATTTTTCTATCTTCTTTGTAGTAGAAGTGAAGAACCTAATGATACAACATATTATTAAAAATGAAATCACAGTCACAAATAACAACGGCGAGTCCCCATACATGTGGTGTACCTGAATTTATTTAAAGTTGTGAAATTATAACAAAAATTTCTTTGTGTTAAAGACACTAGTTAAAGAACATATAGCTTACTAATTAACCTGTACAACTTGACCCTGATTAGATAATTACTAAAATGTTCGAGGAAAAGTTCTTTATCAACACTGTAAACTTCATATTATCTGTCAAATACCACACTAGATTCTACTGTTGTTGAGTTAATGCATTAAAAAACTTGATTTAATATTTTTCAGTGCCACATCTAGGAATTTTCAAAATCAAACAATCAAACGTCTAACTATTGGTAAAGGTTTCATAATTTCACAATCCAAGGTACGAACTTGCCATCCATCTTTTCGGGTACATCCACGTTCCACATTCTCGTAGTTTGTCGCCTCTATTCGGTCCGTGCTATTGAGTCGCGTCCGCGTTTTCACCAGTATCAAAACGTATGTTCTAATACTTTATTAGATGAGTTTCAGCACTTTGTGATTTCATATAACAGAATGTTTTGATTATTTTAGTATTTAAAGCATTAGAGTATTAATAATTTAGATCCATCGGTTATTTTAAGCTAAGCGAGGGTATGCCAACATGAATTGATGAGTCAAAATAAACATGGTTAGCGATGGCAAACTTTTATGTAAATCAAATGGTACATCAAAGTAAAAACATGTTATCGTGTTAGTTATTGGGTATACGATCTCTCAAGTAAGACAGAATTGAATCTGTGCCTTTTGCCAGGATCGCGTGCCTCGGCTGCCTGAAGCAATTCCCCATCAACTCTAAACTCCTGCAAAACAAAAAAGAAAAATGTACAATAAAATTCACTATAGTGCATATTTTAAATATATTTCGTAATAAGTATAATAATTTGAATTATATTACATTTTACTATTTTTAAAGAGATATCACTACATATTTTAAAATAAAGTCCCCCGCCGCGTCTGTCTGTCTGTCTGTCTGAATGCGATAAACTCAAAAACTACCGAACGGATTGGCATATTATTGACGCCAATGGACAGAGTGATTGAAGAGGAAGGTTTACGTGTATAATTTATTAATGTTTTGTGGAAATTTGTTGAAATATGACTATTATTGTTGAAAAAGTCGGAAAAAATCAAGGCGGCTGGGAGCTTTCATCGTAAACGCTGCCTAATTTTTTTTGAGATATAACAAATGTATGGAAGAATTGTATCTCTTTTATAGGACTAAAGAAAAGTCAACAATAGCATATGTCTATCTTTTATGGATAGCTTACTATACAAATTTTTATGATTAAAAAAACGGTGTCATATGATGAGGTAATTGGAAAGCAATTTATATGGATATAGTATTAATCTTTATCAAATTAAATACGTTATTTACCTTCAACGTTTCATGCACATTATGATTGCCCTTGACACTATAAATTTAAATTAATATCTTAGGCGCTGTCGCGAATTATAGATATCGCGCCGGCCGACGACGCGACACGTGTGGTTACGCTCAAGTTATCATTGTTGTATGCAAAGAAATATTGTAAATTTGTTCTTATGTATATATTCTTTATTTTTTCAAATATTTATAGAATTGAATATAAAATAAATTAAAAATACTCCAAGTAGCATGAATTTACGTTACATTTCAATATAATTAAATCCAATCCACATGTTCGATGCAACAAGCTGATAGGTCTCTACGACAGAAAAAACACTACGGCTTATATGCTCTGCTACCCATGCGAAGCCGAGGCGGGTCGCTAGTGTAAGCTAAGTAAATGACTGTTTGGCTCTAGTAAATAAAATAAATAAATAAGTAGTCGTTATGCTATCGCTACTCGCAAGACGACAGCGGGGTTCGGCGCGAGGAAGCAGGAGGAAGGTCGAGTTTCGAGCCAGGTTTCACTTTAATTCGTCCGTATTGTAATACAGAACACCGAAGTGTAATTTAACTAGACAACTCCCACTGTTCTTATGTGCGGAAATACCTAAGCCACTAAATAATTTCATCTTATTCTCTTTTTACGCGACTGCAGAGGGTAATGTTTTTCGAGAGTATGCATGTATGTATCCTCAATATTTCTTTGGCACGCACTGCAGCTTAAATGGCTTGATGGTAGTGGCATAGCCAGAAAATAATTTGGGGGAGAGTCCGTCTTACTAGAGTTTGAGTGGATTTTAAAAAAAAATGTATTGTTATACTCACTTTGAACACCAAATTGCTTTTAATTTAAGGTTTCAATAATTTTGAGTCAATTCATAAAATATTAAACGCCTATTGAAAAAAAAATTGTAATTGAAAAATATAATTTAGTACAATATTTTACATATTTTTTCGGGGAGTCTAGACTCCCTGGATCTCCTCCCTGCCTATGCCACTGCTTTATGAATTTGAACATGTGAGGCGTCGTTAGATTGGTCATCAACAAGAGTAATACATTATTCCTAAAACTCCATCAGCTGAATAACTTGAGTAGTTGGTATGTTTGTATAGTGTGTTATGGCAATTGATACTCTACTGTTTACCCCAGTGTCGGGATACGGTGTGATAGATTTATATTGGTACTCAACAATAAGCTTGGTTTTCATATAATACATTTTCCTTTGTTTTCCAACTCCACAGACTGGTTTAATAGCTCATAATGAGAATATAAATTTAGTGGTTGTGTGTAACGGTATTTATAGACGTCAGAGTTCCCGGAATGAGAAATCAGATATTAGTAGAAATGACCAAGAACATAACATACAAAAGTATGAAACTAAATATCTTTCTATATTTTCGACTAGAGTTTATAAAAATTTTTACATGTATGAACTTCAGAAATTATGCTGAATTAAATAATATTTATTTTCACAAAGATGCAGCATTTTAGTCTCATAAGATTATACTGAAATAAAGCCTGCCATTATTGTTTTAAGTGTGATTTAAGCTAGTAAATTTACTAATATACTTTGTTTTAATAAAATTGTTATACAATTATAATATAACCATTATTTGAAAACTTTAAGGTGTGTTCGTTATTGATATGGCTAGAAATAATATACAAGTTTTCTATATAATATCAACCTGAGGTGTTTGAAATGCCCCAACTCGGGTGGCACGCTGGCTATGCTGTTATTCGAAAGATCCAATACAGCCAGTTTGCGCAGCCGCGCCAGAGCGTCTGATGATACGTTGATCTCCGTGATCTTGTTCTCTGCTGCTAACAGTATCTCCAGATTCTCCATGTCATACACGCATCTTGGCAAAACTGCAAACCTACAACATACCAATTCTTATTTAAGTATACAAATACATTTAAGTCTGCAATTATTGCAGTGAAGTAAGGCATGTGTTTCGTTCAATAAACATTTGTCTTGTTAAAATTGATATAAAGATCAGATTAGATGAAGTTTGTAAGTTTGAATGTAGGAGGTAATCTCTGAAACTAAACTAAATGCATCAACGAATTTGAAACTTTTAAAAGTATAATTATAATTGTATATACGTTACTGACGAAATTATTTTTGAAC
Organism: Luffia ferchaultella; assembly: GCA_949709985.1. Lineage (NCBI taxonomy): Eukaryota > Metazoa > Arthropoda > Insecta > Lepidoptera > Psychidae > Luffia > Luffia ferchaultella. Next base: position 12,831,829 of record OX453245.1, on the reverse strand, counting down.
ATGCACCGAGTTGTACATTTGCCGTCTTATCATTATGAATGCAAGGACTTTGCGTTTGTTGGGCTCAAATCAAGGAATATGCTGCAAGATACAATCCAGAAACTCCATTTACCAGAAAATAAAATGTTAAAAATATTAGAAGAAGCTTCTGAACATCCAACTAAAGAAGTTTGGGAAAAAATTATAAACAGAACTGTTAAATCAATAATGTAAGAGTATAAAAGAGACGTGACAACAGTGAATACACATACAGTATGGTGGAATCTCGTTGTGATAACCTGAACACAGCAAACCCTGTTTCAAAACTATAAGGCCATGGGGCCGTGGTTCGAATCCGGGCATTCTTGATGAGTGTGAGCGAATTAATGAACCAATGAGTTTTTTCTGATTTAAGTACATTAACTATCACTGACTCCGTGCCTCGGAGAACACGTTAAGCAGTCGGTCCCGGTTCCGGTCAATAGATAGCGGTCGTTACAATCCGCCAACCCGCATTGGAGCAGCGTGGTAGATTCAAGCTCCAAGCCCTTCTTATCTTGAGAGGAGGCCTAAGCCCCAACAGTGGGGTATAAAAAGGGCTGATGGATTGGTTGGGTAGATGAATCTGCTTAAATATTTAAATAAAATTTTTTATATTAGGAAAATATGTCTTGCTGAAATTTTTTATTTATTGTATTAATACTTAAACACAAAATCCCAGGCAGGAAGTGAAACCGCGATCTTTGGATGTTCAGTCAACGACCAATCGGTAAGTTGATCAGTGTGATTGATCAAACTGGCTACCTATGTGTTGAGATGTGATAGGCTATGGCTTCTGTTAAGCCGTGGACTTAGTTCAAGTGGTTGTACCCGTAAAATAAAGCTTGTATTTATATAATACTTATTTAAACTATATATGCTAAACCGCGTCACAGTAGCAAGTAAAAGTAATAGTTAGATAATTTTTTTTTTAAGTTGTCGATAAAATAAATAAAAGTAGACAATTATAACATGCAATCTAGATCCTATGACCGCGAGATATAATGTATAATCGGTAAAATAGTGGTCATCCATGCTCGATTGCTAGGAAAAAGACAACTAAGTATTTTATATCCATATCTTTTCATAAAGTTAACGAATTTTCGAAACGTTTTTTCACAGATGGTTAACCATGGGAATATGCTACTGTCCTTTTTCCAGGTTGACATGAATTTTCGTTTTGGTGCTCTTTAAACTTGCTTGTCCATCGTGAGATTGAAGTGTCAGTAAAGTACCAGCCAGTCAATGTGATTGAACATTTATCCCAAGGCCTGCCCCATTTATTTTGTTATAACTGTTGACCATCCGTTTCTGCATCTTATATGCAGACCTATCCCCCAATACTGTTTTTTGGCATATTCTTCTTTCATCTCTTTAGGTTGTGTATCCAAACGTTGTTAACTTTTACATTTCTGGCATGCTTCACATCGTCGCCTAAATTTTAACACCATGTAACTCGAAAATGCTCGTTTTGAGTTAGGTAATTTATTCGATAGAGAAACAAAAAACGCGACGTTTACCCAAATAAGAATTTAAGCTAAAGACGACGCGTTACTTTTTCAAAAAAAAAAAAAAAAATACACTACAACTAAGGATACAAGGGAGTCAGTTCTGAGTCACGTGTTTTAGAATATAAGTGACAATATTAATTTTGCCACCCTCCTGCGACATGTTTTTATTATTCGGAGTCGTAATATTGTTAGTATTTTCATTTAAATAAGCCAGCATTTGCTGTTATCTATTTTAGTTCATCAATCAAAAGATCGGATAGTCGGAGCTCTTTCCAAAGTCTCTTCCAACAGCACCTGCACAGCATTCGCCGCGACATTTCCATCAACAACTACTTTCTGGTCCTTTTACGTTGCTGATGCCAGCCTTCTTCGTGATCGTCTAAGACCTGAATCTCTGAGCATTACTGGCATCTCATACGTTTTAACCCTTTTCTGCCCTTTGAATAGATTGGTCTCACCAGGCTGATACTGGCTCCTCTTATACGACGCACTTCTTGTTCTATACTCAGTTTCCACAAAAACTGTGTATTTGTTTATGAAATATAAAACAATACCAGAGTTAATAGCCAATGAAAATACTCACTTGTTATTTGAAATAACCAGTTCCCTCATATTTTTCAAATTGCCAAATTCCAAAGGTAACTCGGACAATGCATTTTTGCTCAGCTCCAAGTATTGTAGGTGGGTACACTTAGCTAGTTCAGGTGATATCTCAGTTAAATTGTTGGAGGATAAGATCAGTTGTGATAGTGTCTCGGCAATGTCGCATACTCTAGAAATACAACATAACACAAATTTAATATGAAACATAGAAAAAAGGATAACATCTTCATTTATATAATCATAAATACAGGTTTGTAATTAAAAAATAATTAATTAATTGAAACTAAACTAGGTAACTGCAAGTCATCTTCATTTCTGTATTCGTTGGATGTGACATAAATACTGTCAAACTTTTCCTATTTTTTTAGTACTCGATCTGCAATCAGTGCCTACACTATAAGCAGATGCTTGGAGGGATGAAGGATGATGTTAGAGATGGTACATTCAAGCAGAGAGCTCTTTTCTTATTTGTTGGATCAATGAACATTGTATCAATTTATATCTTTAGCTCTCCAATTCCGTACCTCGGAGAACACGTTAAGCAGCCGGTTTCCGGTCGTTGTCAATAGATGGCGGTCGTTACAATCCGCCAACCCGCATTGGAGCAGCGTGCTGGATTTAAGTTCCGAGTCCCCTCATAGTGAGCCCTGGGCTCCTGCAGTGGGGTATAAAAAAGGCCTGATGGAATGGAATGGAAGTTCTCCAATTACGTGTATTTTGAAGCTTTTCAAACTGGGAGGATTTCAGTTAAGAGCTATTACTAGTTTATTGATGTGGTTTGTTAGCCTCTCCTTGTATCCCTTTTCAAAGATATTTGGAATACACTGCTTTGAAATTGTTGTAAAATTTCCTAATTCAAATCGCTTGCAGTTCCCTAGAGTTTCAACACATATGTCCACATTGGTTCAAGGATACTTTTGTATGTGAGTACCTAGTTATTAAGAGACCAAGACACTTTTGGATTAATTCTGTCTTTTTGCTACAGTAAGTTGTCTCATATCCCCCTGCACGTTTAACATAGCAGTATGGTCTGATGCTGTTCGTTTGTGTATGTCCCTATTGTTGACAGCAATACGATTAGCAGTAGTATTCTTCTTTTTTGGGTCGTATGTAGACACTATGGTGCATATATAAATATATATGACTATATTTTTTAACAGCGATATTGTTGAATTCTGACTGTATATTCACAGAAAAAGGTCGAATGTGGTATCTTTTCTGGCCCATATCTAGCATTTATAATTTGATTCCTTACTTGTCTGTGTCCTTACTTTTTTCTTATTTCTAGGAGGTGGTGTGCTGTAAGTTCCGAACAATAACCCTACAGGCTCTATAGAGCCTGTCATCCTATCTAGTAAAAGTGTGAATAATTAATTATCTTGTGTTATCTATTTACTTGCATAATCCGTTTGTATGATTTTATTTAATTACTAGAGATCCTCAGTTGTATTTTTGTTATGAATTTATAGATTTTGTTACTATTATTAAACTGTATTGTTTTACCATACCATAATATACCAGATGTGAGTTTATTACATAAATATTATTGTATTTTGAAAGATATAATAGTATTTAATTTTGTTTAGAACTTTACACCCTAAATATCCAGCTGGTGACTCAACTACGACCCTGGGGTATTGCGAGCAATGCCACCGCACAGAGACCGTCACATGGGAATGGTTGAAATTAAAAAAAAAGCCTACCATGTAATATATATTTTAAATGAATGCTCTTATCCAACAAAAGATTGATATTTGTCTTTACAAAAATGTTTGTCATATCTGCTGCTCGAATAGAACTAAACTCAGAGATAAACGACTGCATAGAAAGAGATCTCATGTATAGTATGGGTGCACTATTAGACTATTAGGTCATCTTGCATCACCTGGAAACCAAACTAGGACCCCACACATTACATCGTTTAGCTTATTATGATTTACTTTCAGTTACTAACCTGGGAGGCAGCTGTGAGAGCTTGTTTTTGGAGAGGTCGACAATATGCACTTGAGCGTCGGCAGCCGCTTGTAACACCTCATCCGGAACACTCGATAACTGTCGATTTGGCAGTATCAGAGTTTGACTCTTCTTTAAAGTATACCTACGCAAACATATATTTGATGATTACTAACATCAAACTAATAGCACAAGCACTTCCAAAAATGGGTTTAAGAAAAAAAAAACAATTTTTTATATAGTTAAATATTAGGCAAATAAAGAACTGCTGGTCTGGTAATTCATAACTTGCAGAATTTGACAAAACAGTCTAACACCCAAGTTGATGTTACATCTGAAACGCTAGTTAACATGACTAGTGAGTAGCGAAATAGTTTACACAGTATATTTAGTGCACACAGTGATTTCCTGCACTAGCACACCACTATCTGCATTTTTTTTTCTAATTTTCTCATTAAAGCCCTGAAAAGACCTCAGAGCTGGCAAGAATTAAAAAAAAAAATTCAAAGATATAAATGCTAAATTAAGCAAAGAGGTATTTAAGTACATTTTTTTCTTATATTAGGAAGAAAAAGAAACATTTATTTGGTCCACATCACATCACAATTATAAATAAAAAACACAAAACAGTACATAAAAAAATGTATGCTATGTGGAGCCAAAATGGTTGCCACCAGTTTTTGTCATGGCCAAACGTTGCCATGACGCTGGTCTTCCGACGCCATCGGTCCACACAAAGCAAAACAATTAGCCAATCTACACACGTTATACTTCACTTACAAAATACAAATATACCTACTATTGACAACAATGATTTCGACATCCTTAGCAGAATAGCTCAAACACAAAGATGTCATTAAATTCAAAACAGACAAATATTTCCTACGGTTGTTATATATCGACGACTGCTTGGCCTAGTGGGTAGCAATCCTGCCTACGAAGCTGGGGGTACTGGCTTCGAATCCCAAGTCGGGTCAGTATTTACATGATGAATATTGAGACTGGTACCGGGTATTGGTTGTTATATGTATGTAGTGTCTTCGCTTGGTAACCAAAACACAAGCTAATGCTTTGTTTGGGGCCTAGACATTATTGTGACGTATACGTTATTATCATTATTATTATATTAATATTAGAAATCGCCGAGAAAAAAGTTTTTCCGGTGCATCATAGGGACCTTTTATATAAAAGAAAAGTATGTTTAAACTGTGTATTATTTTTTTATTTTGAAATTTGAATACTGACTTATCTGGCCATTCATTATGCATTGCTGTGTTTTCTGTTTCCACATCATCTGTGAGACGATCTCTCAAAAATTTCATCACCCTGTCAGTGCCTCCTCTGATGATATCTTGTCTTACAGTCATCAGCTTGTTCCCTTCCATGTTAATACTTTGTAGCTGTGATAGTAAGCCCATGTTTCTGGGTAATCTGAAATACATATAATTAACATATAACTTTATAAGAGCCAAAAAATGTAATATGATTAGTTTGTCAACATATCTTGTGAAGATAATAATGCCAACATGTTATCATACAGTAAAGGAAAGAAATATTACGGTTAGTGAAATCACAAAGTTCTTAGAATATTTACAAAGTAAATTGTCATTATTTTACTACTTATAATTCACCATTTGCAAAATTAATTAACTGAGTTACATAAATATCATAAGTTTTAAGACGATGGTTCATCTGAGAATACAAATGTTAATATAATATGGTACGTGTCATTTCTTCCAAATTTATGAACTGAGTTACATATAGTTTTAAGATGATGGTTCAACTGAGAAAAAATATGTTAATATAATAATGGCATGTCGTTTCTTCCAAACTTATGAACTGGGTTACATAAATATCATATTTAAGACAGTGGTCCATCTTAGAACAATTACATTAATTGACGACCGCTTAGCCTAGTGGGTAGCGACCCTGCCTATGAACCTGGAGGTCCTGGGTTCGAATCCCAGGTCGGGTCAGTATTTATATGATGAATATTAATATTGGTACCAAGTCTTGGTTGTTATATGTATGTGGTGTTTTTGCTTGGTGCCCAAAACACAAGCTAATGCTTAGTTTTGGGCCTAGACGTTGTTGTGATGTATATGTTATTATAAAAATAAAAAAATGTGATAAGTATATAGAGTAATTTTTTTGCAATCTAAAGATATATTGACAACACCACTACTCCAACATGTCAGCTTCATCCATTTAATAGCTATATATTTGGTGCCCAAGATTTTCACCTTACATGAAATGTCCAGAATTCTAAACATTTACCATTTTTTCTTTATATAGCATTAGTAAACGCTTGAAACGTGCACATAAATACCAAAACTTACTTATTCAAGTTGTTGTTTGTTATGTCCAATCTCTTCAATTTTTGCAGTAGTATTATATTTTCAGGCAGTATTTCAAGTTTATTATCTCTGAGGTTTAACACATTCAAGTGTTGCATTTGCTCACAAAATTCTGCAGTCAATTCCTGAAAATAATAATAATAATTACTAAGAAATGAATTATTAAAAAAAACCTTTTTGCACTGTTTCTGTTGCTTTTACTGAGTATGTATTCTTTTTATAAAATTACTATAATGATCAAATAAGAAATAATTTTGACTATAATTATATTAGTTTCCATTGCGCTTTATAGTCATATTTCCTTTAAACAATAACATTAAATAATATTTTATGTAATAAAGTAAAATATTAGGTTATGCTAAGACTTATTGAATGGCACTGTATAATTTAACAGTACTGTATAAAAGGATTTACTAAAATCTAATTGATAATGAAAAAATGTATCATGGATAGACATTCTACCAACACAAGTAAATATTTATTTTTGTCACACCTCCAAGATGTCATTGTATATCTAGTACAATCTACATTTATGGCCACGCCCACCATTTAAGAGTGAGACGTCCCATTTCTCAACACCATCTTTAAAGGGCAAAGCAGGCCAGTGAGAACGACCTTGTGAGTTCTGGAACGGTGGATACTAAAGTGGAATAGCGAGATGATTACATCCATAGAGAACTCCCGAACCTAACTGGTTACTATAAAAGCGGCGTTGTAATGTCCGACGACGAGTTAGTTGAGTAGACAGTTGAGTCAGCGAAAGAGTCACGAAAGCGAAACTACAGTGAGCTATAAAAGCAAAGCAAAGTTAAATTCATAGTACAAGAATATAATTGCTGTTGCTAATATTGTGATGAATAAGAAACTTATGTTCCATGTTTCACTTATTTTTCATTCCGAGTTTTCAAACCTATTGACAGTGCCCGCGTAACAAGATGAAAAATTATTTGGAAATGCTTTTGTTTCATCAATATTAGTCACAGACATACAAAATTTATGAAAACTTCAGGTAGATACAATAGGTTGTACCTAATTACCTTGACATAATTGTTAGCCAAATAAATTTCTTTCAAAGCTGCACATCCGTAAAAATCTGGTATTTCTGTGATATCATTGTGATTTGCATCCAAATATTCCATCTTCCTAAGTTCACCAAGAGGTGGTAAACATTTTAAATTATTATTATTAATATTCATCTTTCTCAAATCTGTAAAATGTAATTACAACAATATGACTCAGATTATGTGTGCAATGTTTGGGTAATTTTACCTATCTTCTAGAAATTTCATTATAAAAAAATAATAATTTGTATGTATTTGACCAAAATGAATTGCTTCAGTCGTGAGTCAGAGGAAGCAATTAAACAGACCCCTCCTGAATCCGCGCCTGTTCTGGGTTATTTAGTACCTAATCAAAATAAGAGTTTTAGAAACGAAATTACTGTATTTTAATTGATCCCAAGATCATGGTGGACTAATATCTGAGGCCAGGTTTATTAAATTTGTCAGAAAAATTATGGGAACAAAATAGGGAATAATAATTTAGTTAACGTCAGCACATTTTCATAGAAATCTTTCAGTCTGAGTGGCTTAATATAATAGTTAACTGTTTATTAGCTATATCTTTAGAAATTGTGGCTAATTACTGGAATATTTCTAAAAAGTGCAATGTATAAATTATTTTAATACATACCGCGAAGATTTACGATATCTGGAGGTAGTTCAATCAATTCGTTATGAGATAAATTAAGTTCCACAATACGCACCAAATACCCCATGCCAGGAGGTAATATTGTAAGTTTATTATGTGACAGATCCTAGAACAATAACATAATTGTGAATGGTGATAAACTGTTAACTGTTATTTATAAATATATTATATTTATGTGTTACGTGTCGAAAATATTTAGCAATTTTGTCAATGATAATTACAAATATGTGAAGTCAACTTGTCGAAATTGCTGTTAGGCATAAAACACCATTATTGATGATCATGAAAGTAGCAGACAGCAGATCATGCATGAAATTGTAAGACGGGGAACAGTTGGTTGTCAAATTACCCACATATGAATAATAATTATTTTTTGTCCATCAAAAAGTTTTTATGATTTTTGCAAGCCTTCATGAAATTTTCTAACAACTTAAGATTACAAAAGAGAATAATTTTACTTAAGTAATATATAATATAACTTATGTAAATTTATATAGAATTTTCTATAGATAGTGTCATTTTAGTAAATTTGTATTTTATAACATTTAGCAGCTCATATCTATTTTAAAAATTTTTTTTTGGAGTAAACCAACTTCACTACTTTTGTAGAAATTGCAATACGATATTTTTTTTAATTTATTATTTTTTAATGCTTCATAGGTATAAATTAATAAAAAAATTTTGATAACAGATATCAATTTACATAGATAAACAATGGCTCCTGAATTTCACCACTGACTACTGCATTAATATTTCAATTTGGGAATCATCAGAGCATTTAAAATAGGTAACATTTAAAAAACTGTTTTTACGTTGATTTCAGAAGACAGTGGTCTCAGAAAAAAAAATCCCCATTAGTTACTTTATGTAGATTTAATTAATGAACAACAATAATAAGAATAAGAAGTCAACTTGTGACGCAGTGATATTTTAAATACCTAGGTGTATGTTTACTTACGCCCAATTTCTGAATTGAGAATTTCAGTTTGAATGTGTATAGTGAAATACGTTCAAATGTGTTTAAATTATACAAACCAAAAAAGTTAGCATAACAAGATCCCCAAAATCAGGCTCTATAGCTTCAATTAAATTGTGAGAAATGCTTAGTGACTTCAATTCTGTTAATTGATAGAACTCTTTAGGCAGCTTTTTCAATTTGTTGTGATCCAAACTGAGGTTGACTAGGTTTCGTAGTTCACCAAACTCTGGAGGTAACTCTGTTATAGCATTATCATGCAACTGAAAAAACCAAGACATTCTCATTTAATAATAGTTAAAATGCTACTTGAATATCACTTTTTGATGTCGTTCAGTATAAAATTCTACTGATATGTGTAAAGTTATCTAAACAGCAAATGTAAAAAAATATGTCATGACTACTAACCCTTAGCGTCACAAGATCACATAATGACTTTATGTTAGATGAAATAGATTTTATAACATTAGAACTTAGATCTAACGTTTTTAATGGTTCAGCATTCCACCAATTACTTGAATCTGTTCTATTGAAATCTACTTCCTTGGTGTCAGCCAACACCAACTCATTAAATTTCCACACATTTTCCGGAACTACATAAAAACAGAGAAAAATATAATATAAAAAATTACTAATTGAAGTCTCCTTGAAATAATGAGCATAATAAACTAACCTGTTCCAAGACCTCTGTTACATAAAACCAATTGCCCAGAACGTTTTGCTGACTTTATCAAACCCGTTGTTAGTACAGCATCATCCGCTTTTTCATCTTGAAATTGAAATATAGCTTTATTACAAACTTTTATTTTTGATTTTGTATGTGCCCTGTGAGACATTTTCTGCTACTAGTTGATATATGTAATTAATTCTTTGGGTTGTTCATAAACTTTAAATTAAAATTAAATGACTGAATCTATTTATGATCTGCTATGATCTATCTCATGAAATGAAAACACAAATTCTTCTTCTTCTTAAGAAGTTTTCTGCTTAACAATTTTTCTGTGCACAAACAATTATTGACAAACAAATTAATTTTTCCTTGCTAATCCTTTACTTAGTGCCACAGGTGCCACAGTTTATTGCAAAATGATGCAAAACAAATAAAATAACCAGTTGACAAACATTGACCAATATTGACTGACTTATGTTGTTGGTTGACTGTAACATGTAACCGAGATCAAGACGATGTGATGATCACAGACCACCATAAAACTAAATTCGATAGTTATTGTTTCTAACCTACCGTTTTCATATTTTCTGTAGAAAATATGGTTCAAAATATAGAACCGATGTCGGTCTTTACAGAAACTTGGTTACTTAGATATTCATTTTTTGAAACGGTAATTGAGAAGACTGGATATGACGACATATTTATGCTTCCTTAAAGAGCATAAAGTTAAAAGGATTCACGTCACAGATTGATAACTGCTTGGCTAAAAGTTTTTACGTACTGGCGCTGTGGAATGATAAATCTATTTTTGACGTCATTTTGAAAAAAAAAACGTCATGTTAACCGTACTACGTTGCCTTTTTTTAAATAAACCATGTTCAAAGCGAAAATGGAACAAACCTTGTTATAAATTTCAAGTAGTTAAAGTTCCAATCAACCTTTATGGCGGAACATAGGCACAAAGTCGCGTCGCAGTAACCAGTTTTAGGTGTAGCGGGACGAAGTGGAGCGAGGGGCACATGACTGAACCTGCGCAAGTATGCCTACAGCGTTGTATTCCGATCCGCCATAAAGTTTGATTGGAACTATACACTCACATAATTCTTAAAAATTTAATAATGTGAAATCCTTGAAATGTCGCCAAAAGTAAGTTACTCCACGGACGCCCCGTTTTGAAAAACAACCACATTGTTGTCATCACTTTTCAACTCTACACATCCTCTTTGTGGAAGCATATGTATGTAGTCATTTCCGGTCTAGTCAGTCACCATTTTGAAAAATAGGTACCTAGGTATGTTAAAAATCATTGTTGAACTAAAAGAACAGAGGTTAAGCATTTCATTTTGAACCACATTTTCGATAGAAAACATAAAAACGGTGCGATATGAAAAATGGTCTTTTGTACCGAATTACCTACTTGACTTCAATTTATTTAACCCTAAACTTGAATATTCAAATACTGATGCTGATAAGATTCGAAACTTGAAAAACAAATACTTAAAAATTTTGATAAAATAATCTCAGCTGAAATAGATTTTGTTTTTGATTTAGCTCAAATTGTTTGCTTGCTCTATAAAGCTGCTGGTGTTGCCGCCGAAAGGCGGCGAGCGGCAACTTGAAAGAATCGCGCTGCACTGTACACCTGCAGTGTATGTTGGTGTGTCGTGCTTTTATAAAAAACATGACAGATCGATTCGCAGGATTCGGATGACTAATATTTAAATATTTTATTTGTTTATTTTCCATCGTTTCATTAAAGCACTTATTTGCTGTAAAAATAAGAAAAAAAGTGGTACTAAATGATTAAATGGTGTAGGTATTTATTTTTACATAATTTCCAAAATGCCCTGCGCATGTACCTACTACAAACCATTTGAGCGGACGCACTGTACTCACTTGAATATTTTACTGAAGAATGCTGAGGTAACACAACAAAACTCCCGTCAGATATTTTTGTACTATCTTGACCTGTACACATCGTCTCATTTAAAATTGATCAATTATAAATTTTGTAGGTAGGTACTTAATAAATATTTTCTCACATGATTTGTTTTGAAAATCAAATTATAAAAACATTTTGCTCAAAATCCATTTGACAAGTAGGAATGTCAGTTTATTTTATTTTTATTTAATTTACAACCACTCTAGAAGTTTGCATATCTTAATCAATTAAAATCAAAATTAATAAAATGTTTATTAGTAACAATAGCTTTACATATATCATAGGGTAGATATCTCTTTTTATGTATTTTTAAAAAACTTGTAATAGGAGACCTCTCTCTTCCTTAATTGTCATACAATACGTTTGTTACCGATAACACTATAAAAGAAAAAACATAAACTCTGATGCATTTTATTTGCTACGCGCAGTAAAAGGTACAGTGAAAAAACCATTATAATAACTGGTTAAGTACGTGTGAGACGTGCACTGTGCAGATTTCCGTAGTCGGTGCGGCTATGAGCGAGCATACTTTAGATAGCATAATAATCGCGACGGAGCGTCTTATTATTCTCATACATCGAAACAATTAAAAACATGAGCAAAATGTCAGACTCAGATGGGCACACGTTATTACTTTTTTTCTTTTCCAGTACAAATTTTACATGTGGGTCACACAAAATTTTACTTTCCAGCGAATATTCCAAAACATCAACCTGTGAAGGTATATTAGGTCTGTGTGTATATTTTTTTGCCCATATTTTTGTTGTTACAACGCCGTATCTCTGTGAACATCAATGATGCATATCAATTGCTTAAAACCTAATGCAATTTTTCAGTTGTAGCGGCTTTTTCGCAACGAATGTAATAATAACATATAGGTACTGAAGTTACTAAAACGAATTGTGTTGCAGATAGGTACTAATAACTAATATTAATAATCACGCATGTTCCTAGAGATCCCGCATTTTGTGCACCATGTACGTATGAACCAATCGATGTTTTGAAATGTTCGTCGCAAAGTAGAAATTAAAAAAAATAATTAAGATTCTGAAATTACATTCCATGTGTAAATTAACAAAATCTTTGTTTCAAACAATAATAATCACGTATGTATGGTCTATCTAATCACTGAGTTAGATATTTTATTCACGTTTTCGATCGTCTCGAAATAAGTGATTTAGTACATCCTGATTAGTACGCTATCTAAGACCTTACAGGATTTTTTAGACTTTTAAATGTTTTCGTTTAGAAGTGTCAGGTAGGCACGGGGAAGCTACTTTAGAACTGAATACTACAGAAACGGTGAGCTAAAATAAAAAGTTGTAAAATAAAAAAATGTTTTCCTTTTTAAAAAAAACTTCCTAATGATACCCCATTTGTCTAACGCCGGCACCAGAATCGTGATCAAATGTTTGGGAAAACTTTTTTCAAACTTTGCACACATGTTTGACGCATTTGTGCGCCTGCTAGACTTGCTTTGCAAATAAATGCTCTACATTCATTGCAAAGATGGCTGATAGATACTATTTTTTTAACCAGTTTTTCTGTCTAATTTGAGTGCCTTTAATTATTTATTTCATCTGACTTTTTATAATATTACTTGACTCTGTAATCTATACTAATATTATAAAGTTGAAGAGTTTGTTTGTTTGTTTGTTTGTTTGTTTGTTTGTTTGTTTGAACGCGCAAATCTCAGGAACTACTGGTTCGAATTGAAAAATTCTTTTTGTGTTGGATAGTTTATTTATTGAGGAAGGCTATAGGCTATAAAATAATACTATATGTCTGTCTGTCTATTCGAGCAAATCTCCAAAATGGCTAAACGAATTTTGATGAAACTTTACAGATATGGAAAAAAAGTGGTCAAAAGTGACATTCACTACTTTTTGTATGTCTGTATGTACGTTCATCTGTCTATTCGAGCTAATCTCCAAAACGGTTCAACCGATTTTAATGAAATTTCACGGGTATGAAAAGGAGGTAGTCAAAAGTGACATACGCTACTTTTTTATCCGTCTGTCTATCTGTACGTCTATGTGTCTATTCGAGATAATTTCCAAAATGGCTAAACAGATTTTAATGAAACTTTGCAGACGTGAAAGAAGGTTGTCAAGAGTGACATCAGCTACTTTTTGTGTCTGTCGGTCGTTTGTCTTCACTGATCTATCAACGTAGATAAGCCGTAACTGAAATTTGAAACAGAAGTTTATTTTATAACGTATTAATTTTTTAAGAAAGGAATATTTGTAAATTTCAAATTTACGGAGGGAGGGATGAAAGGGCTTTGTATGAGAGTCTTTGTTCTTTAAAGTCAGAAACATAAAATTTTAATAGAAATAAATAATGACGTGTTTCAGGCTTTTTGGATTTCCACATTTTAAGGGTGGGAAACGGGAGGTGAAAAGTATGGGAGTATCGGTTTTCTTAAAGGAGTATGGAGAATGAAGACTGAAAGTTTGATTGGGTGTACCCAATATTAGTTTCAGCAAAAAGTACGTATAAACCGTTTCGAATGTTAATACTACATAAAACAGAAATGTGTAGTCTACGCAAGCGAAGCTGCGGGCGGTCGCTAGTATTTTATAATATTACAGAGTCGTGATAGCCCAAAGCGCAACGAACCTGTCTCAAATTTATAAGGCCATAGGACCATGGTTCGAATCCGGGTGTGTACCAATGAGTTTTTCTGACTTAAGTACATAACTATCACTGACTCCGTGCCTCGGAAAGCACGTTAAGCAGTCGGTCCCGGACGCTGTCAATAGATGGCGGTCGTTACAATCCCCAGCCCGCAGTGGAGCAGCGTGATGGATTTAAGCTCCAAAGCCTCCTGGCGGAGGCCTAAGCCCCTGCAGTGGAGTAAAAATGGGCTGATGAAGTGAAGTGACTTGATTACTTGGGTATATATTATTGACAAATACAACTGCTCCAATCAGCTGCCGAAGCTAAGTCTGGCGCCGGTTTAAGGATACCCTACATGATAGGATTAAAAAAAAATATTTTCACTTAGTTCTATGGACTAACTTGGAACCTCCTTGGAGGTTTTTGACCACTGATAAAATGTTATCTTTACTAACATACATAAGTACCTACCTACAAATTTTAATTCACCTTTCTCTATAATTTAGATGTAGAACCTAGGTGGACGTGCCAGGACAGGACAGATGGACGGACAGATAAATAACCCTTTCGGAATAATAGACTGTTTCCACATTTTTAATCCGGAGTATCCGAATTCAAAACTCATCTCGTAGGTACTCTACGAAATTCCCTTAGCTAAAAAGAAATTGAAAACTTTTATGTTAATAAAAGAACATAAAAATAATATTTTCACAATCTTAATTATTTAAAATATTAATTTTATTGCAGAGCAATTTAACGTCTTGATTTGACTTCTCTGTTATAATTCTCAATCCATTATTTTAGTAAATCAAAGTGATAAGTTACTGACAGTTAATTTAAGACCAGCATGCTTTAGGGAAAGATGCTCGTTGCGTATAATTAATTGAGTTATGTGGCACTTTTTGGCAGTATAATAGTGCTTTTGAGAGTAAGGAATTGATGTGTGTTGAGACCCTATATAAATATATTATTATTAATAATAAAGGGCGCTAAAGACTTTAAATGAAATTTTATAGTCTGATTATTTTTTATTCAATAAACTGAATCAATATATGAACCTTGAATGATAAATATTATATCATTTCTAAGAATTATTTAGCTCTAATGCAGATAAACAATTTTACATTTGAATACTTTTATTTTTACAATTAAATGAAAATCTTAGTATACAAGTCACAATTCTCAGTTTTATTCCATGATGTATATTTTATAAAAAAATTAGGGATTTGCTAAGCCATACGAGTAAATAAGGTAACATAGAAATAACTCTCCCTTACAAATGGCCCAAAAGCCATTGACCGCCCCCCCGCCCCTAACCAAGCGACACCGGCAGCGGGCGGACCGTTTTCGCCTGCGATGCGAGATAATTTTAACTGGGTTGTCACAAAAAAAAGCGAGAATTAAATCAACATATTTTGTTTATTCACACCCAACAAATAATTTTTTTTTTTAATAAAAAAAACTTGCGTTCAAACAGCTCTGTTGCCCTACAAAAGCGGGCCTGGTCGCAAAGTAATGTGACTTAATTATTATATATTACTGATACCCGTTCCTTTATTAGAGGACCACCTTTTTAATGTATACCTACTACATAACGTTTTTTTCTTCTTCATGGGTAATAACTTTTTTTATTTTTATCTTTAATATTTTTTTTTTGCGTTTTGTTAATATTTAAAAATTTTACCTAATAGTTTTTTTTTTACAATTGTCGATTTTTTAAATTCCTACGTCAACACTAAGTAAATTGTCCGATTATGAAACATCTACCCCCTGGAATGATCTATTTACTTTCTATTTTAATTGACGAAATTCCATTCTGTATCCAAATTTCACGTTGTATTTTAGTGATAATACATAATAATACATGGGACTTCCCACACAGCGCCATCTAGTCCCAAAGTAAGCAAGTATTATGCTTGTGTTATGGGTTACGAGACAACTGATATACATACTTAAATATTCTTTATATTATATACATATATAAATATTTTTTTTTATATATATACTATAACATTCTTGGTCCGTTCCTCTTTGTTATGTTTTTAAATGACCTGCATCTATTTATAAATAAGTCACTGTTTCTTCTTTATGCCGACGATTTAAAAATATATAGAATAATTCGTTCTAGTGATGATTGCATGATTCTCCAGCGCGATTTGGATAGTTTTTATTCTTTTTGTTGTGATAATAAACTTCAACTCAGTATTACTAAATGTAAATCAGTTACTTTCACTAGAAAGAAGCATTCAATAAACTTTCCCTATCGTATTGGAGCTAATGTACTAGATAAAGTTGATAAAATCAGGGACTTGGGAATTTTATTGGACTCTAAGTTGATTCTTAATCTACATGTTGAATCCGTTATCAATAAAGCATATCGAATGATGGGCTTTGTATTTAGAGTTGCTTGTGATTTTAGGAATAGTAATACATACTTATATCTTTATAAGTCACTCGTCAGGTCTCAGCTGGAGTACGGTTGCATAGTGTGGAATCCTTTTTATAAAGTATATATTGACAATATTGAGGCCATACAAAAAAAGTTTCTCCGTGTTATGTCCTACAGGTGCCATTGTAAAAAGAAATATGAAACTATGTTAAGTGATTTTACGCTTCAGCATCTGTATGACCGTCGTACAATGATAGAAGCTAACTTCATGTTTAAAATATGTAATAAGTTAATCGACTGTTCGAACATTTTAGAAAAGGTGGAATTTAAAGTTCCAGTTCGGACTCGTCGACAACCGTTTTGTTTTCATGAAGGACTTTCTCGGACAAACTCAGGAAAGCGTGCACCTCTGCACAGAATTAGTCATAATTATAATAATAATTTTGCGCACATCGACTTACACCATCACTCTTTCAATTCCTTCAAAAAAGCTATCAAAAATTCTATATAAATTTTATTAATATTGTTGTTGCTAACACTGTTTTCGTTTGTTATTTTTATTAATTTTAGTTATATTAAGTGATTTTATTTTTTTTTATTTATTTGTTTTTGTTTAATTTTCTCTTTTCTCTGTTTTTTTGTGTGAATGTAGCAATAATAGATTATAAATATTTGGAAGCATTTTGTTGGTCGTTACAATGTTCTAACTTTATTATTATTATTTTTTTATGTGTAATCCATGTATACGACTGTTTTTGTTTCCTGAATAAATTAAAATTTAAAAAAAATTTTAAAAAAAAAAACAACCAAGACCCGGTACCAGTATCAATATTCATCATATTAATACTGACCCGACCTGGGATTCGAACCCGGGACCTCTAGCTTCGTAGGCAGGGTCGCTACCCACTAGGCTAAGCGGTCGTCGAATGATATCCTTTGCTTTTATAATATTACAACAAATATTTATTTATTATTAAAAAAAGCAGTTAAGTAGTTAAAGAAATAGCAAATGCATTTTAAAGGTCTATTTCAAAGGTTTATTTATAATATTTCAGAATATAAAAGTGCTTAATTAATTACACATATAAATAAAAAAATAAAACTGTTAATATAACACTTAGTTTAAATTTTATTGAACTAGATGTGACTGAAGCCCGTCGTACACTGCCGCTGCCACTCGCACTGTCGTCGTCGTCTGCTTGCTTGATTACTTCCTCATGAGGTCGCGAAAATTCATTTCTGTACAATTTTTCACGTTCATATTGAGCGCTTTCTTCATTACTTCTCCAATAAACTGTTGCGATTGTCGCCAGGCACTGTGACACCATATATTTACAGATGTGAAAAAAAAAACTGAAACAGCTGTTTCCAGTTTCATTTTCCAACTGTTTTTCTGTCCAAGAAAATGAGTGAATCTAACGAATAAATTACATAAATTTGTAAACTTTATTAAAAAAAAAGGAAAACATGCGACAAAAACCTCGAAATTGTGCAGTTTATGGATCTTAATGTAGTGTTACTAAGAGGACACGTAGCCTATGGATGAAGTTGATGCCATTTATGAAAAAAGTGGAGCAACATCGGGAAATCTAATCGAGAAAAATTGTTACAACATTGTTGTAGAACTGAACATAAAGCATAAAGTTTTGACAGTGGTTTTGCCTCATTTGAAAAGCTCGATGTTTGGGTGCCCCACAATAAGCTCACTTAAAGAAACCTAATGAACCACGTACTCATTTATAATTCTTAACTTTATTTTGAATTTATATTTTTATAAATTTTTTTAATTGAAATATAAATTAAAAGAACAGAAACAGTTTTTAAAATCAATCATATTTTTAACAGAAAACATAAAACGGCATGTGACCGTGTGGCCGCATGATACTTTCAAAATGGCAACCAAAAACACCCATAGATATTATACGTTCTCTGTGGACTTCTCGTTGTCCCTTGAAGGGACCACGGGTAATGGTAATAAAGTGCTCGTGATCTCTTTATCAAATATAACCATATCGAATTAAGAAGTTTTCACATACCATATAATTAATGATGTTAAAAAGAAAAAGAAACAAGAAAAACAAAACAAAAATCCGAATGGCAAACCATATATATCTTTATGTGGCAAACCACTAACTGAAAATAAAAAAAAATTATTAACTGAAATGAAAGAAACAAGCTATATTCTACAGAATTTGGTTTGAAAAACGTAGACCATGCATTATATTTTTGTCCGATACCTACTTAAGCAGATATTGAAATACCTAGATATGCTATCATATAAATAATACAACGAATAGTCTCTTGAATATCTGCTTGAGGAAGTATCGGACAAAAAACCATTCCATGGTGCATTCTATGTTGTTCAAATCAAAATCAATAGAATAACGGGGCACAAACCCCACTAACAACCAGCGCTATGCACTAGTCCAGCAAGCGGTGTATTTAAAAAAAAACGGAATTTAAGTATTTACTTTTAACTTGATGCCATCTTCTCGGAAATGCTGTGGAGTGAGTATAAGACGTAGTTGAAGTGTAGTCGTCATGAGTCCATCGGAATGCACGCGCGTGCTAAACGGCGCTAGCGCAGTACGTGGTGCGGGCTCCCCGTTGACGTACCAGGCTAGGTGTGTGGCCGGCTGCGATCTCCCAGAAGTGCAATTCACTAGCACACTGTCACCGACATTGTAACGTGCTCGGTTGCCCGTGATGATGGGACCTTCGCTCGGCAACGCTGCTGACGCAAAAAATGCTATTTGACTCTTATTTTCAACCCCTGACGAAAAATGCACCCTTTCAATAGCGCTTTTTTTTGTTTGTGATGTCGACGGTTTGAAAGCTCATTTATTAAATCAGAATAAGTAATCAGAACATTTTTGTTTGTCTATCTGTCTGTCTGTGTGTTTATCTGCAGCATCGTAGCTCAAAAATGAATTAATTTATTTCAATGCGGTTTTTTTTACTGCAATTGTTTAGGTATAGCTCAATGATTACACTTGAGTTTAATAAGTGTGAACTAAACGTCACAACAATTTACACTTAAAAAGTCTGAAATTATAAAAGTGTATTAATTAGGGTTCCGTAGCCAAATGGCAAAAAAAGAACCGTTACAGTTTCGCCATGTCCGTCCATCCGTCTGTCTGTCTGTCAGTGATTTTTCTCGGAAACTATTAGCAATATATAGATATAATACGGAAGGTAGGTGTGATCTATGAACCGCTAAATTAAACAACTCACAAACAATAACCATATCCTGGTGACCAGAGACGGTTGGGAAGAGTGGACGCTCGCCAGACACTTCGCAGCGGTAGCGTCCGCCCGTTACCAACGATGCCTCATTCAGTGTCAAGTTCGATCCATTCACGTTGGATCTCTGTTATAAAAACCATTTATGTTAGAACATAAGTACCTAGTAATAATTTTTCGTGACGTCAACTGACCATAAATTTCACAAAATGGCGAAGAAAATGTCTATATTTTTATCGTACACCACGAATACTTTAGATATATAGAATGCATTGTATAAGTCCTGACAGCGACCACGTTACGCACTTCGACGTCAACGCCTGGTAGTGGAAATTTCCTTTGGGGTTCCACGTCCCGCGGGACGTGCCGGAAGAATTCTTTGCCGTCCTTGTACCACTTTACAGAATATAGCACCTCGTTGGTCCCAAGAACCCAGTGGCATGAAAGTTGAGCTCGCTGTCCCAATGGCACGTACGACGGCACTCGTAACTCCAATAGTTCCAAGCTCAAAACATTGCAGATTTGAAAGTGCAGTTCTGTAATAAAATTTTCGAAATCATCGATAAGTTTTATATAATGTAAATTCTTAATGCATGACAAGAGAAAAACGACCGTTCGTCGGCTATGATAGACCAATAGTTCAAAAATGAAATCAAAACATATGTTTGTATCCACCTGAAAATCAACGCGGTAGATTTTTAACCACAGCATTCATACTGAGCTGGCAACCCTTTCGGTTTATTTAATAATGAATAATTTGTGTTGTCTAATGTTTGTAAATAATGTTATTGTAACTGTGTTTTATATGTTTGTGTTTCTTTTAAGTCGTATAAATGTTTATTTATTTATTTACTTATTTTAAATGGAGCTAGGTGTGTGCATGTAAAACATGAAAACAATAATTCAATTCAATTTCAATTCAAGTCAATTCAACGCACGCTCGTACGAGTAGTATATCGTGGCATATACAGGGTGAGATTTTTATGACCAGCTAAATTTTAATATAATGATCTTTGGTAGAAAACCTATAGCCGTCTTGTTTCCTTTTAGTATCGTTCTATAGAAAAATATTGAGATATGACTACATAAACCTTTCCCGAAAAAACCAAAAACTTTAGTTACCATTCTTGCTCGCCGCATCATTCCGTTTCAAAGACCTCGGGCGCGTACGTTTACTATAGCGTTAAGAAGGCAACCAAACGTTATAAAATAAACTGTAGATAAAATATTTTATTTTGAAAATGTAACCCATATTTTTTATTTACGCAATGAGGTCTATTGGTCATACGTAACACCTCGAAAAATTTTGGCCGGTTAATAAAATCTCACCTTGTATATTCGAATTTCTGTTCCTTTTTGTTCTTTCTTCTCACTGGATTTGAAATTTCCCAAGTTGACTTTACCAAGAATTTGATCCACCGTACAACGGAGTGTGATTTGAACGTCTAATTTGTAAACTTCTGTGTCACTCAAACAAAACTGCATAATGCAAAGTATTTACCTACATAATTTTTGCAGTGAAATTTTTTTTCAAAGATTCCCGCGTTTTTTCCAGGGTGGACGTAGAATAAATTCTGATTGCTGTTCTGGTCTCTAATCTGAACATGGTTCCAATTTCGATCGATAGCTATGATTCCTAACGCTATTCCGATCACAATCAGGATCCCATTGTTAACTAAGCTCGATTATACTGCCGATCTTGACCCCAATTTGATTCCAATTCTTTAAATATTAATAAAATTATTAAAATTAATTTTTTTTAAATATTTTGTTACATAATAAGATTTTTTTTCTAATTTATTCTTTTTTACATGTTCAATATGAAACGAATTGCATTTTCACACGCTGTGAAAAATATAAAAAAATAATGAATTTTGATGAGATGTGCAATGCAATAAAAATGAAAAAATTAAAATGCAATTACCTTAATGTTGTGAAAGGTGAAACAATTTCGAGAAAAATCCCACGCATTTAAGTTTTTTTTTTCTTACGATGTATTTAGGGAATTCAAAAAATTCACAGTTTTTGCACTTCCCGCAACCATCGGAAGCATTGAAAATTACTTTAGAAGTATTAGAAAATATAAAAACTCATGTACCTATAGTGTTAATTTATTTATTTTGAAATCATGTAATATGAAAACTAACCAACTTGAAACAACCATCAATTATGCATTGCTACATATACCACATAAATACAAGTTTTATGAAATTTGTCAATTTTCAGGGCCACCCACAAACCGCAATTAGCAACCGATTTTCAAAATGTTTTCACCATTCGTTAGACAGTTTAGTTCTTCAGATGCGATTTTGGCCAATTTTTGACAACTCAAATATTTTGGAAAATATTCATATTTTTGTAGAAAACGACAACGAAAAATCCTCTTTTTTTCAGACAATTTCAATTTTTAAAAAAATAAAATACCAACCGATTTTCAAAATTTCAACGCATATACCCGATAAATTTTGCAACTTTTGAAACCCCTAGGACCCCAATCCCTCCGTCATCCTCGAAGATATAGCCAAATTTACGTCTCACAGAAAAAGAAAAACGTGAAAACATAGTTTTTGCTGATCTGAAGACCATAATTATATTATTTTTTGCGCTGTTCGGTTAAGGTTTTACGGGGTGCAGTCATTGACGCCGTTTGTATGGGAATTCGTCACTCTAAAAATGCCATGTCAGACAGATCTAATTAAGTATAATGTGGTCAGTATTCAATAAACACTATACCTATTTAATTGTATAATGATTAGGTACTTTGGTGATGTAAATATTTTATTATCAAATTGAGTATTAAATAGAAATAATTTTCCAATCGAAGCGAATATCTTCTTGCAGAATGTTTTTAATTGAATTTAAGTCATTGTGTTTCGCCTGAATACCCCCCCCCCCCCCCCTGAATACGCCACTGAAACACTCAGGCAAAAACCAACTTGTGTCACTCCTGATAACCTCTTTTTTATGTCTGCGAAGATTCATAGAAATGATTTAAAGAGTCGTTTTGGAGATTAGCCTGAACAAAAAGACAGACAGACAACCACACGGAAAAAAGTTACCTAAATCACTCCCGCCAATCTATCTTTAAGGTTTGCATAGTTTCATTAAAATCTTTAAAAGTTTAGCTTGAACGACTCTTTCCACGTCTGCGAAGTTTCTTTAAAATTCGTTCAAATATTATAGAGTTTAGCTCGAACAGACAGAGAGACGGCCAGACAGACAAACAAAAAATATTGTATGTCACTCCTGACAATTTCTAATCACATCTGTAAAGTTTCATTGAAATCAGTTCATCCCTTTCGTAGATCAGTTTGAACAAACAGACAGACAGACAAACAAAGTATTGTATGTCACTCCTAACAATTTTTTAATCACATCTTTGAATGTTTCATTGAAATCGGTTCAGCCGTTTCGGAGATCAGCAGACAGACAGACGGACAGACAGACAGACAAAAAGTACCCTATGTCACCCCCGACAATGCTCTCTGCACGTCTGCAAAGTTTCATTGAAATAGGTTCAGCTGTTTCGGAGATCAGATCGAACATACAGACAGACAGATAGACAGACAAAAGTAGCTTTTGTCACCCCCGATAATGCCCTCTGTAGGTCTGCCAAGCTTCATTGAAATTGGTTCAGCCGTTTCGGAGATCAGTTCAAATAGACAGATAGACAGACAGACAGACCGACAAAAAGTACCCTATGTTACCCCCGATATTGCCTTCTGCACGTATGCAAAGTTTTATAGAAATCGGTTCAGCCATTTCGGAGATTAGCCGAAACAGACAGACAGACAAACACTTCAATTTTATTAATATAGATTTAACCACCGAATTCATCATCAGCCCATTTTTACCCCACTGCAGGGGCTTAGGCCTCCCCCAGGGTGAGGAGGGAGGCTTGGAGCTTAAGTCCACTACGCTGCTCCACTGCGGGTTGGGAACTGTAACGACCGCCATCTATTGACAGCGTCCGGGACCGACTGCTTAACGTGCCCTCCGAAGCACGGTGTCAGTGATATTGTGTACTTAAGTCAGAAAAACTCATCAGTACACGCCCGGATTCGAACCATGGCCCTATGAGGCCTTATAAATTTGAGACAGGTTCGTTGCGCTCTGGGCTTTCACGACGACCGAATTGTCATCACTGAATTATACCTATATATGATTAAATCATAGACGCTCGCAACCTTGATTATTATGGTGCGTATGTGTAACGGGTGTTGTATATGTTAGATTCGTTGTAGTATTTGTAAAAAAAATATTTGTAATCTGAAAATTATAAAAAACACAGCGAGTCATAACATTAAATGTACATTAAACTTTGTTTTTAATTACTAGAATCTCAGAGTATACGTATACCTGTAAACGAAAAAAATACTATTGTTGACAAATGAAGAGGCATTGTGTGCATTGTGACTTTATTTCACATTCTCAATAATTGATATATTTTACTGTAATTTTACAGTACAATATCCAGCGAACTATCAGAAATCAGGATCGATATGACCTTAAAGGATATATCTGAAAGACAAACAACAAAAATTATATACCTAATGTAAAATGAAACATGAGCGTACTTATTTTATAAAATGAAATGTTATTATTTTTCGGATTCTATTTAATTGCCATAAATATATAAATATACTTTCACAAATTATGGTACTTCTTTTCGGTTATTCCCAGTCGTCAACACTAGCTTTGTCCCCACTGGCGACAAATGGGAAAAAAATTCCCATTTCTTGCCAGTGGTGATAGTTGCCGTTCTCCTTCTAGTATTCTGAACAGGCAGTAAATGCATCTTTACTTTCAATAACTGTATATAAAGCATCTTACGTTGAATATATATATTTTTTAATTTGAGTGATTTTAAAGTACGTACCCCCACCACGCGAGTTCGACTAGAACGTTTATTCTTAATAACTACATGCTATAAAATGCCGACGTTTAACTGTATTGCTTAAAATGAATAAAACTTTTGAGTTTTTGAATAAAATCAAGCTGAAGACCAAACCGAGGGCAAAATCTGGTCTATAGTAAATTTTAATGTTCGTAGAAGGCGCAGATCGTGTCAGCATAATATTTCCTGAATTCGTTTCGGAATATTTAAAAGACACCCGATGGCGTGTGAATTGTTAAAGGTACGACGCGTATTACAAATTGTATATACATACATATACACGATAACACACGAATAGGAAAATAGATACCTAGTATAAATTGTCGAATATGATTCAGTATATGAAAAAAATCTTGGTCATACGAAAAAATTAGGGCATAAAATAAATAATATAAAAAAAAATTACATTTAATTATCCTTATTACTAGACAATTAAACAGTATTTAATTTTGTGAATTTATCAGTTTTACACACAATCTATTTACGTTTATCTTCGAAAAATAAATTGTTAGATTTTAATGTAATACTTAAATGTTTTTTACATGCATAATAATAAAATATTTACCTTCCAAATCTTGTTGACGACCATTACCAGTCATATTTACACTGATGAATACACCACTGAATTGAAATTAATATACAAGAAATTTTTAATAGAGAGTTAGGTAAGTTTGCAAATTCTAGGTAGCCGGGAGTGTTGCTTCTACCGCGAGCTACGGACGAATAACTCGATTTTAAACTTTTAACTTTCAGCTTACAAACCTCACAAAAAGGAACTGTGATTCGTTGAGTGTTTAAGCACATATAGTTTAAGTGCATAATTTATACAAATAAAAATAAATGTGTAATGGTTTATCAACCATAAATTTCAGTAATACAGGAAAATTGCGCCGAATATACAAGAAACAAAAATGCATATTATTATCCTATATTTCAATATATTGCGGAAGCATTTTATGATTTCGATTTTCGACTTTTTTCGGTATCTTCGATTTATAAGAATTATAATCCACAAACATCGATCGGCGACTTCACCTAGGTAGTCATCATAACGTCTCTATAAATGAAATATGTTTCACTCACGTTTCACTGTTTCCGTTACTACTCCTTCTCTTCTTCTATTAATATTCCATCCCACAAGTCGAAACTTTGCTCATCATTCATTTCGAATTTTCATCAGTTTTGTATCGTATGGAAACTTTCGTGAATAAAAGTACCTAAAAGCCTCTCTGTCCATTCACCAATTCATTGTGAAAAAACTTCAAACATACAGTTTCCCATTCCGTAATATATGATGTGTTAAAGTTCGTACTGTCTAACTGACGAGTATTGTAAGCAATGTTTGGTTCTAAATTTTATTAAATTTTGGGATTATTTTAATGTATATTTATAAATTTTTGGAATCTAAAGCAATAAAATGAAAGACAAAAATTTATAGAACTAGAACAACATGTTTTTTTAGAATAATAAAAACATTATAACTTCGATCAAAATTCACATTTCTCCTGTCTTACCACCATAATAATATGAGATCTAAAATTTATATTTTCCAAAATAGTAATCTAAGGTTAAGTTTGAATTCGCCAGATTCAGGGTGAATAAAAATTACTGGAAAAAATGAACGACATTTTTAGTCAGCCCCTTCCATTTAAGCTATATTTGAAGCTATCGAAAAACTAAATGAGTAGCTAAGTCAAGTAGTCGAGTAAATATTGAATAAACTGGAATTATTCAATTCAAAATCGTTTATTGCCAAAAAAAACTTAATATATACAGAGTTCGTTACACTACTTCTTAATTTTTTTAGTTTTAATGGCAAACGGGATCGGCTCAGCATGTTGATGGCCTGCCACAAACAAGCATGCCCATCGCTGATATTCTGCCGATCCCGAACACAAACAAGTTTATCTACACTTATTTTTTTTTTTTTTTTTAGCTTACTACCATAGACATCTATGCTTACTACCCTCTCCTACTTAATGTTTATTTCCATTTTTTCCTTTCTTAACTTTTTGATTCTCCGCACCCATTCCACTGCTCTTCTCTTCCCACTTTCCTCCAGTAATTCTTTTATTTCCCATTCTTTCTTCCACCCTGCGTGTTCCATCACGTGCTCCAAATCTCCCTCTCCCCCGCATATTTTACACCTTCTATTTTCCTCTGCCATCCAGTATTTATTCTTCTCCTCCAATTCCCACACCTTAACCTTGCAATATTTTTTTGCTTCCACGCTCCCCCCTTTCTCTCAGGTACGTTGGTCTCTTGGAAACTTTTAGTTCTTTGTATCGTATATTATATCTTGTCTCCAAAATCCTATTATATTCCCATTGCCCCTGCCTCTCCACTTCCCTTCTCTCTATCACTTTTTCCATTTTCCCACCTTCCTGTCTTCTCCTCCTCACCCCCTCACCACTATAGCTGTTTTCTCTATAGAACCTCTCTCTATCGTTTAATTTTTCTCCAACCACTTTTCTTTCCTTTTCTTCCAAACATTTAACACCTTTTTCCTCTATATTTAATTTTGTCTTCGAATCTTGTAACTCTCTTTCCTGCCCTCACTCGCATTCTGTTTCTTCCTGTTTCTCTGTAAACTATATAGTCTGGCGTCCATCTATTAATGCGAATATTAGTGCAAACTGGAATTAATGATTCATAATAGTGTAAGCACGCTTGCTATAATTGTTCGCACCAAAAGCGGTGCAGTGTGCCCAAGTGTAGCAGAACAATGACCGGAAATTAACTTTAGTATGAATAAACTTAGATTTAAACTTATTTAGTGTGTTATGTTGCCGTTTGTGCTACAGACTTTTTAAGTTACTGAGGCATGACAAAAGAAATAATAATACCAAACCCCAATATAAAATAAAATTTTTTATAGTTTCTGATCTGCGGTTTACAAAAGCATATCTCACAAAAGTTTAATGTTATTAAACTTGCCTTAAATCATGGCTTTTAAAATGATAGAAAACTCTATTTTGTATGATTTTAATAGCCATGATTTAAAGCAAGTTTTAGAAAATACCTATCTAAGCTATTGCATTTTCAAACAAAGATTTTTAGGTTGCAGTCACATTGCAGTAAACTAGGCACATCTTTTATTTAGAAATAAAAGCTTATATAAAACGTCTGTTCTAGATAGGGTATATGTACCTACTTATAGAGTTTTAGCGACGCCAGGGGGCTTGCACGGTATGCATAAGTCGTATCTACACAATGCCTTTAATTGCGACAACGCGACGAGCCGAAGGCTTGAAAGCGTTCCGAGTTTATTTATATAGAAGTCAGTGATTCATATTTGCGCGATAAACACGGAGATATATGAGCAAAATGTTGGACACGTTGAATTACTCAGCACTGATTTTAATCATCCAGTCTGAGAATTATTTTTTACTAGGGCACCGAAACTTGAAACAAAATCATAATATACAAATTATATTAGTATTCATTTTGTTTTCAGAGAGAATCTTTTCGCAATAAAATTTTTAAAACTTGTTTCTCGTACTTTTTAGACAATTAATGTAATTGTAATGAGAAAAGGTCTATGTGGCGTATAATTTATTTTTGTTCATCTCAGGCATTTTTTTGAACAATGGGCACTGTCCTTTGTATTTCTAGCTTTAAGAATCTCTACGCAAACTTTCAAATGAATATTTTACATGAGTAATTTCAACGCAACGGACTTTATACACAATACCACTTTTACACCGGCTGGCATTTTATTATTTTGTTTTATTTCCGCTGCGTAGAATTCACATAATAATATTAAAATAATTATAAAATAATATTTCGTAACTCGTACTCGAAAGTATGCTTGAAGGTACCTAATCAGAGGGATGAAAGTGGTACTTTTCGTCCCTGTGAAAGGACAGTCCCTGCTGTAATTTAATGCTGTAATAAATTTAAAAAAAAAAACAATGCAATCCATGTCACAATTTTTTATACAGCAACCAGCAACTCTGTGTAAAATTTTAATTAAACAAAATTATCAAAAAAAATTTAACATGACTTTATACTCATAATTTACTATTAAATAAATTATCATTTAATTTACATAGATTTAAGCTAAATATTTACCATCAGCAATGATAAAAAATACTGGCTGGATATAATTCCACAGAAAAAAACAATATAAAAAAGGCGAGAATGCGGCAATTCGATCTTCAGCTGTATTGTCAAGTGCTGATTAGTTACATAGATATTTCTATAAAATAAGTTCATCACCTTCAGATACGGACTTAACGCTTTTTTTTACTTTCCTCATATTCATAATGAAAAGCAAAGTTTACCTTGAGTGAAGATATTTAAAATTATGTACGTTGTGTTTGTACTTTCGCACGTGACAAAATTTATGGCAAATGGCATCGGCGAATCGCAGCATAGATCACGGACAGTTCATAAGGAGTAACAATCATGCGCGAGTGGAGTTAAGCTAACATTTCGTTTGTAGATTAGGCGGGTTAAATTATCAGGACACAGGCTGTTTCTCAGTGAACTAAATTCAAATTATTTTCAATTTATATTAGTTTAATTTTTTAATTTTTACAGTTTTGCAATTACTCGCAACTTTATTGGTTGCGTATGAATACTTGGCATTCGGTACGTTAACTAGCTGTCGTTAAATTGTAAGACGAATAAAATTCCAGCATATTTGCACGCGCAAATTAAAAAGAAACCGTCAAAAATGTATATTTTTAAAAATTGGAGCAATTAGCCAAAAGCTCTAAATTTGGTCAAATCTCGAGTTATCAAGCAAAGAGACGACAGGAGGATGCCTCCTACAAATGAGGCAATTTGTTTCGCTCCGCTGCTTTTAATGACTTTTTGGGTACAGTTGAAATGTCGTTATTCGGTAAGCACTTTTTCTTGTACCTTTACATGTGATATATTCTACTATCAACGTAATTCATTATAACTTTTATTTGGATATTTCACATTCTACGTTTTAAATGATAAACTAAAAAAATATTAATATTAATATAATTAATGTATAATGGTTAGATAATGGTTAATAATGGTTAGCGGTTAGAGGCCGGTTAGACTGCGGAGCCGAGGGTCGCGGGTTCGATTCCCGCGCGGGACAATTATTTGTGTGCATGAACATGTTTACTTGTTCCGTGTCTTTGTGTAAAAATATCTATATATGTATATATAAAAAAAATAAATATTGAAGTATGTATATCAGTTGTCTAGTTCCACATAATACAAGCATATTACTTGCTTACTTTGGGACTAGATGGCGCTGTGTGGGATGTCCCAGATATTTGTATTAGTATTAGTATCTAAACGCGAAAAAAAAAATTAACTTTATTAAGGAACTTAGTTTATTATGTCGGTGCCAACTCAGACACTTTCAATTGATACTTTCCAGGTAGCAACTATTAAAAACAAACTAGTACAACAAATATGTATACCTACATAGAACACAATATAAAGTGAATGACTTGACACTGACTAATTAGCCTATATACCGATAAAAAGTATAAATATTATTTTTATGTTTGTAGTTTAAGTTTTGTATACTTAATACAAGTGTTGGTTTTTGCTTCTGCCATATTAATGCACACCTATAAAGTTTAATAACAAAACACACATTTGAAAACATTTTCCGTTCATTCTAATGAAAACCTTGTTTATTCTTGATTCTCCTTGAAGAGCAGTTAAAATGCGTTAATTTCACAAAATTAATTTACTCTACATACCTATACACGAAAAACCGAACGCTATACTTTACCTTGTATAGAAACGATGCATTCTGATTGAAGACCTAACCGTATTAATACTTAATAGAACTACAATAGGTATTACTCGTAGGTACTTGCAGAAGAAATCTATGACGTTGAAGATTTACTTTATTATCCGTTAATGCGATGATTATCGCAGCTTCGCTGTTTCGTGTCAATTTAGCCACTCATGTTCTGAAGTTTTTTCAAAATGTTATACATATCCCTATTTTAAGAGTTTTTAACAAACTTTTTTCCTGTCGTTGCGTATATATAGACTAAAATTAATAGGTCAAAATAATACTTTTGCAAAAGAAATAATATGAATTAGACCTAAACGGGATTTCGCAGTGTTGACCAAAGTAGGCTAATCTTCACTGCAACTTTTATAAATCACACACGCATATAGGTACCTACTTTTATAGTTAAACCTACCTACATGTCTACATATCGCGGTATCAACACCTCACTGATGGCACAGACTCGGGCTGCGTCAAGCTTCACGACGAATAGGTAGGTATAAAATATAGTTTTTTGTAACAAATATGTAAATGTATTCAAATAAGCACATTTCCCATTTGTTTAGGATTCGTTAGAAACGAGAACGAGAAAACCTTGTTAATATAATAGGACTCTGCTGATGTTGATGTAAATAGAATAGAATAGAAACTTTCTTTATTGTTTTATAATTTTGTTACAATTTTATGTCCTTGTGTATTTTTACGATATTATATGTCGTGAAAAGTTAAATATTATAACTATTTACAATATACTGTTACCTCTCCTGTTTTGTACAGACGGCGTGATCGAAACATATATGGCTAATTCTCTGTTAGAAATCGATCGCTTACTAACTGGTTCCTTCCTTTCCACAAGTGGTTATGTGTTCCATCCAAGCCCGGCGAGAGCCAGATCGGGACCCGGGTGTAAAACATTGCGGGGCCCACCTCACCTTACTTTGAATAAAAAATCAATTAACCGGGCCCCCGTTTCTTAGTCCGGGCCCTGGTTGTACTACTACCCTTACACCCCCCCTATCGCCGGCCCTGGTTCCATCTCTCGGTATCTGTTAGTTCTGTGCATCGGATTGAATTGTCTGTAAATGTTGTATGCCTCCTTAGCTACTTAAAACCTCCGTATCTGTACGCCTCAAGCTTGAGAAGCATATCAACGTGTAGAACGTGGATCCGAAGGTACCATGGGTCCTTGTCCAGCATTGTCCGAGTTATTTCAGTTGACAGGCAACGAGGATAGTTACCCGCAATTTAAAGTGCCTTGCAATGTAAAGTGATACACGTAGTTGGCTAGTTGGTATGTTACTTTTACATGCAGGGCAGTAATTGCACCACGCCATATAATTTAGGACTGGTAAGAGACATGCTTGTATTACCAGTTGTTTCAGTTCGACGTCAACCGTTCGAGTACCATTCTATTATAGTTGCGAACATGTTAATGTGATCTGGCTACTTAATCAAATGATTGTAAATAAGTAAAACAGAGTTTCAGCACTGAACTATGTTCTATTTATCATAGTTTTTTGAAGTTAGAAACAAAAACAGACTCTTTTTGTAATAGAGATGTATTGTAACGTGCACTCGTGCACAATGTTCTTCACGAAAGTATAGACTGGAACACTGTCTTTATTTTACTTAAATAAATAAATTCAATGTGGGTATTTACTCTATAGATATAATAGGTACAAAACAGGCGGGAATTGAACGCGGCCTCTTTATACACCTCTCGATAGAAACTGTACTCTAGAGTTCTAGACTAACTCCACAATAACTGGCCATAAGGACGCCGCGCCGTCTTATTCACAGAACAATACATACTTCGCTCGTCATTTAGATTCTTCTTTCGAAACTGGTTTCGAAAATGATCGAAGCGGAAGAGGGGTGCATTTTCTTTTACTAAAATAAGTAAGTAGTACTGAAAAATTACGTCGATGGGAAAATATTATATCAAAATGAATATAAATACTTAGCTAATATTTCTCCATAAGAAAATCGCCAGACTATTTTAATAGTAATAATATATACGGAACGCTAACTGAGTCACCGGCGAAAATCTTGGAAATTTTTCTTAATATTCAACTGCATAACGACCTGGCTAATGTCTCGGAAACCATGATCGTACAGTGTACTGAGTTGAGAGAAATGTTTTGACGTCGTTCTCCATATCCTATAAGAACTCAGATTTAATAAAAATACCGGCAGACAATACAAACCTGAGCTTTGAAAAAGTACAAGGTAAGTAAATAATAAATTAATTTCAAAGTAAATATAGAGTACAATTTAGTGTCAATTTGTACAACTTAAGTGATAAGTAATCGAAATACAAGCATTTTATGTATTTTGGTTTTGACATTTTTACAGCTTGTAAATAATCTTTATTAGTGCACTAATACCACAGAAGTACCTAAGTAGGTACGCTAGTAACTCAGTGACAAATTTTGATAATTTACTATCAAAATTTAAATCAAAATCAAATCAAAATACTTATACTAAATTAGAAGTTAAAAAAAATAAATTTGATGTGTTTGTAAAGTTTATTAAAACGTGTGTTTTTTAATAAGTTTATACATTTCTACTATTATTTATTTTTAAACTGTTATATTTTAATAATTTCGGTTACCTAAACACTTGCATTTTCTTTTTTTATTGTGTCGCCGTAGAATGTCGCCGGTTAACAAATCGCCCGATACTTCCAAATGGTTGATGTGGCTTAGCGTATGGTGTTTGGCGTGCTCCCTAGTCGACAGTGGGTTGCCTAGCCTGCGTTGCAGTCGCCGGTACTATAAGCACAAAGCGGTGCAGACTGATATGAACGGCCTGCGGTGTTGGGGAGACGTCAAAGTCATGTCATGTTGGGGCCGATGTCTATCCACTGAGGTATGTTATTTAGATAAGTGATTTCAATTTTGTTTATTAATCAATAAAAAAGTTCTTTTTTAAGGCCTTCCAACCCGTTTAAAATCGCAGTGATAAAATTTAAATGAGCATCCTCGATGTCGTTCATAATTCAAGTTATACATTTGAAGAAATCAGTTTTACGAAGGTTATTGATTACAAAAACTTGTAGATTTTAATCGTAGGTATCTGAAGCAAGTTCATGCTTTCAAAATGTCATTGAAAGCTTAGAATATCTAAGAATGTTCGTACTTGAAGTGTTTTTAATGTATTTTTCATCACTCATACTCGAAAAGTACACTTGAAGTTACCTGATCAGAGGGATGAAAGTAGTACTTTTCGTCCCTGGGAAACGATTTTCCCTACTGTCAGAAAAATTTAAAAAAAAACTATGCAAGCCATGAACCAACTTTTATACAACAACTCTGTTGAATCGCGACGTAATATTCTATTAAAAAACTTTATCAACAATTTTGTAATATGACTTTATATTTTTAATTTACTTTTATCTACATTATTATTTAATTTACATAGATTTGAGCTAAAAAATTACAATGGGCCATAATAAAAAGTACTGGCTGGTAGAATGTAAAAGAAAAATGAGAGCAGCAATTCGATCTTCAGTTGTTTTGGCGAGTGCTAATTATTTACTTAAACAGATATTAGTATAAAATGAGTTCATCAGATTCACGTTTTTTTTTACTTTCCTCATATTCGTAAGGAAAAGCAGAATGTTTACCTCGGGTGAAAGACCTATATAAGCACTCGAACTTTTGACAATCTCGCTACGTTCGTGCGCCAAACCATCTCGTGCCTAAATAGGTCCCTTTCACGCCTTGTGTAACAATCTAACATTATTCACAATTTTACAAATATATGTAAATGTAAAAAAATTTATAGGGACATAAAATAAAATTAAAATATTTGTTTGTACCTATGCAACATTAATAACTTCTACTCTACTTCTACCTAATTACATCACGTATGTCGCATCGGTGTGGGAACTGGTGGGAACGCTTGAATTTATTTTGATTATTTTGCGGTATATTTATTTAAAGTGTATGGTGTAAAGAACAATTATAATGTGCATGAAATGCTTAAGGTAACTGATGTATTTAATATGATAATGGTTTAATATAGTATCTGTGCTAACAGTTTTCCAATCACCACACTGTGTGTGACCATCTTTTTAAACAAAAACATTTCAATATAATTTCAAATTCAAGGGACAGTGGATATCGTTGAGCATAGGCCTTCTCATTAGATTTCCACAACGCACAGTCTTGGACCACCGAGTAACAAAAACAGCCCGACACATTTACCAGGTAGTCAGTTCCCCTAGTGGAGGGGGTTCATCTCAGGCTACGACGTTCTGCGAGAGATGTGGCCTGTTCATTACCACTTCAACTTTCTAATTTTATTAGCTATCAGTTACTCCAGTTTTTTTGCGGATTTCTTCGTTACGAATTCAATCACCCAAATAAATTCCAAACTAAGCTCTTTCCACCGCATGTTCAGTGACTCTGAACTTGTTATCAAGGTCAGGCCATGTCTTATAAGCCACTGTTACCACGCCCAGTGCAAATTACTTGGTTCTTAGGCCCTGAGTTGTATAGGACTCGAAGATGCGACATACCGAATCAAACAGTTTGTCCCAGGCAAATGTTCTTCGTCACCAACTTTTATTATAGAGTTTGCAAAAACAACTGGAGCAAGACTGGAGGACCACAATAACCAGTGCATCTGGACACATAACCTGATTTTCGTCTTACAAAAGTCTATTTTTAAATTTATTCGTTAAGAAACAGCTGAGCTCCATGAGCATAGCGCCGAGATCCTTCAGTGATTCTGCCATTATGAAAATGTTCTCGGCAAACTGAAGGTGAGTGATGTTTTCGCCATTAATGTTGGTGCATTTAGAATTTAAAATCTTGAAAATATCCTCCAACGTCGTGCCTAAGAGTTACGGACACATTATATTTCTTGTCTCACACCTCTCTGCAGTTAAATCGGGTCCATGCTTTCATTCTGTACTCGGTCTGATGATGGCCTTTTTCTCCTTCTCAACGTTTCAATATATCGATAATTCAATTATTACTGCTAATTTTATTTTTAGCACCGCCCAGATTTCGATACAATCGAAAGCTTTCTCATAACAGCACGTAAATTTGTCCATGGCACTAAAACAATTTTGTAAGCCAGGTTGTTGGGGTCCCTAGAAATCGTTGAGCCTGTGCGCAAATATGTTTGTGGTAACCCTCGAAACCATTTTAAACACGTAGTTTAGAAATGTGCTGGCTCTGTATACTTCTCCAACAAGGTTACGTCTCCTTTTTTGTAGAACAGCCCCACCACACTCCTGCTCCACTCTTTCGGCGACATTCCTTCGTGACAATAAGCTTCTGGGGGATTTAGAATATCGGTTTTTCATACGCTCTCAAAAGATCTTTCATATTAACATCCTTTGGTGCACCTAGGGTCATTTTCCTGGGGGGTGTCTGGTCCTTGAAAAGCGATAAGCAATGAAGCCAAAATTTAAAGTAAGTAATAAAAGTAATTTCAATTTGAACCGTTGAGTTCGTTTTTATCATTCAATTACTTAATTTAATTCATAACATTAGATGCGGTCATTTCTTCTTTCCGTAGTTCAACGTGAAACTTGGTATAGGGACCGAACAAAAAAAAATTGATTTTCCATGCTTCTTCACGTGTTCTGTTGTTATTCAAGATTCAAAGGGGTTAAGTCTATTTATCTACGGTGCAACCAAGTACGAGTCACTACCACCTTTGTGAGAACTATAATCATATGTATATCACCACGAAATTTTATTGTTAAAATTCTGAAATTCTCCTGTTGTTTAGATCTACCAGGTGAATTTCGTTACGCTGAAGAAGTTTATGTTAGATACAATGCTGAAATTACCTACTAACTAAGCTGAGGATTAGGCTACCTAATTATGAAATGAATCAAAAACAAAATTAAATACATAGTCAATTAATTAGTAATGTGAAATAAGAGCAATATTTATCGTTTCAAAAACTTAGAATGTTTTTGAAAAGTGGTACTCTTAATTCAACGAAGCTTCTTAAAAGCACATGCGACCGTAAGTTCTTCATTTAAAAGTCGTATAAGAATATGCCGTTAGGTACGTTCAACTTGTGGGACCACTAATGTTTTTAAGTACTCATATCTCCATTTAGATGATGGAACCAGTGACGTTAGTTATAACAAGTAAAATTTTGAGCTTGTGGCCCCACTGACAAGTTTTAATAAAAACTTTTTAACCTACTGATCTGACTGACCGGTTGGCCGAGTGATTAGAGATCCTACCTGCGGAGCCGAGAGTCGCGGGTACGATTCCCGCCCGGGACAAATATTTGTGCGTGGATGAACATGTCTATTTGTTTCTAGTCTGGGTGTAAAAGTATCTACATATATCTACAACTACACATACATAGAAAAAAAGGATATTTAAGTACGTATATCAGTTGTCTAGTACTCCATAATACAAGCATAATACTTGCTTACTTCGAGAGTAGATGGCGCTGTGTGGGGTATCCCAGATACCTACTTAAGGAGAGGGGGTGTGACCTCCACTCTGGGTCATTCTGGGTTTTGGGGACCTTTAGCCGGGTTCAAAGAGGAAAGGTTATCCATTAAAATTTTATATATAACTAGCGACCGCCCGCAGCTTCGCTTGCGTAGACTACAAATTCCTGTTATAGGTACTATTAACGTTCGAGATGGTTTATACGTACTTTTTGCTGGAACCAATTTTATTCACACCCATTCAAACTTTCAATCTTCATTCCCCTTCCACCCTTTAAAAAACCGATACAATTTTTCATCTCCCGTTTCCCACTCTTAAAATGTGAAAATCTAAAAACCCTGAAACACGTCATTATTTAAGTCCCTCCATTCCCATCCTTAAGTTTGAAATTTCTAAAAAAGCCTTTCTTAACTTTATAATGCTCACGTTATAAAATAAACTTATGTTCCAAATTTAAGCTTCCTAGACTTAGTACTTTCGGCTGTACGTTGTTAGATCAGTGAGGACAAACGACAGACAGATAGACAGACAGACAAACACAAAAAGTAGCTTATCACACTCTTGACAACCTTCTTTCACGTCTGCAAAGTTTCATTAAAATCTGTTCAGCCGTATTGGAAATTAGCTCGAATAGATAAAATTGAATTGAATAGACGTACAGACAAACAGACGGACAAAAAGTAGTTAATGTCAAATATCTTGACAACCTTCTTTCCCGTCTGTAAAGTTTCCTTAAAATATGTTTAGCCGTTTTGGAGATTAGCTCAAATAGACAGATACACGTACAGACTGACAGACGGACAAAAAGCAACATTTGTTAGTTTTGACGACCTTCTTTTCATACTTGTGATGTTTCATTAAAATTGGTTTAGACAGATGGACGTACAGACAGACATACAAAAAGTTCTGTATGTCACTTTTGACTACATACTTTTCATATGTGTAAAGTTTTATCAAAATCAGTTAAGCCGTTTTGGTCGAAGCCGATTTGCTCGAATTGACAGACAGTTCGTTTTCATGTATATAACCTATAACTCTCTGCTAAAATCAGGCTATCAAAGGCAAAAAGAATTTTTCAAATCCGACTGGTAGTTTCAGAGATTAACAAATTCAAACAAACAAACAAACGAACAAACGAACGAACGAACGAATCAACCAACCAACAAACAAACAAACAAACAAACAAACAAACAAACAAACAAACAAACAAGCAATCAATCAACCATCAATAAATCAATCATTCAATCAATCAATCATCAAATCAATCAGCGCGCGCGACGGAAGCTCTCAAAAGGAATAATTTTTCCCGTTTTTGCAACATTTTTCATTGATGCTCCACTCCTATTGGTCGTAGCGTGATGTAATATAGCCTATAGCCTTCCTCGATAAATGGACTATCCAATACAAAAATAATTTTTTAATTTGAACCAGTAGTTCCTGAGATTTGCGTGTTTAAACAAACAAACGAACAAACGAACGAACGAACAAACCAACCAACCAACAAACAAACAAACAATCAATCAATCAAACAATCAATCAATCAAACAATCAATCAATCATTCAATCAATCAAAAAATCAATCTATCAAACAAACAAACAAACTCTTCAGCTTTATAATAAGTATTTCTATTATATAGATTAATAGATTATAAGATAATAAGAAAATAAGATATTACTAAAAACCGTATCAAAGTCTATTTGTTTGGAAGTAAAAAGTTAACGAACAGAGGCAGACAGCGAATTTATTTTCGCCCGCTATAGTTTTTAAATTTCAATAAAAACTGTTAAGATATTAATTTAAATTGTATGATGTAAAGGGCAATTATAATACGCATGAAATGCTTAAGACAACTAACGTATTTAATTTGATAAGGATTAATATCACGTTTAAAAAACATCTTCGCAAATAGTACATTATGTTAGAACAAATTTGATTGTCATAAAAAAGGTTATAGTAAGTTAACCTTAAAAGATACACATATGCTGTCGCGGACTTTTGGTTAAAACTTTTAAAGGGGTACAATTCCGTAGTACATGATTTTTGCTTAACATCAACCGTTTACGCAGCGCGCGCGACGGAAGCTCTCAAAAGGAATATTTTTTCCCGTTTTTGCAACATTTTTCATTGATGCTCCACTCCTATTGGTCGTAGCGTGATGTAGTATAGCCTATAACCTTCCTCGATAAATGGACTATCAAACAAAAAAATAATTTTTCAATTCGAACCAGTAGTTCCTGAGATTTGCGCGTTCAAACAAACAAACAAACAAACAAACTCTTCAGCTTTATAATATTAGTATAGATTTATAGGTATTCCTAGTAAAACACTATTAAATACATTGCATAGGTAAAATGTATAGAATATCTTATGCTTTTCTACAAACTAGTACTAAATAACTTTAACCTATGTACATAAATAAAACTGAAATGAATGCATGGTATTGTGTTATTTTTAATACGATTTTGAATAGTTCTACTTCGTTTTTATCATGTTTAATGTTCAGCGTTTTTACAGTAGGTCTGCCCTGTCCCGATACCAATGAACACCGCTAAGTGCGTAGAGTACCTACCTAAGTACACACTTAAGGCTCAGTCTATATATTATTCTTAAGGTGTTCTTTGCTAACAGGACAGAGTATTAAAAATATCAGTTGAAATCCTGCAACACTGATAAAACCAGTAGAACTACATTAGATATGATTTGCTAATGGTTCACCTGGTTGAACTACATAGATATGGTTTACCCATAGGTCAACTGATTGACCTACGAAAAAAAAAGAAATAAAATTTAATAACTGGTAACAAACATTTTTTTGTCGTCCCGTATGATTGCCGGTAGAAGACCTCGTTCTTCTCCGAAATTTCCTACTTGAACTCGAACAAGATGATTTTGCCTATATTATCGGTCTTTATTTTATTTTGGACGACAAATAGATTTTTTGCGAACACTTTGGAGCTCTCGTTTTACTCAATCGTCTCCTCGGTATGGTCTGTATTGAAGCAGCATGTATATTACATGGCCTTGGAGATGCAATTAAGCTGAAAATGATCTCATATCTCATCGACGCGCCATTAAGTTTAGAGTTTGGATAGGAGGAAATCGAAAAGATAGAACTGAATAAGATGGCGAGAAATCGATCGATAGGGCAATCATAGATTGGAGGAAGTTTAAGGTGGCTGGTAATAGAATTTTAGGATGCCTTAACATTGTGATCAGATCGCTGACTGGCAGTTCCCGTACAAGCAGTCGCACCATCCAGTTTGCGTACACGGCGACAGGCGACACGCATCCGTCCGTTTGCCACATTGTGAACCCGATGTTGTGCCTGGAACCGAAAATTATCACTACGTGGAAGCTAAATACTGCAAATGCCAGGTTTAATTTTTTACTAAGAGGAATGCATTTATTATCTGTACGTGTAAACCCCACTTATATAGAGTTAAAACTAGAATTTCTAAGATAAATATTGCCATAATATTGGTTAACTGTTAACAGCCTCTTATTACCAATCGCCGTGATCCGCTTTGAGGATGATGGTGCGTGCCTACTTATTAAAAACAAAATACCTGAATAAATTTTCTGCTATCAAATGTTTACCTATTGAGTACTGATTAGTCTTTACAGATATTAAAAATATCATACTAATTTTGCAGATTTGCTCGTCCGAAGACACGAGCTGTGAGTGGCTGCCGCCTGATTCAGATGCGCTGAGTTCTCTGCTCACTAAAGAAGAAATGGATGAAGAACTAGACTAACCGAATCAAGCAATATGCGACTTGACTGCTGATTACCGTTCACTATAAAGTTGCAAGTTACATGAATAAATTGATCCGAAGTCATAATTGTGTAATTTTTATTGTTCAGTTATGGTTAAGTTAAGGTATAGTTTTTATTATTTGACCTTGTAAGCACCCCTTATTTACCATGTTTAGAGTCCCGTACATGAGAGATGAAAAGACGGTACCCTTATTTTTTAATTTATAATCTTTTATAGTTATTTTTAGTTTAAACCTATTTGTTCGGCAGCAGGACGAATGCCTATTTCTATTTGACCACCTAATATTATATGTGTAAATGGTGGCTGGTCGTCCATTGCAGCCAGATTATTCGTTTGGTCGTCCAATAGCCAGTTGAATAAAAATATATTATTGGTCCGATTACGTGCCTATTACCGAATCAACTGCGACTTCGCATTTTTTATTGGCATTTATTCCTTATTATTTAATGTCATTTAATTTTCACTAATCCCTAAAGATTATTCGCCACGCCACCAAAGACAAGTTCACCACATTAATCCACCCTGGTACGATTATTTTGAAGCGAAAAAGAAATAATTCCAGAGGTCAATTAAGAGGGCAATTACAAAATAACGGTATGTTTAGGTACATTTTTAGGAAGTTTGAAAAGGTATATCGTTATAAACCTAATTCTGAAATAAAGAATAGTTCTTAATTTACAATCGTGTTAGAAAACATTTGCATATTTTTCACTCTTTCACAATGAAAAAACATTATTTTGTAACCCACTTTTGGCGAAATCTCGGAAAATTAACATTTTTCGGTACATATTACACCAACATCACAAGATTTTTTGAGATTAAAAAATCATTTAAATATTGTTAATACTTCTTCCTTCTTTCTGTTAGAGGAAATTTTGATAATAAACATAAAAGTGGCAGAAAAAAATTAGCAATAATATGCAATTTCATCAAAATCTCGCCATACTATTTTGAATGAGCTGACAGTTCATTGACAAGCGAAAACGATATCGTGTTTCAGTTCGCTGTGAGCAGCGCTAGCGAAAGGTCGGGTGTATTACTTTTTTCTTTTCCAGTCAAATATTATACGTACGTTAAAGTTAAACCCAATCAACCTTGAGACTTAACTGTAAATAAATTTATAATGTTATTTTATGAATTAAATTAGTTTTAATTATTTTTGTTATCAAGCAGATAGCTTAGCAATTAAACACAAAATAAAAATCTTACACTGTATATACAATTATACAGTATATGTATATATACATTAACGACTAATAAATTTTTAATAATAAAAATATTAAATTAATAAATATGTAAAAAGTGGGGTCCTCGTGGAATGGTGCCCACTACACAGATGGCATTTTTGCGCTGAATAACAATGGAAATCCTTTGCGCAAGAAAACCGTCTACGGCGAACACGGCGAGGGTCACCCATCGCCTTACTTAATCTCTGCTGGGTTCGGCGAAGAGCTCATGTGCTCTTGCCCCATGGCCCGAGAGCCAAATGCAACGAAGTCGTATGAAGTGCCGAGACAACTGTATTTACTCACTTTCTGACACTCACGAGCCTCCGCCGCCGCGCTGGCATTCCTAGCGGTTGCTGAGAAATAGCTAGTGTGGCGACACAGGTAACGTCCCACACCAGCGCACGGCCCGTTCCCCAGGGTATTAATGACATACCATCAGGCCGTTTTCCATCGTCTCGAATGATACGTGGCTCGAGTGTCGCTGGAACATTGGCACTGACGAGAGCTCTTCTCAGTATGTCGTTAAGTGTGGCGTAGCGAGAGAAGCGGCCAGCGCCGGAAAAGCAGGAAAGTCCATGGTGGCCAAGGCCGTCCAACAGCAACTCCGCAAGAAATACAGCGATGATCTGTACAGATCTTAACCCCGAGTCAAAGGCCGACCGCTACGCGGAGAGTGTTAGGGTAGACAAAAGTGCCTGTTTTGGGGGACGGGTAGGAATGAAGTTAGTGATCAGACTCTGGCCGAGGCCTAGACACTGCCAGCAATCTGGCGCTGTCTACCAGTAGCTGCTTCTATTAATGAATTGAGGGGAGCCAAGGATGCGGTGCAGGCCCTTTGAATGTTAGGCGTGGGCGGTAAATTTAGATTCGGCCCAGCTAGCCAGGTATTGGTAGCTTCATCGAAATACGCTATCTTGCAGTTTATTGCCACAAGGGTTTCAAGAATTTTACCTGCGATGTCAGAAGTATTATGAATCGAAGATAGGAAAGCCGGTAAAGATACACTTAAAATTTTGCGGGTTCCTAAGCCGCCGTATCTCATTGGTAAAGAGGCTTGGGTCCAAATTTGCTCGCTGAAAGTTATGTTATTAATGACCACAATTAGGAATTTTAAGGCGTTGTCAATGGTAACATCTAATTTAGAAATTTCCAAATGAGGCAACTGCGCAGTAGGTAGGTAAATTTAGGATAAAATATATTTAAAAAAAAACACACAAAAAAATCGCAAAAAAAATCGCAGCTCATTTTAATTTTAATATGCTTTTGTAAGTTATACCTGTATGTTTGTTTGTATGTAATGGAATCTTTAAACGCGATTACCACCCACTTGTACTGAAGATATTGGGCTGAAATTCAAAATACCTATGTTAAATTTCATCCAAAACGATGAAATGCGCATGGTCGGCGATTTCGTTGAGTATTATTTGTAGTAGAAGTAGCACGTAGCAGACCATGTGAAAGAAACTAGCAGGTACGACCATGGTGCGACCGTATGATTACGCATTTCATGTGATTTTTCACATGCTACTTGTGAAATGTTCCAAGCTTAAGTGGAGCGCACTCTCGACGCACTACTACTGGTATGCAACGGAGTTATCACACCAGTCGAGTCATCGGACTGGGCCACGCCGATTGTACCGGTAACCGTAAAAGCAGATGGTGCTACATAGGTAATAGCAAATCTTATCTTTTAGGTTTTCTCGTCTAGTCCTGAGAAAAGAGAAGCATGTATCCGATTTGTCCAAAAAAAATTGCAACGAAAGTTTCGGGTTTAATTAGTGCAAACGCATATTCCAGTACCTATATTCAGTACCTATTACAATTCAATGTATGTATTATTTTACTTATATGGAAAAATATGTACTTATACACAGTATTAATTAAAATAAACATTGTAATTAAAACCAGTTTTTCTTTTTCAATTTATTTTACTACGTTCCCTTACATTACCCTATTCAATAAGCAGAATATAAACAAAGTTTTGCATGTCGCTTCTTTGACGGTGACATTGTACCCAGGTGTATATCTATGACTCATTGGCGCGGCTCATTAGCCGCCTCGCGTGCGCCCTGCACTGTGCATTGCTGCAGACGTATACACAAATTTTGTTCGCGCCGCCGTCGTTTAACGTAGTGAATTTACCTCATTATTTTTTATTTAGTTTTAGCTTTGTTTTTTTACTGTGCAAAGCAGCGCAATAAGCTTAACCGCCCAAGTGACAATTTCAGTGTCAGATGAATCAGCATAAATATCTGGCAAAATCGTAAACAAATATAAAAATTATTTTGAGAGCTTATTCTAAATTATTCTAGAACCTCATTCCTTTTAATTTTAATAGGTAATTATCTGCGTCACTTTAAAATTGTGGTCCAAGGAAGGACATTATTACATCCACTTAACTAGTTACTTCATGCTACCACATGTCGGGCGTAATTACTGAAAATAATAGATGGAAAATATTCATAGTAAACAAGGTTTTTTCATGGTTTTTTCTTACATTTCTTTAATCAAAACCAAAATAAATTAATTAAGAAACAAGCAAATATATTTTAAATATTTCAAATATTTTGACAATACTTCCTAAAAGATTAAAATATGCCCGGATTCGTTGATTTCAATAGCATTTTAGGGGCAATTATATTTATTCTTATTACAAAAATAAATCGAATGAAAATATATGAATGATTACATTTGTCTCTGATCCCAAAAATATTTTTGTATTGTTGAACTACGTGATAAAATTGTTAAAAGGACTGGATACGCGCGAACTTTAATGTATTTCGTTTATTTTAATAACAACGGACAACAAGGTTATTCACCTATGAATCGAAGCGAATAGCGTTGCAGTAAGGAAAATGGATATTAGAGAACAGAT
Organism: Luffia ferchaultella; assembly: GCA_949709985.1. Taxonomy (NCBI): domain Eukaryota; kingdom Metazoa; phylum Arthropoda; class Insecta; order Lepidoptera; family Psychidae; genus Luffia; species Luffia ferchaultella. Next base: position 12,786,875 of record OX453245.1, on the reverse strand, counting down.
CAGTGCGAAACGCACCTGTATCAAATTCAGAGCGAACTAGAAGTTTGACGCAAGCTGTACCGCAAGTCGTGCGTCGCCCTAGATTCAGTATGAGATGCGGGTTTATTAAGCGTCGTTGGTGGGAGACGGGAAGAAACGCCCACGACACCTATTATAACTCCTCATCTTATAATGCATCTAGGATATATAAGGCGTGACCTATGCGGTTATATGTGTACTTGTGGCGGTAGATTTGTGAAATCTTCGAAATTGCGAAATTCTCAGTCCTAATAGCAATTTTATCGATAGTATATACATTTTTCTAATAGATCAAGAGCTCTTCGCTGTTTCGGTTGTAGTGATTTCTCCTAGATACCTCAAAAGGTTTTCAGCTTCCCTGAATCCAGTTTCGACTGCGCCGTGGACAGTTGAAAAATGTTTCTGATTGGTAGCTTCACCTGCGAATAAATAACTGTTAAAAACAGAATAATACTTTGAGAAAATTAGTGGATTTAGGTAGGTATTAATTAAAGACTTTTTGCTTGATGCATTTCAGGGTGCGAAAGGATTTGTGTATTAATTAATACAGTAAAAGTACTGAGTTATAGCAAAAATAAACAAAAAGATAGATTACCTTAATTTTTAAAACCTGTTAACTAAACATTATATATATTTTCATTTAAAGCTTCTATTTGATATGTAACAAAGTTTTGGGAGCATAGTGGTATGAAAAAATATCAGTTTATTATGCCCCCATTGTGAGGATCAGAGTGAAATAGTAAGTATCTCTTGCTCCCCTTGGGGATTGACGCTGGGGTTTCAAGTGGATACACCCAAATATTACACAATTATAAAATTGTACCGAAACGGGAAATCAAACGTGAGTTATATCTACCTGTGTACTTAAAATAACAGTTGGCGACACGTAATAATTAAATATTTACTATTAATTGTGTTACCTATAGTAGATATGGTACTATATAAATACCGCTTAGCCTAGTGGGCAGCGACCCTGCCTGCGAAGCTGGAGGTCCCGGGTTCGAATCCCAGGTCGGGTCAGTATTTATATGATTAATATTAATACTGGCACCGGGTCTTGGTTGTTATATGTATGTGGTGTCTTCGCTTGGTACCCAAAATACAAGCAAATGCTTAGTTTGGGACCTAGACGTAGTTGTGATTGTGTGTGTTGTTATTATTATTATTATATGCCTAAAGAAAAGATCCTCAACACCAAGATTTGAATTAGTTCAGTAGAAAAGTAATGCTGACCGTTTAGTTCGAGAACCAAAGACGAGGAACGGAGACGGGCAGGATGCGCCTATAGCCCACGCGATTTGTTACCTAAATGTTTGTGTTGTGTCTAGGTCTTTGTGTATTATCCGTGACAACTAGTTACATATTATTGAATGAAAGGCAGATACTGATTTAAAAAAATTTAAAGTAGACCGTACAGTTACAATCAAACTTTATGGCGGATCCGAATATAGCCACAAGTCACGCCGCAGTAACCAGTTTTAGTTGTGAGGGGTATATGACTGTACCTGCGCAAGCACGCTTACAGCGTTGCATTCAGATTCGCCATAAACTTTGACGTGATCTGTAAATAAAATTGACGAAATTTATTGATTTTGAGTCGTTAAGTTGATCAAGCGTGCGCCTTCTAGTCAACTACAACCGAAGTTCGGTGGTCTGCTCCTATAGGTTAATTAATCGCCTGGTAGCATATAAAAATAATAATAATGGTATTATGCTGCTGATACGATATGCATGTTACTGTGTATGTCCATCTCACCTGCAAATAACAATCTCGGCGTATTCACATCGTCTAGCAACGGAACAGCAAGAGCGGCGCGCGACGCCAACGCGTCTGTTACATTGACACCTTCGTATGTGTAGCTACCCCGGGTCAAAGGGTTGGAGTACCAGGACGACCTTTAAAATGATATCAGTGATGAGTTTCAATGCCAATTATCGTACTGGTACCGTTTCCAAATGTGGACAAAATTTTAGAAGTTTTATTCTCTTTGCCATATTTATGCAAATTATTTTATTATTTAGTTCTTTTTTCCATTCCATCAGCCCTTTTTTTATAGCCCACTACAGGGGCTTAGGCCTCCCCTCAAGTTGAGGGGCTTAGAGCTTAAATTCACCAGGCTGCTCCAATGCGGGTTGGCGAATTGTGACGACCGCCATCTATTGACAGCAACCGGGACCGACTGTTTAACGTACTCTCCGAGGCACGGAGTGAGTGATAGTTAATATGCTTAAGTCAGAAAAAAATTGGTGCACCCCCGGATTCGAAGCACGGCCACATGGCCTCGTAGAGTTAAAACAGGTTCGCTGCGCTCCGGCTATCACGACTTTAGTTCTTAAATAATTATAAACATTTCAATTTTTTTCAGTATAACAATTTTAAATACAAACTATGGTATTAAATACAGGCATTAAGGCCAGATCTAAACCAAATTTCACTTATTTTGAACGATTTTTTGATATTTTGTAGCCAAAAAGTTATTTGCTGTTAAAACTTTGAGGGTTTTTATAAGAGATATGATAACTATTGAAATCTCCGTCTTGCAGTGGAATGGGCATTTAATAAGCAGACCACTGTCGAATTATTAGAGTTAATGGCTAACGAAAATGCTTTTACGTAGAAAACAGCGTAATTAAAAAGTAAAAGAAGAAGATTAGTGGTAAGTGGTAGTAGTAGATATGTTCTTTATAAATGATAGATAGAGATAATTTGGATGGGGATGTCTACTTTATTAATAGTGCGATACACATCTCTTTTATTGTGATATGTGTTAAAACCGGCAACGCATTTGTTATCACGTATTATTAGCTGTGAAACTTACGTGCTCCAAAATCCGAATTAAAGAGATTTTTCGCCGTGTGATTTCCATACTTTTTTTTGCCCTGGACTGTCCGGAAATAAAAGCACACCAGCTTTTTTACAGCCAAGGACGGTATAGAGTATAATTGAGTGAAATTTTCTAAAAGTATATAAAATCCTAAAAAATCCATTTGACTGTCGGGAGAAGTGACCGCGACCATCTTAATTTCTATTCGCCCCGCGGCGGGTTGGAGGGTCGTGCTTTTGTAGTCGGCGTATGAATGGTGAACAACATCACTTACCTGATCATAGCAGTTGGTTCAGGAACGTTTATTTCAGGGCTCATGAACTTGCGGAGTATTTCTACACACTTCGTTCTCACCACTTCCTCTGATAAAGTTTCCATCTTGAATACAAGGAGATTTTTTCATAACTTTAATTTTCTAGGTATTTGGTATTCTCTACATAGTCCATTAAAAAAACATAGGTCAGCCAAAATTTTACATAAAAATATTTTTACTGATAAAATGATCGATACAGCTTGGTTACAAGTAAAATATAAATACTACGCACACAAAATGATGCCTACGTGTGTAGAGGAAAAGGTGTAGCCAAAGTACTTGGAGCGCGCGCCCCGAGTAAGTAAGTCTTCGGTACTTACGCCGGTTTACTAATATTTAGGGCGAGACACACGTGTAAGGATGCCGACATGGAGTAGCTACGAACAAATATAATTTTTTTTCGTAGCTTCGCATATACATCAAATTTCTTAAAACTTCTGGGACATTTTAATACCTTTTATTAAATTAACTAAACCTTTTTTGTCTGCGCTCCCGACGCTCGCGGTAGGGATGGCATGGAAGCGTCCTCTGTCCCACTGTACCGCTTCTTCCCATTTGTATCGCCTATTTATCGCGAAGACGTTCTACATACACAATCGTAACTTACTTCGGTATAGCTGTACACTACTGTATAGTCCACGTGAGCTAAGCGGTAGGCGGACATAAAAAAACGAACTCGCCTGCTTCATAGTTCTGGCATGTTAACATTGAAAATGTTTTTTCGATCGTTGTATTATAGGCCCATTTTCACGAAATAAGGGGATCGTTCGATATCATCGAAAGTTGGCTGTATATGGCTAGGTACCGGAATGTATTTGGTGTCAAAAGGCACGTATGGACGACGGCTATCGTATGGTATAAGATTTGTTGAAATCGAACCAATTGGATCTTTCGAAAATTCGAAGAATATCCAAAATTTGGGCGAAAAATATTTAACGTTTATACCGTTGACTCGATATTTCACAACTGGAAGTAGATAAAGAGAAAAATCAAAAATTCTTTACCACTTGCTAAAATCCCTAGTTGCATTTTCAATATACCCGATAGTTGCGGGAAATGCGAAGTCTGCGATTTTTTTCCTTATAGCAATTTCGCCAGTGTCAAGTTATTAGTGTTATTACTTTAGCTGGTAATTTAATCATCTATCAGAGCAGATGAAAATCGAACTCACCCGTTTGGCCGCTTCACCGCTCATCCAAAGAGTAATAACGTTCTCCGAACCCATAGGGGTTGAGAAGCCATAGATTTTAGTGGTCCATTCGTCCTCTTCGGAAACTTTTGTCTTATCTTCTTTCTTCCAAATAAAACCGTAAGTCCTATTTATCGGCCACCATACAGTGTCGTATGAAAGAATAACTTTGTCCAAGACACCCATGGGTATAGTGTTTATCGCATCGATTTTCTCTTGTGGCAGTATCGATTCAAACAGTGTTTCGTATCTGTCAAATAAAGGTAGAAAGTGTAACGATTATACATGTACTGCGCGCCCACACATACTGGCAATCTTTTAAGAAACATGAAACAAGCAACCAACTAGCTGGAAGTCAGAAAAAGAAGATAGACATAGAAATATTATTTAATGTTATTGTAATAATAATTTGATATTAAATTTATTATCATTAGAAGACGAAGACAACAAGAGAGAGTTGAGAGTCGATGATCGCCTTTGATAGAGATAAGAGTGAGTCCCCTGTGCCATACCATACCATGCTTGTACCATAAAATTGACGACGTACGAATTGACTAGAAGCACTCATCTGCGCTTACCGTCTAACCACTCTTCTTCTAGTTAGCTGGTGTAAGTTTGGCTAGTTTCAGTCCGCGAGGTCCCCGCGCGCCAGCCTACACCCCCGCGAAATTGCATTTGACAGTTTCGATACTGTGAAGTGGCATGTATGACTCTTTTAAAACCAAACGCTGCTGTCAAATTTATTTACTCCATGTTTTTATTTATCCGTACCGCAACGCGGCTACTAAAATTATGTTACTATTAGACGTTTTCGTAACAAATTTCAGAGCAGCACAGATTGATTGCACATACATTTTTTTTTCATGATACAATTCTGATAACAGAGCTCGATCCAATGAAAAACATAAAAAAACATTTTAAAAAATACCCAGAACATTGTTCAAAATGACGCGTACAAATATTTTGTACGCGATTTTAAATAACCAGTGCTACCTATATATGTAAAATTCTAATTAAAAAAAAATTTTATTCCCGTCAAGTTCTCGATCCCGTTTCTGGCCCTATTTATTTTTCGTAATTAACGGTGAAGATAAACTTCTACAAAAACAAATAAATAAATGATTAAAAAAACTCCTTTAAAAATAATATATAAAGAAACAATTAGCGTCATCCGTCGGCGCCATACATTTACGTCGTATTTTAATTTTAATAAAAAAAAATTTGTTCGCGGTCGTTTACGGTCCCGTTCCCGGTCCTGCATATTTTTTCCCACTAACGGAAAAGATAATCTTTAAAATGATGGCTTTTGAACATTATTTTGAATGTTACAACATTGTTTTGATGAAGTATTAAGAGATATGGCGTACGGACAAGAAAACCCTTCTGAAAAAATAATATGAAGGGATATAGTCTCTGCACGGAGGCAGTTGGTCACCAGTGACTGCAGTAACAGCACAATCGTCTATGTCAAAGAAGGTAGACGACCGCGTTACCCTATGTTAGTGTGCCAATTATAGTCGCGCTGGCGGTACCCGACGTACAGAGACAATATTACTATTTATAAAAGTACGAATTGACTAGAAACCCTCTTCTACGTTTACCGTCTAAGCACTCATACTCGCTAGCTGGTGCAATATGGCGGGTTTCAGTCCGCGAGGTCCCCGCGTTCCAGTTTTCACCCCCGTGAAATCCTCACACGCCGGTCTTCAACCCCGCGAAATAGCATATGACATTTTCGATGCTGTGAAGTGACATTTCTGACTCTATGAAAACCAAATGCTGCTGTCAAATTTATTTACTTTATGGTTAATGAAAACCTTTCTTTTTACCTTTCTTTTAAGACACCCAAAGAAACAGTCACAATCACAGAGTTAGCTGTATAAGTAGACCCATCTTTACACTTCACCGTCACACTTTGGTTACCTTCTTTGGACCATTGGATTGAAGATACTTCTTTATTCAACTTTATCTCGAGTGGCAACCCTGTACCGTTGTTGTGTTTGTTCTATAACAAAAAAATATTAAGTAATTTTTTTATGCTATCAATTTTCTATTTGTTTTTAACATTTGTCAACAAAAATGACAGGCCAACTTTTACATACTTGTGTATGCGACTCATCAAACTACATATTTACACAAACCTCTGTGTGCGTCAATTATAACCGAACTGTTAGGTGATATTTTTATCTACGCTTTTTGACGCTGACTGCCTAATCCAAACATTATATAATCAAGGTCTAATGGTATCATTTCATTCGAAATGCTGTGAAAACTTACCAACAACAGATCGAACAATGTTCTATATCCAAGTGAATGCCAAGACCAGTAATGATATCCTTCCAACTCGTCATAATATGTTGCAGTTAAAACATCATTCCAGTCATTCGAAGCTTCGTAGTTATCAACCATCAGGCTTACGAATTCCAAGAACTCGTTCACGAATTCCGTGTCGTTCACCAGAGTAGGGTTTGTCGATATGTGCTCGTGGAATCTGAAATTGGCATAAAGTATCTAAATAAATTTGACAGCAGCGTTTGGTTTTAATCTCAGGTCATAAATGGGAATTCACAGTATCGAAAACGTCAAACACGATTTCGCGGGGGTAAAGACTGGTGTGCGGGGACCTCGCCGATTGAAACTCGCCATCTTGCACCAGCTGGCTAAAGTATGATTGGTTAGACGGCAAACGCAGAAGAGGGCTTCTAGTCAATTCGTACTTTTATTGTAATTTGATTGAAATGTTTTTTCCTCTTATTTACAGCCGGGGAACAATTTGGTGTGTGCAAAGGCTGCTTATTCTGCATAAGAGGTTTGTGTACCTACTGGCAAATTTCCATACAAACGGTGTAAACGGTTGCACACCATCAAACCTTAACCGATTGCTGCAAAAAAATTACATGGTATACAGATTACCGAAAACTAGCATCGAACGGTTTAATTTTTTTAGTTTCATGTTGAACATGTGAAAAATAAAACATTTTCGACAAAAAGTGATTTTTGCTTTCGATGTATCAAAATAATCAAAAAAAAAAAAAAAATTGAAACGGTCGGACCTAGTTTTTACTGATCTGAATACCATTTTTTTTGCGGCAATCGGTTAAAGTTTAATAGGGTGCAACCGTTAAAGCTGTTTATACGGAAAGCCAGTACACACTCCTTTTAAGGGTGGTTCCATAAGGCCTCGGCATAGGAGGTCACTAATACATTCGACATAGGCAACCAGCCGCGATTATTATTAAACCTAACACTCAATGGATTATAGGATAATAGAATAAGTGGTTGTTTAGGAAGTCGGGTAATTCATTCACCTTCTGTGTAACCAGACATTACCTGAGCAGTAGGTTCGCGTGCTCAGGTAAACGCCTGATGATGATGGATCTATAAATAATTTTGAATAATTGATCAAAATTATATAACGAGTAGTGAAAGCCCGAGTGCAGCGAACCTGTTTCTTTATAAGGCTGTGCGGCCATGGTTCGAATTCGGGCGTGTACCAATGGGTTTTCTGACTTAAGTACATAACTGTCACTGACTCCGTGCCTCGGAGAGCACGTTAAGACGTCGGTCCCGGTTGTCAATAGATGGCGGTCGTTACAATCTACCAACCCGAACTGGAGCAGCGTGGTGGCCCCTCACCCTGGGGGAGGCCTAAGCCCCTGCAGTAGGGTATAATGGGCTAATGGAATGGAATGGATCAAAATGGGTCAAAAATAGTTCCAAACGTTGTCTAAATGGTGTAACAATTATAATTCATAAACATGATAACAATAACGGTCTTAAAAAAGATAATTCAACAAGTACTATATGAGCAAATTGTAGCCGCATAAGCTGGTCTGTTGACGCGTACATAAAAACTATTATATACCAACAAATTATGGAGATCAACTTTGATTGTAGCAGACTAGAAAGCACACGCTTGCTAAACTTATTGATTCAAAGCCGACGTTTTTCAAACTTTATTTACTTAATGTAACTAGTTGCGACGGGCATAATTTTCGCATAATAAGTTGCATTATTCAAATTATTAACAAAACTCTGTTTCTTATATTCTATATTGTATCTAGATAGTTTTCGATCATTTGTTTCAGTTCATAACTATATACTTACTTTCTAGTAATGTATTGCCCCATTGGTTCAGGGTGTTCCGGTGAACTCTCCATGAGCTCTGTGCAGTATTGCAGAAGCTCATCACTTAGTTCTGGGTTTATTCTACTTCCATCACTCCTCTTCAAGGTCGTAGCTAAGGGTTGTTTTCTTAAAGGTACGTTGTTTTTTACTGCTAGATTGAATACCGGACTGGGTTTTTCTCCATGAATCCTGATAAAAGTCATCATTAGTCTTATTTCCTAGAAATTTCTGATACCTTAACAATAATAACGAAATCTGGGATATTCCGCACAGCGCCGTCTAGTCCCAAATTATTATGGTTGTGTTATGTTGTGGTACTAGACAACTGATATACAAGGTGAAATTTTAACAACCATCCAAATTTTAACTTAATGATCTTTGGTAAAAAACCGAAAATTCATTTCTTAAATTCATTTCACTCCTAAAAATATCATTCGTTTGCAGAAAATGTCGTGATAGCCCAGAGCGCAACGAACCTGTCTCAAATTTATTAGGCTGTAGGGCCATGGTTCGAATCCGGGCGTGTACCAATGAGTTTTTCTGACTTAAGTACATTAACTATCACTGACTCCGTGCCTCGGAGAGCACGTTAAGCAGTCGGTCCCGGACGCTATCAATAGATGGCGGTCGTTTCAATCCTTAACCCGCAGTGGAGTAGCGTGGTGGATTTAAGCTCCAACCCCCGCCCCTCAACCCGGGGGAGGCCTAAGCCCCTGCAGTGGGGTAAAATGGGCCGATGATGATGATGAGACAGCTGATATACCTATTTAAATATTCCTTATAATACATACATATATATAGATACTTTTAAACTGAGACACTAAACAAATAGATATATTCATGCACACAAATATTTGTCCAGGGCGGAAATCGAACCCACGAATCTGTAACCACTCGGCCAATCGGTCAGCCATATCTTCCCATTCTTCTCAAAAGAAATCCTTCCTAATAGCCTTCCTATATCTTGTTTATCTTTCTTACTTCCTAATCTTCCTAATCGGAGAGAATGACGGGCACATCTGACGACAAGAAAGTTTTTCAAATCTGCGCTATTATATCATTAGGCGCGACACCATACATCAGAAAAAAAGCCTCGGCTGAGGGCCTACTAAAACCGTCTTATCCATATTAGCTATCAAATGCCTTTTTATAAGTTCGAAAAATAAAGGTTCCAGTTTATGATTGTACGAGACATGATGTATGCGATGAAAGCCAAGTTCTATTAACAGGGATGTGTAGAGGTAAATTTTCATACAAACGGCGTTAACGGTTGCACCCTACTTAACCTTAACCGATTGGCGCAATAAAATTATATGATATTCAGATCAGCAGAAACTACTTAGGTGCTTTTAAGTTTTTTATGATGTATAAAAATATATGTGTCGTGATAGCCCGAGCTCAGCAAACCTGTTTCCAATATATAAGGCCATGTGGCCGTGGTTCGAATCCGGGCGTGTACCCAATGAGTGTTTTCTAACTTAAGTACATGAACTATCACTGACTCCGTGCCTCGGAGAGCACGGTAAGCAATCGGTTCCAATTGTTGTAAATAAATGGCGGCCGTTGCAATCCGTCAACCCGTATTGGAGCAGCCGGGTGGATTTAAGCGCCAAGTCTCTTCATCTTGAGGGGAGGTCTAAGCCCCGGCAGTGGGGTATAAAAAAAAGTTGATGGAAAAAAATAAAAATATTAAAAAATTAAGAGACATAAACCTAATATTTTCTGATTTAAATACCATTACACGGAAATTCGCCAGTACACATTCTTCTTAACCCAAGACGAAAATTGTAAATAGTATATCATTAACTAATCTAAAAAATGGATTTTGAATTATTAATAAAAAGTTTTTTATGAAATTAAGTAGGTACCTACCGTATATAACGATCAGTGGTTGAAAGCGCTGTAGGTGCGTGTGTTAAAAAAAAAATTATGAACAATTTCTTATTTACTAGTAAAACCCGTAAAAATTTTTTTACATTTTACTGTATTTATGAGGATTGTGATAAAATACCAACCATTCTGCACCCATTTCAACGACACCTCTGCCGAATTCCACCGTGTTGACTCTTCCCCCGATCCTGTTGGCGGCTTCGAGACCCAAGACTTTCTTGCCGGCACGGGCTAAACTGGACAACGCGGCAACGCCTGATGCCCCACATCCTACCACGATCACATCATATGGGGATGATATACTGTGGAAAATAATTACGAAATAACAGACGTTTGTTTGGATTGCGCCAATCGAAAACCGACATTTATTCCCATGTTATATTTGATGAATCATATATGATTCAAAATAAGGATAATGTCTGGTTACACCACGTGATGAGTCACCGATAATACTTTCCATCTTTAATTTGGTTTCTGAGTATTGAACGTACAAGGTTCATCCATGTGGATTGTGTAATGTATGGGATGAGAACAGTGAATTTCGCTAACTCCATGCACTGCTGGAATTTGTATCGCTAGTGATTCAGGTAGTTGTTAGATGCTTGTTTACAAATGCTTCTTCATACCAACATGGTGCTATGCTATATAAATATACTTTTAATACACAACATATAAGTTGTATTAAGGCTAAGACGGCAGTGCGTTCTTCTGGCAGGTTACTGGTTTCCACGCTTCTATCGGCCAACTCTGCACTGAGAAAAGTGTTCTTCAAGTAATATGATGGTTCACCATCAGTAGAGCAACGCATATTTTTTCCGCTTCATATTCCTCGTTTTAGAGTTTCGTAGCCAAAAGGCAAAAAAGGAACCCTTATAGTTTCGCCATGTCCGTCCGTCTGTCTGTCTGTCTATGTGTCTATGGTTTTTCTCGGAAACTATTGGCAATATATAGATGAAATTTGGAAGGTAGGTGTAATCTATAACCGCTACACAACGACGTAGTGAAATTAAGGAAAAACTTTTTTTTGGGATAGGTCGCCAGACATGTACGTGCATCAATATCTTCGTCAATTGTGAACCTATTTGGAAAATTCTTTATTCTTTGAAAGGGTTCTCTTGAGGTGGTCCTCAAGTCACCGAGTTAGGATCTTATGATGGAATCGTAGGGAAATCATGTATATCCTCAAATCTTAAACGCTTATAGCTCTATATATGAGTTATTCAGGTATTTGCGACTGAGAGTCATCAACTCATGCTGCTAAGCTAACGATGAAAGCTACAGCACTTCTTGACGTTTAGAAGTGAGAACTAGATAATACTGCGATTAGTAGATAGTTTCGTCCAAACAGTGCTGTCTCATTTGAGCAACGCGTTTAAGCGTGCGAAGCTCTATGATCTCTATAATGCACACTAAATACAAATAAATTACAGTTACAATCAAACTTTATGGCGGATCCGAAAGTAGGTACAAGTCGCGTCGCAGAAAACAGTTTTAGGTGTATCGTGACGCAGAGAAGCGATGTGTTTAGGGCTGTGTAGTTCTAATCAAACTTTATGGCGGATCGGAATACAACGCTTTATGCATGCTTGCGCAGGTTGTCATATGCCCCTCGCTCGATCCACTGCGTCCAGCTACACCTAAAACTGGTTACTACGACGCGACTTGTGCCTATGTTCACATCCGCCATAAAGCTTTCTTGGAACTGTACCTGCGCAAGCACGCTTTAAAGCGTTGTATACCAATCCGCCATAAAGTTTGACACGATCTGTACTTAGAACTAAAAAATAGAAAAAAAAATTATAACATGATATATTTGTTTTTTTGGTTTGTTTTTTTTTTGTAAGTCTATGTTCCTCTCGTTATTACATCAATATTGTTATAGTATACAGAAAATAACTAACTTACCCATTCTCAAATTCACATTGTGTTATTCCTAGAAATAAATAACCAAAGAAAGCAATATAAAATATTTTACCCATGTTTAAACAACGATAGCACACAAATGATAAGTTCAATCGACACATATTATTATTCATATACCTACTTACGTATTAAATAATTTTATACAAAATGAGAAATCTGTTTGTCTTTATTTACTGTTAATTCTTATGCAATTTATTCAACAATTTAATTATTTTTTACCATTTTGCGTTTAGTTTTTTTAATCAATTTTAATAAAACAGAATACTTGTTTTAATACCAAACATACACATAGTTTTTACATTTTTTCCGAAATTTTTTTTAGATAACTTTGAGATTTTCCAACCGACCTACTTGAAATTATCTATAAAATAATAACAGTTTATAAACTCGATTTTCATTTTTTTGTCGTACATATATATATATACTAACGACTCGCCCCGGTTTCACACGGGTAGCAGAGCATATAAGCCGTAATGTTTTTTCTGTCGTAGTGTCATATCAGCTTGTTGCGTCGAACATGTGGATTGGATTTAATTACATTTAAATGTGACGTCAGTTTATCCTACTTGGAGTATTTTTAAAGTATTTTATTTCCAATTCTATAAATATTTGTAAAAGTAAAGAATAATAACATATAACCTTAACCTAAATACGTGTGTCGCGTCGTCCCGTATGGCCGGCCGGCGAGGAGGCGAGCGCGCGCGAGGTCGTTCGATATTTATATTTCGCGATAGCTCCTAAGATATTCATTTAAATTGTATAGTGTACAGGGCAATCATAATTTGCATGAAATGCTGAAGGTAAATAACGTATTTAATTTGATAAGGAAGAATACTGCATCCGTATAAATTTCTTTCTAATTACCTCATCATATGACACCATTTTTTTTTTAATAAAAAAAGGTATAGTAAGCTATCTATAAACGATAGACATATGCCACCGCGGACTTCTCTCTAGTCCTATAAAAGGGATACAATTCCTCCATACATTATTTTGTTATATCTCAAAAGGATTAGGCAGCGTTTTCGATGAAAGCTCCCAGCCGGCTTGATTTTTTTCCGTTTTTTTCAACAATAATCGTCGTATTTCAACTAATTTCCAAAAAACATTAATAAATTATACATGTAAACCTACCTATTGAACCACTCTGTCCATTGGTGTCAATAATATGCCAATCCGTTCTATAGTTTTTGAGTTTATCGCGTTCAGACAGACAGACACAGACGCGGCGGGGGACTTTATTTTATAATATGTAGTGATATGTACCATAAAAATTGCGTTGAATGCCGTCAAAAAAATGAAAATCGAACGTCGCATTCAAAAATATCGCAGTTTATAAATTTCCGAAACAATGTTTTTTTAACATAAACTTGAGATTTTACAACCAATCGATTTTCGACTTTATACAAAAAATAAATGCTTATAAAATTGCATTGAATGCCGTAAATTGCATTGAAATCAAACGAAGCGTTCAAAAGATATCGCAGTTCAATAATTTCCAAAATAACGTTTTCTTTGAATATGTCGCTGGTTTTTGAGTCGAAGAACTCTAAATTTATAGAAATTCTATTTTTGACCTTAGAGAGCTCAGAAAATAAATATTGAAGAGCTCAAAAAATAATGAACATCGATATTTTGAGCTTGAGCAATAGCTTCCAAGCTCAATAGCTTTCTAATAAGGATATTTTCGAGCGCTTTGATCTCGAAAATAGCGGGAAGTTTAAGGGATGGCCTGTAGGGTCAACCGATTTTTTACTGTAAAAAGCAGAGCAATAAGTTCAACCCCCGAGATGTTCTCACAGACAGGGACCATTTCGACGTCTGATTGATTTTCATAAATATCTGGGAAATTTGTAAATAGAAAAATTGATATTTTGAGAGGTCATTCTAGAACGTTAATCGTTTTAATTTTAATGACCGTCAGCGCAACTTTAAAATTTTGGTCAAAGCGAATTAAAGAAATAAAAAGATCCACTCTTTACGATTTCTAGAAAACTTTTTAGGGTTTTTTAGAGCAAATGGCGAAAACAGAACCGTTACGGTTTCGTCCAGTTCAGACGTCAGTCTGCAGGTCACAGGCTTATTTGTATATCCGCCATCTTTCAACTTTACAAACGCATGTCTTATATGAACTTTCACACAATCCTGTTGTCCAGCTGTGTCCAGGTGTGCGAAGTCCATGGCTTCGGTAATAGCTTCATTGAGTAATATAAGATTGGTGAAGTTGAGCGCCCTGTATGAAATCCATGTTGAGATTGACTGAAAGAATGTTCTAGCGAAGGATAAAGCTAATTTTATATTAACTTGTCTAATATTTTGGAAATGATACAAAGTTTAGCGATTGGGCGATAATTAACGATCTCAGTTTTAGACCCCTTATAATATTTATTATCTCTCCTAGGCTGGCTCCCTTTTCTGGTTAAAGGTTGCACGAATACCGGCTATCTCTCACTCCCGTCACTTTTAATCCATACTACAACCTAATATTACACTCCGTGCTATATCTACGTTCCCTTTGGTGTATCGGGACTTGTCCCTTTCAGACACTGTGTCTGGCTGAAGGTCAAACGAATTGATTGGTTAATTGATCGTGATTGCTTGTAGCACTCACTCAGTTACTACCTGTTTATCTGTAACCAAGTGACATCGGGAACAGTAAATAGTATTTATTTTTTATCTTGTTTGTTTATGCAACTTGACCTGTTGTATAACCGTTCACGGCCAGATTAGAACCGTCCTCTGTGGCACCAAAACGTTTTACATAATACCATTAGTCCGGGAGCCCGTATCCAAATATGATCACGACGTTCTATCATAAAACCTGGTGATTTGATTATATCGTAAAATAGTTACATAAATTACCGATAGAGGCGCTAGAAGCGTTTCGTTTATGTGACAACGTGGCGGCCGCTGACAACAATATTATTTCCCGCAGCAAAAAAGATATGATCTGTCCGCAGATCTTAGAATTGGTCATTTCATGATGTGTTCGCTTTGGGATTTATTCGAAATTCGGTGAAGATAGGTTGATAGTCTACGATTTCTAAATCAATATATTAGGTTAGGTTAGGTTTGTATATATTAATGCGAGAAGCGAAACGGAGCGTAGCGATGAGCCACTTAGAAAATGAACATTGTTAAAGTCGAACAAATCATGAAGTGATCAATTTTATGATCTGGCCACGACACAAAAGCGAACACACCATGAAATGATAAATTCTACTATGTGGCCAATCGTGGATGACAAAATCGTGCAACGTTGGCGATTTAATGATCTGGTCAAATTTAGTTGCCCACATCATGAAATGCGACCATTTCAAGAAATGGTCAATTCTACGGCATGGCCACGACATCTGCACATAATAACGTATACATCGTATGTATCACAACAACGTCTAGCCTCCAAACTAAGCAGTAGCTTGTGTTTTGAGTACCAAGCCCCGGTACCAGTATCAATATTCATCATATAAATACTGACCCGACCTGGGATTCGAACCCGGGACCTCCAGCTTCGTAGGCAGGGTCGCTACCCACTAGGCTATATAATAGGTCGTCCTATACCATATAATACCTATGTGTATACAGTTACAGTATTTATTACTTTATAGTATTTGAGAGTAGTTTAATATAATACACGTATGTGTATTGTATATTTGTAAAGTTTTTACTTCTATCATGTGTTCATAAGAACACTCGCTCTTTTTTATTATGAGTATATTTTATTTACCTCGATAATAATAGATTTAGCCATCTTCACCCGTTCCGGGACGTTCTTTCCTTGCCAAAAGTAGATTTCTTCGCCGGGTGTTCGCCGGTGTCGAGAATATACACGGAATTGTCAGATAGTCCTGAAAAATAAAATATCGGCATATTCTACTCATATTCGGAATGATTGAATATGTGCTGAATGAAAATTATGTTTTAGGTAAAATTTTAGGAAAATATACTAATAAAATAATATGCAATGTAATTTATATAGTACCTACTAGCGACCCGCCCCGGCTTCGCACGGGTAGCAGAGCATTACATATTTTTTTCTATCGTAGTGTCGTACTATCAGCTTGTTGCGACGAGCATATCCATTACATTTAAATGTGATATATGTTTATCACAAACACGTATTAACTTAATACGTGTTTGTGCGCCTTAATACTGTTAACACACGTACCACGCTGAGGCCCAAGCAAACTCCCACTATGCCTTGGTAAACACGAGTGAAGGGGGTACGAAGCAGAGCACAAAGAGAACCACGAACATAAGAAACACTGTATAATGCTGTATAATGCTCATTTTCTCCCACGTTAAATCTTATGAATTTATGTGTCTGTCTCTTTTACTGTCGCTTTTTCGTTTCATCGACTTTCAAATCACAACGATGCTAAAGAAGTTTTCACTTCAAATACAACGTTGAGTGATGTGACTTTTCATGTGCAAGTACGAAATTGTGTGGATGGTTCCATCCGCAAACGCGTCTCACACCCCCGCTGAATGGAACGCTTTGTCTCGTACAGTAAATGTCGTACCGTGTTTCTAATGTGGAGGCGGCGGGGAGCTTCGCTATCTGTATGATGTGCACGGACGACCTGGAAAAGGTTGCCGGCCGCCGTTGAATACAGGTGGCTCAAGACCTAGGCGAAGACCATATATCCAGCAGCTGTCAGCTACTGACTATCAGATAATAAAAATAAATATAAGATCACCTAAGCATTCCAAAACTCATCAGGTTCATTGTCTTGCTCCACAATAGTGATCTCTTTGTCTTCTGGGATGATGTTTTTCAAAACTTCGAACGCAGCCTTTTGTTCTTTGTCCGAAGAATCCTGAAAAATAAATATTACAAGTGATTGCCGACTGACCGATGGACCGAGTGATTAGAGACCCTATATAACAGCGGAGCCAAGGGTCGCGGGTTTTAGTCCCGCCCGGGGAGAAATATATTGTGCGTGAACATGTTTATTTGTTTTGTAACTGGGTGTAAAATATGTATATATTATTAAGAATATTTAAGTAATTGTGTATATCAGTTGTCCGGTACCCGTAATACAAAATACCAGCTTTGCTTAGATTGGGCGACTAGATGGCGCTGTGTGGGATGTCCCTAGTATTAATAATTAGACCAATAGTAATTTAGTTAGTCTCATCAGGTGAAAATATTCAATAAAAATATCTTTAATAATAATAAAAGCTCACGCATGTCCATCTAATGCCAGACTTAACAGAACCCGTATTATGGGTACTAAATAACTAATATACGCACTAAGATATTTTTTTGTAATATACACATAGATGTTTTACATCCAGACAAGGAACTAAATCGACATGTTCATGTAGGTACACAAATATTTGACTCGGGCGCAAGTCGAACCCGTCACCTTTGGTTCTACAGTTAGGGTCTCTAACCACTCGGCCAATCGGTCAGTAAATATTGGTTTGTGTATTTTCAATCGTTTTATAAATATTTTTTTAAAGTGACGGGTGCTTACTAGCGGCTTCCCATTTTTAGGGTTCCGTAGCCAAATGGCAAAAAAGGAACCCCTATAGTTTCGCCATGTCCGTCCGTCCGTCCGTCTGTCTGTCTGCCTGGGGTTTTTCTCGAAAATTATGGGTAATATATAGATGAAATTTGGACAGTAAATGTAATCTATGAACCACTACACAATGACGTAGTGAAATTAAGAATTTTTTTTGGGATAGGTCGCCATACATGTAACTGAAGTACGAAAAAAAAATTCATCGTAATTAACGCCAAACGAAAGATCTTAAAAAATGATATCAAGGTTTCAACCAATTTTTTTTATTTCAGTCAACAGTTGTTGAGATATGCACTTTTGAAGTCCTAACTTTTGTTAGAGTCGCGTGTCCCTCCCCTCTAGGAGCTAAACCGTTGTTTACGGATATGTGGAGAAAATTTATGACAGGAGTATGTATAACGTAGTTAAAAGGAAAACTATCACAGCTAACTAGACTGTATTATTTAACGAGTAATAGATAAACTTATAAAATGTACTTTTATAAGTTAAAATTTTGTAAAAATTCCATAGAAAATGGCAGATAGCGTGTTATTTGCATTTCTTTGCTGAGCTTATTCTCTTCACAATCGATACTAAAAGTCAAAGGTTTACTGTAATCAAATAAGTAATAAAAATTGTCTCTAGCTATCAGTGCACTCATGTTATTCTTTTCGAATTAGCCAGAGAGGATCGAGCGCCTTCTAAATAACTAACGAAATAAAAATTAAATATATTTATACAATAATTCTTAAATTACATAACACCTACTAACGATTAATGGTTAACTTCGATTAATGTCGCGCTCGTTTTTTTTATATTGTATGGTGGTACGGAACCTTTCGTGTACGAGTCCGATTCGATCTTGGCCGGTTTTTTATATACAGATCGACTATAATTTTTTTTTAAATCATCGTCCAAATTCGAATTAATTAAGAATTCGAAAATTCCAATTTCAAATAGGTGATCACCCGGTCGAAAGTTCTGGAGGTAACAAACATTAAAAAAGAATACCAGCAAATTGAGAATCTCTTTCTTTTTGAAGTCGGTTAAAAAACGAAACTCAGTGAAGAAGTGAATGAAGAAAGCAGAAATAAGCATGGTTGCATGGCATGGTTTTATTGGAACATAATATACCATTTCGCGTCATCAAGTTCTTTCAAGGTTCAGAAATTGCAAGAAAGATTCCTTGCAAACGTAAAAAAGCTACAGCAATCTCGTATAATGTATTAGGCAATAATTTTGAACAGAAAACGTGTTTTAGTTTTGCCTTTCCTTGTTAGTCGATTTGTGGTACTTTTATGATAAAGACTTAGTAGATTTTAGTAGAATTTGACTGTTTAACCTAGTAGAAACGTCAAAAAAATGTGGTCACACTGCGGCTTCGGCTGTCTGTTCTCGTTCTGAATCAATCAATTAGACGTGGCTCGTTATGCGTTTTCTTAATACCGAAACGATAGCGGTTTTTGAATATCAATTAATGCTACTGAAACTATTTAATTTCAGTAGCAGTTTTTCGTATAGAATGGGAGTTTTTCTTCCAAAAAATGACACCAGGTGGCGGATGGTCGTCCCGGTCCTAAGCGTTGATGTCAAACGCCAAATTCAGTACAAAAACAATGTAATTTCTGATAATTTCAGTTACTTGCAGCAATTTTCAGATGTTCTGATGATTTCGTCATTACTTTTATCTTTTGTAGGTTCCTGTATAAAAATGTCAGAAACATATTGTTGTGTGCCTTTGTGTAAAAATAGGGGAGGTCATCAATTTCCCAAAAATGTTGTCGTACTTTGCGGTGGAAATGGTTGGCGGCTATAAAGCCCGCGCCAGATATGTGATCAAATGTTTAGGAAATCTTTTCTCAAACTTTGCACATATATTTGATGCATTTGTGCGCCTTCCAAACTTGCTTTGCAAATAAATGCTCTATATTATGGCAAAGATGGATGACGACGATTTTGTGGACGCAGTTTTTCTGTTTTATTTGAGTGCCTTTAATAATTTAGTTCATGTGACTTTTCATAATATTCGTTGATTACTTATATAAACTTTACGCAAGTGGGGTAAGCTACGCAAAGTTTGAGCTTTGAACGTTGATTGATGTTCGTAAAAACCGACGACACATGGCAAACTTCAAATGTATGATCAAACTTTGAACAAATGCACGAATTCCCGTGCGACACTTCGAAACTTGGTAGGCATATTTTACAGCTGATGATTACATGCAGGGTAACAACACGAGGTAAAGTTATAACCTTATAGTATTTTGAACATTATTGTGGACATCTTAACGCAAGTAACAACACTAAATATTTACATCTCTTTTACGCGACTTCAGTTTCAGTGCCATAACGAACTACGTGCCGTAAGTTTTTTTCGGTTTCCACTATGAGTGTCATTTACAGTGTTTACTAACACAATAAAAGTTAATATTTTCACCTTTCATACTTCGCAAACTTTGGGAAATTAACATAAAATTATTAAAAAACGCTCCCGACAGGACCGGGTTTGGCTGTGCTGCCATCTAGTGAATGCTTGTAAAACGGCCAAGAAAAACTCCCATTAGAAACGCGTATTCATTTAACGATTTCAAGATAACTTATTAGATAGTTTCACGGAGGAAAAACGCTAATGTTTATTGTACTGAAAATTTAATTTGTTAGCTGTTTATGCAGCAATTTACGGTCGCCGAGTGGAGGCAAACGCGAGCGTGTAGAGGATACACTCATGTCGATTCGTGTGCGCTTGCCTCGGTTTGTCGCCGCTCGTTTTTGTTTCGGTATTTTGGGGAAAGATAGCGAGTGGCGAGCGAAAGCAGCCCGTCCACGGCTGTATATGTATAAATCTTTTCTTTTTTATATACTTTTAAAATAAGAATAAGTTGTATACATAAGATATGCTATTCATTTCTGTCATAATGACAATATCATTTTAATTACGTCGTATGTCAATACTAAATGTCGTGTTGTCTTTTTTTTCTATTAAGTTGTCGTTACTGATTTATTTGAATGTAAAGGTATTTTCTGTCGTCATTAGTAATTAGATTTGTAAAATTGTTTCAAAAACATCAAGATGGCTGTTGCAGCAGCACTTTTTTTTCTTATCAACCTGCATCTTTGACGGTTTGGCGGCAACCGACCTACCCGAGCGTTTAGTGTAAATAGAAGGCTACCGCTCGGCTTAGCATCACTTGCCGAGTGCACAAGTGCCACGCCCGAGCGTGAAGTGCCTACCTACATTCAGTGGTGGATAATATAGCATAAAGCATTATTTAAAACGTGTTATTTAAGCCCAACGGATTTAGCATATTATATTGGTTGACTCTTGGTGCTATTAAATAGCACGACGCAATCCCGCAGTCCCGCCTTACCGATAGAGCGATGCGATGAGCACAACGAAACACGTCCTACAATGAACGCGACTGACTGATTACCAAATTTAGCAATTTAGCATTAGCGCAGCTGTCGGTCGGCAGCATGTGACCGCCGCCCAACACAAACGAGCGAGGTGCGATCGAATGGCGATTGCTGCAGCAGACTAAACAGTCGTGGTAGATATTCTCGCGCTAAGCATTCCCGCGTGTTACGCTATAGCATAGCATACCAATAAACATGCTAAACTAATATAGTTTATAGTCTGAAGCATGTTTTTAAAATATAGCAGGTTTATACACCACTGGCCTGCACGTTTTATTTCATACCGCTCAATCACTGGCTCAATCAAACAAATTACACTACTATCAATCCAATCAATCACGCGTAGTTTTCTTTCTGCAGCATTCTGCTGCAGTGCGAGAACAGTGTTGTGTAGTAGTGCTGGCTGTGCACAAAATACATATGGTGCTGCGCGCGGTGGTTGTTTGATCTCAATACCTAGTTAATTTATTTGTGATTACAAAAAAATATGTGTGTATTGAGCAATAAAAAGTTAACATGTTATATTCCAGTTTTCTAATCATTAATCAATAATTTCTGTAAATATACCGTTTCAATTTTACCGACCAACTCACGGTTTTATTGTTATCATAAATTTCATTATATCAACCATGGATAAACCTCCAGAATTTGGTCTTAAAATTTTTTTGAACCATGAGTATCCGCTGCAAAGTAAACAAATCATACCTCTAAGTTCAAAACAAGTAGTGGACATGTTGCCACTATCAGTTAGGTAAGTTTTTACAGTTCATTCACATAAACTAAAAAATATAAATCGAGAAGTTTATAACCATTTCTAAAATTTAAAAATATAGGCAGGGCTTGTAGATACAATTTGCCTCATTGAATTGACAGGGAGGCGCCTGCCTGACAAAAAGCTAAACCGCAGTAACTAAATATTCTTTCGTTAATATGACATAATTAAAAAAAAATATGTGGAACAGTTTTATTTTAAATGATCAGCTGTACCTATAATACGTACGCGTTAACATGACACCCAGCTCGAAACTCGATCTTCCTCCCGCTTCCTCGCGCCGACCCTCGCTGTCGTCTTGCGAGTAGCGATAGCATAACAACAGTTTATTTATTTATTTTAGTTATTAGAGACAGACAATATTTTACTTAGTTTACACTAGCGACCCGACCCGGCGTCGCACAGGTAGCAGAGCATTTAAGCCGTAGTGTTTTTATGTCGTATAGACCTATCAGCTTGTTGCGTTGACATGTGGATTAGATTTAAATATATTTAAGTTCATCTTACTTGGAGTATTTTTATTGTATTTTATTTCCAATTCTATAAATATTTGATAAAGTAAAGAATAAATAATTACAAACTACAATATTTCTTTGTATACAACATTGATAATTTCGGCCGAATTTTACATCACACGAATCACGTCGGGGCACGGGGCGCCGATCCCCTGGCCCGGCCCATCCGCCACCACGCCCGGCGCGGACGCTTGTCGCTTGTGGCGCTATAGTTTTTATTTCGCGATATTTCCGAAGATATAAATTTAAATTGTATGGTGCAAAGGCATTTATAATGTACATGAAATGCTGAAGGTAAATAACGTATTTAATTTGATCAGGATTAATACTGTATTCGTATAAATTGCTTTCCAATCACCATTTTTTTAAACATAAAAATGTTTTAAAATATTGTGTCATATGATATGACACGTTGAAGTATAGTAAAATATCCATAAAAAGTAATAATAAAGTAATAAACACTCTAATCTCTTAAGAACGATTAATTCCCTAACAAAGTCATTATAACACATAAATTGTGTCTGGAACGTTATCGAATGTCACATGTCAAAATACCGTATGAAATGTCAAAACTCTAAATGAACACGAAAGAACGACGATCCACCTGCCGAGGTGGATGTAACATAGCAGTTACAAACGTCATAAACGCCTAAAATGAAACGTCTGAAACGCATGACATTGACAGTTTAATCGCTACACGTTAACAAATTTGGCGATATTTTTTTGTCTGGAATGCAAGAAACTGGCAAAAGTGTCATTTGTGGCTGTTATTTGATACAATTGAATAGTTGCTGTATCCTGCTTAAACAGGTGTCAACTTTCATAAAAAATATATGCTTTTCATAAAATAAATTTTAACACATACTTTTAATATTTTTCCCGAAAATATAGGTCAATTTTTACCTTCCCCTCAAAATTAAAAAAATGAAGTCTTATCTAAAAAAAAAATTAATAAAATGTCCTTGTGACGTCAACTGGACAGATGATTACTAATTTATTTATTTATTCAGGAAACAAACAGTGATAAATAGAGCATGAAATAATACATACATACAGAACATACAGAAAATAGTTTACATGATTAAATTATTTATAACTGCAAGAGCATTATTTTAGAGTAAATTCATTAAATTTTCATTGGTTCGTGAGGATTTCACTTTACCTCCATACTTCTTGTTTAGTTGTAACTTCAATTTTTTACTGTGCTAAGCAGCGCAATAAGATAAACCGTCTTCACAAGGACAATTTTATTGTCAGATGTTTTTTCAAAAACATCTGGGAAATTCATCAATATTTTTTTTTTTGAGAAGTTATTCTAGAACCTTGTGCCTTTTAATTTTAATAACCACGTTTGAACATTTTTGTTGAAACTGTTGAGTTTTTCTTAACAAATTATTTCTTTTTGTTTTATTTTCATCAGAAATTAATTGTTCAGTATTGTTCAATTTATTTAACATATGATATCACATGGAGTTAAGTAGGTACCAAAAGTAAATCCGTAAATTTCTAAAAAAATCTAATTTTTTTTGCACACTACATTACACAAACGTCATTTGAGCGAGGTGTCATGTTAACTCGTCCTTGTAATACTAAAAATTTGAATATAAATGGAATGCAATCCTGAACCTTCTAGGGATTCTGACATCTGGGTAAGAAATTGTGCAATACTAACAGTACTGTCTTCTTATTTCGAATGCCAAGGGGCACTTTGTGTCACTGCCTCAGAAGAATAAGTAATAATCCGGGACTTTTAACAAACTAAAAAAATGTGCGCATTTGAAATATTTCTTTTGGTGGGCTTGGAACCACATTTTTTTCAAACAAGTTGTTCTTATTTAATTATACAGTTGCTATAAAGAGTTTATGCACCCCACGTTTTTATTTGAGTTTGTAAAAGCCTCAGGTTTTTACTTGTCTTACTGAGTCAGCGACACAAAGTGCCCCTTAGCATCCAAACTTAAAAAACAGCACTGCTAGTATTGCATGATTTCTTACTAGGTGCCTAAATTTCAAAGAAGGTCCAGATTTGTGGCCTAATTATTTCTACTTTTTGGTACTGCTGATTATTTAAAATAAAACTGGCTAAATTAAATAAATATTACTTTCTCGTTTTTTTAAATTTAAGTTTCACTGTTTTTTCTGACTGACACTAATTTTTCTAATTTGACATTAGATTTCAGAAAAATATTCAAAATAGTGGGCATTTTTCAATTTTTATATCATCATCATCACATCATCAGCACATTTTTACCCCACTGCAGGGGCTTAGTGTTGGAATGTCGTGATGCTGTCCACGTACACTTGTCTATGATGCACTGTATTTAAATTTGAATTATGTTCTTTTACTTTTGATGTGCGATGTCATTACAGTTGTTATTGTAAAAACAATGAAAATATAAAAGTCATTTTTTCTCATATACAAGAATACACAATGTTTTCAAGTATTACGTTTTAATTAATTACTATAGCCGCTAGTCCACCCTATCAGTGGTAGCAGAGCGTTACGAATAAAAATAGTAAGTGAAATAAAAGTGAACAAAAATGAGCTCGAGTATCAGAAATATAGAACTGTTAAAAAAAACAAATTACGATACTTGGTGCTTACAAGCACAGGCGATTCTCATAAGATACGATTTGTGGGAATACGCTAGTGGTGAAAAAACGTTAGCGGCAACTGCGACTGCCGAAGAAAAGAGTGCGTTCCTAAAGGAAGACTTAAAGGCAAGGTCAGAGCTACTTTTACTTATATCTCCACCAGAACTTAAACAAATTAAAGGGTGTAATACATCCAAGGAGGTATGGGACAAACTAAAGGTTGTACATCAAAGTTCAGGGCCGGCAAGAAAGGCTACGCTATTAAAGCAACTAGTATTGAAGAAAATGACTCCACAAGAAGATGTGAGAGACCATCTCAGTAATTTTATGGATGTAGTAGGTAAATTAGAAGACATGGATGTCAAAATTCATCCAGAGTTGTTAAGCATAATGATGTTGTACAGTTTACCTACAAATTTCGATAGCTTCCGAACGGCAATTGAGTCGAGAGATGTTCTACCAAGTCCTGAAAATTTAAAAATAAAAATCGTAGAAGAATACGAAGCAAGAAGGCAAACCGAAGTGAGTGAACCTCAGACTTCAGAAGCATTCTACGCAAAGACGAAGAAAAGGGTGTTTTGCAAAAATTGCAATAAGAAAGGACATTCCACAGAAGCTTGTTGGTCAAAGAAGAGACCCAAAAACCCCAATAAAACTAAAGATCAAGAAAAAACATATAACATCTGTTTAAAAACAGGACCGTCGAAATGTAAAGGCAATCTATGGTGTCTTGACAGTGGCTGTACGTCACATATGACGGGTGATAAAAGTATACTCCATAACTTAGTACCCGCGACTGACACTCTAAAGCTAGCTTCAGAAAAGCATACGACTGAAGTTAAAGGAAAAGGAAAAGCCGAACTTTATACAAAGGATCGACGTTATAAAATTAGTCTTTCTGACACATTATACGTACCTGATTTGTCGAATAATCTAATTTCTACAAGGAAAATTACGGATCATGGCTATAAAGTTCTATTTGAAAAGGAACAAGCCAGTGTCACAAAAGGCGGTAAAACTATATTAAAAGCTAACAAAATAAATGGATTATACTATCTTGAATTTGATAAAACGGAAGAGACAGCAAACTTCACGCCTAGTGATGAAAGCGAAATTATGAAATGGCACAAGAAATTAGGTCACATCAATGAAAGAGACTTAAAAGAAATGGTTAAAAATAAAATGATGCGAGGACTCGACTTTAAAGAAAAAACTTTGGGTATCTGTGAGACTTGTATCAAAGGAAAGTTTTCCACTCTACCATTTCAAAGCCATGTACAAATAATCTCTACCGAAGTGCTCCAGATAATTCACAGTGACGTGTGTGGCTCATTTGAAAATGAATCAATGGCCGGATCAAAGTATTTCGTAACATTTATTGACGATTATACAAGATACTGCTGTGTATATTTCTTAAAAGAAAAGAGCGAAGTAATCGATAAATTCAAGGAATATAAAAACTATGTTGAACTGTTTCATAAGAAGAAAATTCAAAATCTACAATCTGATAATGGAGGCGAATACAGGTCTAAAGCATTTGACAAATTCCTCAAAGATAACGGTATAAGCCGAAGACTATCTGCACCTTATACCCCACAGCAAAATGGCATGAGTGAAAGGAAAAATAGGTCGCTGATGGATAAAGCCAGATGTCTGATGCTAGATGCCAATATCCCTGCAAAATTTTGGGCAGAAGCAGTAAACACTGCAAATTATTTGATAAATAGAAGCCCAGCAAGAGCTCTCAAAGGCCATTCCCCATATGAGAAATGGGTACAACGAACACCATCAGGAAATCACCTACACGTGTTCGGAAATAGAGCGTTTGTGATGAAAAAAAACCGAAGAGGAAAATTCACAGCCAAAGCCACAGAAGGAGTATTCTTGGGATATGCGGAATATGCAAAAGGTTTTAGAATCTATATACCTGAAAGGAATGATGTTGTTATCAGCAGAGATGTAAAAGTAATAGAAAAGATGCATTATGGCGGTACTCCTGCTGAGAAACACGAAGATCTTACTCCAGAACCTGAAACAGAACAGATTGAAGTTGAAATTCCAGAAAAAAGAAACAAAATTAATGAGAACTTACCTTTTCAGGAACCTAATCCCCTTTATTCCAGCTCTGGTCAAGATCCTGTTGATGAACCATCTCCCTCAAGTGGAAGACCACAAAGAGACGTGAGACCACCAGCATGGACCAAAGATTATGAGTTAAGTCGCTGCGTGACCATGTCTACGTCAGAAAATAATGATGACTATGAATGCTCTTTACTCACATACAAAGAAGCTGTGACTGGCACTGACAGACAAAATTGGGAGAAGGCGATACAATCTGAAATGGAATCATTACAGAAAAATAACACCTGGGTATTAGTTGACAAGTCAGAAGCCAAAGGACACAAAATACTGTCGAACAAATGGGTATTTCGGATTAAAGATGACGGTACGTACAAAGCTAGATTAGTCGTACGTGGATGCGAGCAGAAAGGAAACCTGGATTTCGAAGACATTTATAGCCCAGTAGTAAGTCAATCTGCATTAAAAACTTTATTAGCAATTGCCGCATCTAGATCTTACTACTTCATGACATTTGACGTCAAGACAGCTTTCTTATACGGAGAGTTAAGAGATGAAGTTTATATGAAATTACCTGTTGGCTATGAGACTGACTGCAATACTACTGAAGTAGTTTGCCGATTACAAAAATCGTTGTACGGATTAAAACAAGCTCCATTTACATGGAACAAAACTTTTACCCAAGCGATGTTAGATTTAGGATTCAAGACAATCAAAACAGATCGATGCGTTTTCATAAACGAAGATAAGTCAATAATAATCGGACTATTCGTTGATGACGGACTTGTCATAGGAAAAGACAAGAAAAGGATCGAAGATATTTTAAAGAAACTTGAAACCAAATTTGAAATGAAAAAGAATGAAAATCCAAGTACATATCTGGGTATGGAAATAGAAAACTCAAAAGAAGGAAAATTTCTTACTCAGAGATCCTACATAAACAACATACTGGAAAAATACAATATGAAAAATGCCAAACCTTGTGACACGCCTGCAAGTAGCGATTCAAAGTCGATACAGGAAACTGCCCAGGAGAAGGAATATCCCTATAGGGAAGCAGTGGGAAGTTTACTGTACCTGTCTACCAGAACCAGACCAGATATCGCACAAGCGGTCAATCTAGTTAGCAGGAAGGTCGAAAATCCCACTAGAGAAGACATCACAAAAGTCAAGAAAATATTCAAATATTTAGTGGGAACCAAAGAGAAAGGCATTTTGTTCAAACGAAATAAACCGATAGAGAACATCGATGCTTACAGCGACTCGGATTATGCTGGAGACCCATTGACGCGAAGAAGCACTTCTGGTTCCGTGCTAATGATAGCAGATGGACCAATATCATGGGCATCCAAGAGGCAGCCTATAGTAGCGCTATCGTCGACTGAAGCCGAGTACATAGCCGCAGCAGACTGTTGCAAAGAGGCATTGTATCTCAAATCTCTATTACAAGAAATAACCGGTTTGGACATAAAAATAAATTTGCATGTTGATAATCAAAGTTCGATTCAACTTGTGAAATCTGGATCCTTCAACAAAAGGTCGAAGCACATAGACGTGCGGTACCATTTTATACATGAACACTTTGTGCATGGATTAATAAATATTAGCTACTGTCCCACAGAATCTCAGTTAGCTGACGTAATGACAAAACCATTGTCAAAAGTAAAGTTTGAAAGACACTGTGCGAGATTAATGCATGCATAGAAACGTGTCTCGGCAACATGAGTGAACATCAGGAGAAGGTGTTGGAATGTCGTGATGCTGTCCACGTACACTTGTCTATGATGCACTGTATTTAAATTTGAATTATGTTCTTTTACTTTTGATGTGCGATGTCATTACAGTTGTTATTGTAAAAACAATGAAAATATAAAAGTCATTTTTTCTCATATACAAGAATACACAATGTTTTCAAGTATTACGTTTTAATTAATTACTATAGCCGCTAGTCCACCCTATCACTTAGGCCTCCCCCAGGGTGAGGAGGGGGGCTTGGAGCTTAAGTCCACCACGCTGCTCCACTGCGGGTTGGGAACTGTAACGACCGCCAGCTATTGACAGCATCCGGGACCGACTGCTTAACGTGCCCTCCGAAGCACAGTGTCAGTGATATTGTGTACTTAAGTCAGAAAAACTCATTGGTACACGCCCGGATTCGAACCATGGCCCTATGGGGCCTTATAAATTTGAGACAGGCTCGTTGCGCTCTGGGCTATCACGACACATTCTATTCTATTTTTACATGACATTCAAAATTACTGAAAATGACAACCCACATGCTTAGGTACAAATCCCATTTAAAGATTTTCAAAATGAAAGGTATTTTGTATGGTTTGGTTTTCTTGTGTAATATGATGTCTGTTCAATTAATACATTTTTCGACTAATTTGTACTACTCGCTTGTTAAATTAATATGAAACAAAACATGTTTGCAGGTACATAAAATACTATTTTGGCTGTAAAATGAACCATAAACGTCCAATCATGGACTATTTCACTATGATATCAGCTCAGCGGATATATGGTAAGTCATCAGTGTTTCGCTGTGTTGCTTACATAATTTAAAACAGATTTGCTTTAGATTTGCAGTTGATAATTTACATAATGTTTGCTTTGGTTATTTTAGGTTGTCCCATTGGTGGAATTGGAGGGGGTACTATTGGTCGGGGATATAAAGGTGAATTTTGTAGATTCCAACTTATTCCTGGGATCTATGAATATACTACAGTACCTGAAAGTCAATTCATTGTCAACATCAGAAATGCGGCAAATGAAACTATATTTCAATCAGTTTTATCTACGTATGAGTAAGTCATATAAGATTAATTGAGAAATATTAATTGTATAGATATTATGTTATGCAAAATAAAACTAATATTCTTATATCATTAATTTTCATCCATTTGTCAGCCCTTTTTGTACTCCACTGCAGGGGCTTAGGCCTCCCCTCAACATGAGGGGCTTGAAGCTTAAATCCACCACGCTGCTCCAATGCGGGTTGGTGGATATATCATCAATTGAAAACATGATAAATTGATTATTAATAAATAATAGGTAGTATATATAATTTATTTAAAACATGACAAATTGATAATTAAAAGAAATTCTGTTGTTCAATATAGGAAACCAAAAAAAGGACCAGCAACGTGGGAATGGAACCTCAATGGTGCAGATTGTGAATATACTGGATTGTACCCTAGAGCGTGGACAACATATGACTTATCTAAGTATGGAGTGAAGTTAATATGCAGGCAAATATCACCAGTTATACCTCATAATTACAAGGTATCAATATTTTGTTATTACGCTCATATAATGTCTTTCTGTGTTCTTTGTGTTTAAATAAATTGTTATCATTATTTTTGTCGTTGGGTAAATCTGTTATAAATGAAAAATAATCTGGATGATTTATAAGATCTAGAAACTTAAAATTCTTACAGGCAGGTATCTCTTAAAATTCTTTTCTCTCAGGTTTGAGTATTCATAAAATCAATGTTATGTTCTAAATTAAATTAATGTATATATTCAGCAAATTAGAAAACAATTTTCATATTATATATAACGACATAATTTGCATGTATACAAATTAAATTTTTTCTGTATTAAACAGAGCCCAATTTCTACATAACAGAGTAGGTCCTTGGATTCAATTTGTTTCAATAAAATCTAATCTAATCTATCTGTTTTAGTCAAAATTGAAAAAAAAAATATTTAAACTAAACTGTTATATTCCTGTAATTGTATGTAACAAATTCCTTATAATGAAACATATTTA
This sequence comes from Luffia ferchaultella, assembly GCA_949709985.1. Lineage (NCBI taxonomy): Eukaryota > Metazoa > Arthropoda > Insecta > Lepidoptera > Psychidae > Luffia > Luffia ferchaultella. The sequence continues at coordinate 12,755,929 of OX453245.1, read as the reverse complement.
ATGTTTACCGTAGCACTACCATTATAATAATTGCCAGCCATCAAACCTTTGTCACATCACTTTTTAGGAACACTTGTGGCCATTTAGACGGGCTTCTGAAGCATTCTTTATAATTTCACAAAAATCAAATCTCATTCCAATTTCAAATTTTTTTTATTTTTATTTAACTTCATTAGAAATAGGTACCCATGACTCATAAAAATGTGTATCTTAATCTTGAGGTACAGAGCACTTGCGTATCATAATATTTCTGCAGATAACGGCACTAACTATTAAACCCCCCTTGACTCTCCCCTCTTGAGACTCCTCTAAAAGACATAAATGTTCCTATTTCTGGGTCAGAAATTTAAAAGAGAAGCTATCTACATTATCAATAGTATTTGTTATGATTCATAGTTGATTAACCTATTCTGATAGCTATACAGTGCCAATTCTAATCACCTTGAACGGTAATTTCGTTAATTATCTTGTAACTGTCAAGGTGAATTTTAAATTGTAAAACAGTGAAACCTTTATAGACATAAGGCATTGAGATTGTAAATTGTAGACAAACTTCATTAGCGTCATTCCTCAAGCCAAAATCTAGGTATTTGTTCATTGGCTACGTGTACAAAATTAAGCAAAGATTAAACTATTTGTTATTTATTTATATTATATTTATCTCATTTGTATTTAAAATAAAAACTAATTAAAAACTAGAATTAACTAATAAAAATATCTTCATTGTAAATCTAAGTCTTTTTTCATTCTAAATATTAGTTTAAAATAATGTCCAAAACTCAACACTTCCAAATTGTCACAAATTAGAATGAATAAATTTGTTTTTCGTTTGTAAAACAAAATTATCGTGGCACAACTTGTTCATGAATTTTTTGGAAATCCCATACATGCTAATATTATAAATTTTATAATAAAAATATGGTATGTATAGAACAATTATTAAAACAAATTGTAATTATATTCTTGATACTCCAGGAACAGCTTCGACAGCTTTAGCTGAACTTGACACATACAGCCTATTATTTTGTTTGTTATAGACTATCTATTTGTCGAAATAATATTTGGCGATGTTTGTTTTGGCTGTACTTTTTGATTAACCCACAACATTTCTCAACTGTGGCCGCGTGCAAACCTTTTTATGGAACTCCTACTTATACCCATCTGTAAAGACATCAACTTCGGCTTTCAGACGGGGTTTCATTGTATTCGGGTCTTGACTCCTTTGATGGTCACTGGAGTTCTTACTGAGCGATGTTAACCTTCTATTTTTCTTCTGAGTATCTAGGTGTTCATATAAAAATATTTGTATTTGCTTGAACCTAGTTTAAACCTGAAGAAAATGTAGGCTGCTTTTTACCATGGAAAATGTATAGATCTTAGATCATAACTATGTGACGAAAAATAATCACAAAACTGTCGCAGTAACATAATTTAATGAAAGCGTCGCGATGGAAAGTATGGTGGACCTGCGTAATCGGGCATACGCATGGCACGGTTATGATGCAAGAACTTTATCAGTTTTGTTACTTTTCACTGTTAAACAATTGAACCGATCTTGGTATTTGGTATAGAGAACTTGTGAAAATAAACATGAGCAAGAAAATTATGTTCTGTTAATTATTATCTGAATGTCTTATCTTTTCTTAGCTAAACCTCTGAAACAATTTTGACGAAATTTTGTCAGGTAAATAAATAGCTTAGGACAGACTTGGCATCTTTCTTTTACTACACATGATAAAGTAAAAGGGTATTTTTGTAAATTCATAATTTAGACCACAACCATTCACCGCCTTCCACTCGCAGTTGTTGTGATAGTCCCTTAGCCTCCCATTGATTCTAAATGCGTCCCATAGCGGTGGCTGTGCGCGTGTGGGGTGGTAGTAGCTAGCGAATATGTGTGTCGCAATGTGTGATGTTAAAGTTTTTTCTATAAACTTTCATAAAGTTCCACATTGTCCTGGAATATCTCGTTATCCGTCCAGGTACAATCCATGTATTATCCACTCGAACAGAAAGCTAGACTCAATTCTATTTCATCAGCCCTTTTTATACCCCACTGCAAGGGCTTAGGCCTCCCCTCAAGATGAGGGGGCTTTGAGCTTAAATCCACCACGCTGCTCTAATGCGGGTTGGCAGATTGTCACGACCGCAATCTATTCACAGCAACGGGACCGACAGTTTAACGTGCTCTCCGAGTCGCGGAGTCAGTGGTAGTTAATGTACTTAAGTCAGAAAAAACTCATTGGTACACGCCCGCATTCGAACCACGGCCACATGGCCTTATAGATTTGAAATAGGTTCGCTGCGTTCAGACAATGACGACACGAAAGCTAGACTATAGTAATGTAATACTAATTTTTTTTTAAATCTAAAGGATAAAAATCCATTTTTATAAGTAAATGATTTTGAACTTTACACATTTCAGGACAGCAGTTTGCCATGTGCTGTTTTCGTATGGTCTGCTGAAAATACGTGCAACGAACATCGAACAGTCAGCATTACATTCACATGGGCCGAAGTACTGCCTAATAAGAAAAAATCACACGGTAAATTTATAATACCATAGTACTAGTACAGTTATCTGTCGTCATTTTTATCAAATGCGGTACACATGACTAATCGTTATATGACTAAATTATCGGACTTTCATGTGATTGTGATAAGCAGGTTTCAGGGATTATTTTGTAATAGACGGAGATTTCACGGTTATTCATGATATATCATGTGTCTGTTAATCTTATTGTTTTTTTTTAATGTTATAGATGTTGTAACAGAATTAGGTCTTATTCCGGTACAATTTTAAACCAAACTGTTAAGTTCCATAAATTCAATAGTCACATGAAAATGAGCATTCATAAACAAATATGTAGTATTTAGTCACAGTAACAAAACATATATTTTAAGGTGGAATAATATTGTTTGTTTGTATCAGTAGACACAAACAAAAAACATTAATTCATGAAAAAATAAATATTGGTGAATGTTATTCTAACATGGTTTGTTAAGTTACATTACGAAAACAGTATATTGTTATAAAAAATTGATAAATAAAATTGAAAGTATAAATTTTCATACATATGCAAGAATTAGTATGACATAGGTCACAACAAATTTATCTATTTGCACACTAGAATCATATGTTTGAATTCTTTTATGTGGGTCATAAGTAAATAGTAAACCAACATCAAATATATTTTACATTATTTGAATTGGCAACATTTATCTGTCATAAAATACTTATTTATAACTTTTATTTCTATTAAAGTAAATATGTTAATAAGCACAGAACGATATTATTTTTCAGGGAAATTGGAAATAGAGAGGTATTCAGAAGAGAATACGTGTGGTGTGACATTAGAGCAGAAAGTCGGAGAAGTTCCTTGTACTTTTACTATAGCCAAAACTAAACAAGATAATGAAACAATACACGACAGTTATTGTATGTTTAATGTTGCGAAGAATTCTAACTATGTATGGGAGTGCCTGAAGGCTCATGGTAAACTGGAACCTCAAAACATACAGCCAAACACGTCAACAAATATCAAAGAAAAGAAAGAACAGAATAAAAAAGAGAAGAGTCATTCAAAACAAAATTATAAATGTAAGTTTAACAATGTTACATAATTAATTAATATTTTCATTCAAAATATTTATTTTTTAGAAATTACAAATAGTTTTGTCAATTGATAAGATTAAAAATAATAGTTCAATGTTCTATTCAAATATTCATTTTTGTTTCCATATCCTGTTGTGATGAAAGTTGTTAATTGTGAGTTAATTAGACATCATTTTTTATGGGTATCACAAACTGAAAAAAACTATTTTTCTCATGAGAACATTATTTTAGGCATGGTTTTGTACTAAACCATTCACTATGCACTTTGTAGTCAATTGATTTCGAACTTAGTTTAGTATAGGAATATAAAATTTTGATAAACGCAGAACTCTGAATTCTTAGTAGTCATTGAAAGAAATTGTCACACTATTTAAAAACGGAATAACCCAATTTAGAGAGTATTGGAGTAGGCTGCTAAAGACAGGCATCTCTCACTTTTTCGAGCGTTGGCTCGCGTAAAAATCTCTTCCGTGAACACGCGCTAAATGTGAAATATTCGAATTGAAATTATATGACGTCAGAGTAATAAAATACGTACATACAGACACATACGGCATACATGTCGTTACACAGGAAAAACGCGAAATGGAGATGCCTATTGGTTAGGCCACAAACCACAAGAGTACGCAAATTATTTATAGATTACACCAAATTGATTTTAAAAATTTCGCAGCATATTAATGTTAAAAAAGTCATAGAAGTTACAAAATTTTGTGATTTGGCTTTGTTAATGATCAATGGTTAAATGAAAATGGACCACTCTGGTATGAATTTGGTTCCATTAAAATTTGGCCAAGATAGTACCTACATAATCTACCATTTTGCAATTTGATTAGGTTATAAATGCGAAGGGGGTGGTCACCAGAAAAGTTATGTGTCCCTCCTGTAAACATATTTTTTTTCAATATGATATATATGTGTATTATTATTATGTGTATTATTATGTTTTATACATAAAAAAATATTACAATTTGCATAATTATAGAGTATAATAATTATTAATTTGACACAAACATATAAAACATTATAATTAATGCTATAAGATAATGAAAAAATGACATCAGTGAAGGGCAAATCAATAATGTAATAAATGCAATCTTGTATTCTAACAAAAATGTTACAAATATAAAATCAAATGACCATGAAGTAAACATGTGGACATTCAATAATAATTTTAATATGCATTTTTTTAAATATCACCTGATTAACCAGTTGACTTTTTCTTTTAATTAAAATTAACAACATGATGCATGACTTAGTCTCTATTCTTAATAAGCATGCTTTTATATACCTAATGTTATTTTCTTAAAATTTTCAAACGAATGATATTTTTAAATTCTTAGCCAATTGGCAACATGTATTTATTCATACAGTTTTTTTACCTATAAGGTGATGCAGTTGGACTCTCTAACGTTTTATCATTAGACCCTGGGGGAAAAGATGTTGCTGAATTCTGTATAGTTTGGGATATGCCTATTGTAAAATTTAAGAAAGATGGAAAAACTTTAAGAAGGTATTTAAAATTACATTTGTTCATATATTGATTAATATGATTACTATTTATTTAATAATTTTTTTGACAGATTTTATACAAAATATTTCGGCAGCGATGGCATAGCGGGAACAAGTATAGCAGCTTACGCATTAAGAAATTACAAAAGTTGGGAAAAAGATTTAGCAGACTGGCAAGAGCCTATATTAAACAATAGGTTAGATCTTTTTTTATTGTTCCCCTTATTCAAATCTCATAAGGTTCTTGATTCTTCATTTTTTCATTGACAGACCGATTTGCCGAGTGGTTAGAGACCCTAACTGCAGAGCGAGGGTCGCGGGTTCGAATCCCGCCAGGGGTGTGCATTTTTTCCATGTCTGGGTGTAAAATATGTATATACTGGCGGTCGTATCCGGCTCCGCCCGGGTGGACTGCAGAAAGGTTCCACTTCTTATTCCCTCCACCGCCCTTCCTCCCTTCCAGCCTCTTACTCTCCCCTGCCCTCCCTTTACCCTATCAACCTACCCTCTATACTCACTAAAAAGTCCCTTTCATGTCATTGAAAGTCTTATTTTCAAAATTGGTTCAGCCATTCCGTAGATTAGCCCGGAAACAAACAAACATACAAATTGTAGATTTTTATAATAATATAGCTTTCCATCCGCGGCTCCGCTCGCGTGTACTATACAGTTGTACCGTGACCCCTTTATCCGGAATAAAAAGTAGCCTATGTCACTCTTCAGCTTATAAACTACAAGCTGATACTACACTACGACAGAAAAAACACTACAGCATAATATTGCTCTGCTACCCGTGCGAAACCTGGGCGGGTCGCTAGTTATTGATATGTTCTTTAATATTGTAGAACATACTTTTGTTCTATCATCAATAGTTTCCGCAGCGCATGCAAGGAAAGATGTTTTATGGCATTTTTATTTACACTTTGGGTTACGTAACTAAAGTTTTAGTAAGAATCCTTAATCTTTTCTAGCAATAAATATAGTTTATTTTACTCAGGGTGAATGTAGCTTTCTAATGGTGAAAGAATTTTTTAATTCGGCAAAGTAGTTTTTGAGTTTATTCATTACAAACATACACACAAAAATTCAAATCTTTCTTCTTTATAATATTAGTGCAGATTATAAAAAAGAAAAAAAGAATATTTAAGTATGTATATCATTTGTATAATAACCCATAACACAAAAAAATACTTGCTTACTTTGGGACTAGATGGCGCTGTGTGGGATGTCCCTTGTATTATTATAATTTCTCTATACATAACTTTTAAGAGTATCCTTTATTTTTTACTAAACTATATACATTTTTTTATAGCCTTATACATTATCATTGCAATATCCCGAGCAGTGGAGTCTTTGGGAATTATTATTTCCAAATTGGAAATTAAAAAAAATCATTAGATATTAAGAATATTGGATAGGACCATAAAAATATGTATGCACTTGTTTTTTGAGTAAAATGAATCCAAGGGTATTTTTAAAAATTATGTACAGAAGTATCGAGACACTTAATTTCCAACAGATATAGACAATAATAACCAATTTAAAAAAAAAAAAACGTTAACCAGGACATTAAATGTGAAAAACCTAGTTAAATTGTGTGTTGTTATTATGTGTGTACCACAATATTTATTTAATGTTTTTACTGACAGCAATATACCAGATTGGTTAAAAAGTGCCTTAATGAACGAATTGTATTATATTGCCGACGGCGGTACAATTTGGTTTGACGTCCAAGATGAGTATCCGGAAACAGATCCCAGGTAATCACCATTAGTTAATTTCAAAACTCCTATATTACACCTTTGATGCATTTATAGTATATGTGAAATTTTCTTATTCATCATTAGCACAGACAAGTCAACCTTATAGACCACGCTTTGACAGGGAGTAGCATTCGCCAAGGCTAAGTAGTGACACTACATAACTATATCTCTTCTGAGCGGTCAGTTGTAAGCATGTCGGAAGCCATCAAATTGTCAATTTTGAACGAGCCAATGAAAACTAGCCGACCTCTCCCCGCACCCCGCCACTTTTTGGCGATTTCGTTTTCATACTGACGTTTATTAAAGCGTGGTCTATAGGTTGACTGGTCTGTGATCATTAGTAACATATTGTTTCGCGATAATATTACTTGTATTTTGTTTAATACACGATCTACTTTTATTTAAGGACTTTATTAAATCAGTGCATAGAATTGAGAGTTGAGTTGAGAACAAAACATTGTCGTTATAAGAATTTGGCTCGGACAACGGTCCAGATATCAAAGCATCATGTTGAATGTACGCTACTGCTGACTTAGTTGTAGTGACATTGACCGATAAGATGCGTCTTATATTTTTCCTAAGTATAAACATTCGAACAAAGAACGAGCAGCGGCATTATTTTTAGGAAAGAAATCAGACTTATTAAAAAAAATATTATAAAACCGAACTTTAGTATTACGCCCAAAGAAAGTAAAACGAAAAATATTTAATTATATAAAACGGGTATCTTTCTCTAAAATTGTCTCACATTGTGTATTTTCATAAAAATTGCATGAACATTTTTATATTAATGAATGTATATTTTGATTTCAGACATCATTTTGGTCAATTCGGATATTTAGAAGGCCACGAATACAGAATGTACAACACTTATGATGTACATTTTTACGCGTCTTTTGCTCTGGCTCAATTATGGCCTAACTTACAGGTTGGTCTTAATATTAACCCTTTTGAAAGGAAAATTTAAAAATGCGGACTGCTTTCTGTGTAGAACAAAAATTGGTTTTTATTCAAACCACACAAGTGCAATTAAGAGAAATTGGGTGATTGATAAAATTTTCAGAATCAAGAAAATATTAGTTAATCTTAAAGGATACACATAAATAAATGTAGATTTATGTCTATCTTAAAAACAGAAATTGGTTAGGTAAAGTTTAGAAAATTAAGATACTGTCTGGTTGTATTAATCTCAAACATTTTCATTTACTGAAACCAACGTCAAAAACTGTGTGAAAATTAGTAGAAATTAATAAATAATTAAAGGTTCGATTCGTGCCCAGGACCAATATTTGTGTATGAACATGTCTATTTGTTCCAGCTCTGGATGTAAAATATATATATACCTATGTATTATACAAAAAATATCTCAGTATATCAGTTGTCTAGTTAGTATCTATGTATAATAGGTATATGCTCTACCTAGTTTAAGACTTGATAGCCGTGTGTGAAATGTCCCAGGTGTTATTGTTATTCAATATTATTTTAAATGTACTCACAGGTAGTCAACGCTGGCTATGAATAACATTACTTAAGAAAATGTTATTTTACATGCTGAGTTTGTACTCAATGTTTAAGAAAAATCAGGTAGTAAGAGCTGTTAAAAGCTTTTTGAATAAACTATTTCTATTATAAATTAAATGATAGGTGTACAAGAGATGGGGATACATTGTAAATAACATATATAAACAAAATTTTGCATAGTATGTAATAAGGAGAAATCACAGTTTTTCTTTTTTTTTTTTAATTTTATTTATTAAGCATTTAATACAACAACTTACTACAATACCAGCGAAACTGTTCCAACAGTTTGACTGCGTTTGCCTTTCTTGCTTCGAAATCAGGCCCTTCAAACTGATTTCAAACGATTTATCGGATTTTAAAATTTTAAATTTTTTTTCACTGTTCAGTTAAAATGTTTATATTACGGAAACGTGATTTGATGTGTTTGATTAATAATCCTAAATCAATACAGGTGGTGCTACAATATATGTTTAGAGATACTATATCAATGGAGAGCAAAGATAGCAGAAAGTCACTGTATAATGGGAAAACTGTGAAACACAAAATCAAGGATTCTATTCCACATGACTTGGGAGATCCAGGTAAGATCAAGTGAATATTCTATTATTTATTAAATATAAATTTTATTATGTATAGAAAAAATGTTTCCTAAACCAAGTAAATATTACTTCATATATAAGGAAAAGTATATTCTCTCAAAATAAGTACAGATGTATCAAAAAAGTAATAGGAATCGGTTAACATCAGACGCGCAGATTTGCCCAACATTATCCAATGAAATAATTTTAATGAGGAAAATTCATAAATTATAACAAAAATACTGTAAAGAAAACTTTATTACTAAATACATTTGGTTCAAATTGTCTTGCAAATTGCAAGTACGTCCAGTCACATTACTTTTCTGATAGATCTGTATATAGTTGTTGCAAGATATTTTTTGTTGATCTGAAAAAAAATTATTTATTTTAAGAGAATATACTTTTCGTTATGTATAAAATCATGTTTTCTTAGTTCAAGAAACATTTTTTTCTGTATAGGACAATCAATATTCTCATTAAAGATCTTTACAGTTAAATTTTTTTAAATTAATATTTACCGGACTTTAAATAAAGACGTATTAATTGTTTTTTTTTTCCTTGTAATGAACAGAGGACGAACCCTTTGTCAACATCAACGCATACAACATCCACGACGTGAGCGAATGGCGCGATCTGAACATGAAGTTCGTGCTGCAAGTGGCACGCGACTACCGCCTGCTAAGGGGGCACAGCGCGCCCTTCGGTGACAGGTACCGCTCGCTCGAGTTCATCGACCATTGCTGTGACGCCGCCGCCGACGATCTCTATGCTCGCGCTACGCATCAGTATCGAGAGCCGCCGGTGACACCCGTTTCGCCGCAGATCGTGCCATCTGCCGCTCAACCAGTGCTTCACCATGTCGCTCCACCGGTTGCACCTCAGCCCGCTGGGAATATTCTAGAAATGTTGTACAGGAACGAAGATGCAATCGACGAAGACGTATGTGCGGTTGTGGAGAACACCGGTTCTCTACAAGACGACTCCTCCGCGGCCTGGGACGCGCGCCGCTACCTCGCCGACATGTATGACGCATGTGCTGCCCTAATACGCCGCACTCGACTCTGGGATCGCGATCAGGATGGCCTCGTCGAGAACAACGGCTCGCCCGACCAAACCTTCGACGCTTGGGTCATGTCTGGACCGAGGTCAGTACTAATCACATCCTATGTTAAACATATTCAGTAGTAAAGAAGAGATTCGAGTTAAATAATATAAATATACCAACTTTCACTAAGTTATTTTGCGATTGCCAATGACCAATTGACAATCATTCATATGTCTAAAGGACAAAGATCAAAATAGTTTATATTCCATTTTAAGTTAAGTCAAATAGCGGAAATCCTTGAATTTACAATCCTATTGTTTAGTGTTTTTTATACCTATATGTTTTCAATTTTTTAGAATACAATGAGTCCAAATTTATTTTTTCACATAGTTTTATAGAACAATAAAATTGTAGGTTAAAATTCAAACATTTTGACTTTTGTAAAGGTGGCAGATGGCGTTTTAAGTTGTGCCGATTTATAAATAATTCATGCCTATATAACGTGTGATCCAAGTTTCTTTGTTAATAAGTAATTTATAAGTCGCTATTCTTTCAGTGCGTATTGCGGCGGGCTGTGGTTGGCCGGTTTAGCAGCGGTACGGTGGATGGCGCGACAGATGGCGCGAGAGGACGACGAGCGAGAGTTTAGCCAACTGTTGGAGCGGGCGACTGCCACGTACCAGGACAAACTGTGGGCGGATACACACTATCGCTTTGACACACGACCTGCCAACAGACGCGTCATCATGGCCGACCAGTTAGCGGGTGTATGGTGTGTCGTATTACATCCATTACATTGTAACATTTCTAATCTACAGTTCTAGTTCTATTTTCTTTCTCATGCCCTAAGAATGAACTAATGCTAGTAGTATAATCTATGTCGTTTTTTATTTTCGTAATTTTTCTCAGCAATGTAATTTAGAGCTTTGTAGTTTAGAAATTAATAATTAGTCAAACGTCATGTAACTAGATCTATGTATGGGTTCTAATTAGTTTATCTTAATAACATTGTGTAGTAGTCTGAAAAACATTATTATGTGCATCCATCCTATTTTATAGGATCATGAAATGTTTTTTGTAATTCTCAAAATATAATCTTGAACTTTATGGAATGTTAAATGAAATGTTTGTTTAAAACAGTAAAATTATAATAGTCTGGCGTTTGGCACTAGTTTTCAATCATTTCAAAATATGAGTTGGAGCGTCTTGATCCATCTATCTATATAATCTGATCTATCTTGCTATCTAAGATACCTATCTAAGAAACCGAATATTCCAAAGCAAATATTCGCCAATGAAGAAAACATGCCTATAATATCCTAACTAATATTATAAATGTGAAGTGTGTTTTTTTGTTCCTTTGTTCATCTTTTCTTCATGTCTTAGCAGACCAATTAAACGATGTAATTTTTTGCATAGAAACAGTTGAAGGGACGAAGAGAAACATAGGCCACTGTTTTAACAAATACAAAATAAAAGAACTTTATTAATGTTCCGAAACAAAAAGCAAAAAACTGCACCCTTGTAGTTTCGTAAGTACCTTGTAGAGGTTCTATATATATTACTTTTATTTTAGCGCCACGTTTTTAAAACTTTACTTTCGAAGAGGCTTTTCCCGCGTCTCCTGATATTTTCTAAATGAAAGCATTTAAATATCTGGAAAAAAAATTATAGGTAGGTATATTCATTAGGATGTTTAATCAAAATTAATTTCAGCGAGTTCAATATATTAGTTTCAACATAGTCAAGAAAAAACTAAAAATGCCTGTTACGCGACCCTGGGGGAGGCCTAAGCCCCTGCAGTGGGGTAAAAATGGGCTGATGATGATGATGATGACGCCATCCAAACGTTTACCAGCTTTTATACAATCGCAAAAGGTCGTTAAGTAGACCTTTATGGGCATTTGTCGAGATTTTGACTTTGTACTGGTCACTGGAATTCATTATTGGATCATTATATACCTTTGAATAAATAATCCAGTTTATTTTATATAGATAACTATCCGGAACCCTGTCGCGTTTCATCCGGACACGCATTTAACCGGTTTTCATAATATCTCAGACAATTTGCTTTAATATTTCACTAAAATATCTACTATGGAAGATCTTTGTAAAGATTTGTAATTTGTCAATGTTGGAAGCACTTAGTTTAGTATCTACCCAGGTGCATTTTGGGCATTCACTTTTAAAATTTCAAATTCATATTTTTCGCATAATATCCGGTATATCTGTGATGTGGAATTGAATTGATACAAGTATCGACTGTATAATATATAAAAAAAATTAAAATAAATAATTTTAATGAATATTTAAATTGGTGAAAAATCAACATGATTTATTTGAAATAGGCGAATAATGCGATCGCTTACCTCGTTTTACCTAAATCATTGAGCTAATTACTGTCGCGCCGGCGTCCACCCGCCTTACAGAGACAATATGAACCATAATCAGTTGTTATTTAAAAAAAATGTGTCGATTTTTTCAATAATTTGTTACATTAATAGTCGATACTCATCAATTTGGTACAATATGAAAACTACCGCATGTATAATTGCGGCATGTGCTCTTGCGAGGATAATGTAGCCTATTATAAACTACATGATGACTTTTATCCTTAGCTTGACAAACACTCTCTTGCTAATTTAATTTTTATTAATTTATTCATATACAGGTTCCTGCGGGCAGCTGGCCTGACAGACCAAATAGTCCCCGAGGAGAATGTGAAAATATCTTTAAAGACAGTGTACGAAAATAATGTACTGAAATTCTGTGAGGGCAAAATGGGTGCTGTGAACGGCTTCGTATTGGGAGAAAAGAATAATCCCGGTCACGTCGACAAGACAGCTTTGCAGAGTGAGGAGATGTGGACAGGCGTCACGTATGGCGTAGCCGCTCTGATGATTTATGAAGGTCGGTTTTTGTACATTGATTTATACAATACAATATTATATTTGACTGACCGTTCGATCAAGTGGTAGGAGAAACCGCCCGCATGCCCAATGATCGCGAGTTCGATTCGTGAACATCGTGAACGCTATGAATGCATCCACCGTGTGGTATTTTACAATACACCAGTGTAACTATAAAAAATTTAACTATTTTCATATTATTTTACTAAAATTCGTACAAATACTCAGTATAAAAGACTCATACCAAATCAGTACGGAGCTTTTGGTATTTTATTCCTAATTCGTTGACCCCTATTTTTTTTTTGATAGATAAGAACCCGAATGAAAGAGTTTAACGAAATAATAATAAAAAAATAAGGGCAGTATTTCATTTAAACTGATTTAAAACAAAAGTGTGGCAGAAATGCTTAAATAAATTAATAGCAACAAGCCAATCCTCAAAATGTTGAAAAATATCAACACTTAAACACTAAAAGAGAGAAACAATCAAATTAAGTATAAGTGAGATAGCACAATAAAAAAATTGAAACTACAATGAGATGACATTGACATCTGATCTTCTGCCAATATTTTAGCTCAGCCAAAAGATATTTGAAATTTCCTTCCGTTTAGAGAAATTTTGTTCCTTTCCGAGTGATTCTATTCCAATTGATGCTACGTAACTTACCAAAACTTTGAGCTTCTGGAAATTGCAGGCAATGAAAATTTTGATACATTTCAGAATCACTAGATTTTGAGAGCTCTTTACAAAAAGTCAATTGATTAAATATCAATTTTTACATTTACCTTATTATGCATCATCTTGTTTAGTATTTCACTTAATAAGCTCTTCAAGCCATCTAAGATAGTGGTTGTGACTGGATCATAATTAATGCGACGTGTTGTACGTACTGTATGACGCATCTAGTTTACATTTGAATCATTGGTTAATTAAAGTTGTTCAATATAATTATTAAAACTGTTGTCAGGTATGTACGAAGAAGCCTTCAAGACAGCAGGTGGGATGCATGCAACATTGGTGAAGATGGGACTTTCATATGAAACTCCGGAAGCACTGTATGAGAACGGCAACCATCGTTCTATAGGTTATATGCGCCCTCTAGCGGTATGGGCGATGTACCAAGCTATAACAGCGCGCCCCCCTCCGCCACCTAACGCCACGACTCTACCGAACGGTAAACCCCAAAATATCATATCTAATAGTACATTGTGATAGCTAATTATGTCCTATCTAATTGTACTAAAAGTCAGCTGACAAAGACTAGATTGTAGTCTTAAACGATTTTGATAGGTGCAGATGACCTAAGTGATAAATTCACTGAATATAGACATTTTACTGGGCGTTTATTTGTTCTGTGACCTAAACTACCATATCGATCCAAAGAACGAAATCATGTGATCGTAACATTTTATACTTTAATATTTTTTAAATTAAATTTCATGAACTTTTTAAATATTTTTCTAAGAGATATTTTCTAATCAATGTATTTTTGTATGGAAAGTTATTACTTTTTCCATTATTGTGTTGCATGTTATTGTTTACTTACATTTTTATTTGTTTTTATATTTTATAATAAAATTAATATAAGAATTTATGTTGTTCATTGACAATTTGTGATACTTGTAATAATTAAATCAATTGTGAATTGAAAGTTTATATTTCATAAGCGAAAATTGTTTTGTTGTTATATAGTGTAAAACAGAATAATGCCTATTAGGTAGATAAACTTACAAATTGGTGTCATAGATGCTTATTATATTAAATTATGTGAAATAATACCAATTATTTATGTTGTGCTATACATTAATACTGTGATAAAGTAATGATAAATTATCAACATAAAATTTCTTACACATAGAAAATCTCGAATTTCACACTCCTCCATTCCTCTCATATTTATCTGTCGTAATATGTATACTTAAAAAGAAAATGATTGTTTTATGTAGGCACTTGAGGCAACCTCAAAAATACGGGAACAAGAAGATGAAGTCATTTGTAACTTCAATATGTTCGTACATAGCGCCGCGACACGTGTTATTAATAATAAATAAGATATATAGGTGATTGTTATTAAATACAGGTATCGTATTTCTCAAAAGAAATATAAAACTTTACTTAATACTAAAATAAAATCGCAAAACAAAATCACAATCAATTAAGAAATTAAGACGTTACAAAGTTACAAAGATTATTTTCTGTCTCTTTCTTGTAAAATGCATGACGCATCGATATTGCCCTTTGCAATAGAAAATTTGAAAAGTTCATAACTTGGTTATTGATTACCTATTTAAAAAAATGTTTCAACATTACTATTTATTAAGTAAATTCTTTGAATTGAAATAACGATAAAAAAATAGTTGCCTACCATATACCATATTGTTAATCATACACATGTTAATGTATATACCTAGGGGATGTGCGTACAGTACTTGCTATATATATGCACTGAAGGTAGTCATAAAAACTTAATTTCATAGAAGAGTTGCAGCGGGAAGTATGTATGGCGGACCTGCTCAAGTTAACTAGCGACCTCCCCCGGCTTCGCATAGGTAGATAGGTCAAATCAAACAAATCAAAATATCTTTATTTCGTAGTTATGTAACATAATCTTGAAATACGTCATAAGAGTGAATTTTATTGCTTTGTGGAAGAACGTCACCACAAAGGCGCATTCAAAAATGCTGGTTCCTCTCAGAAGAATACGCAAGAAACTGAGGGACACTCTTTTTTTAAGAACATTATAAAAAAAATTAACAATAAGTGCTTGAAGAATAATATTATTGAAACAAACTGATAGGCGAGCGGCTTACACCCATGGATTTTTATCATCTAAGTAGTCTGATACTATATAATAAGCTTTTGCATAAAGCTTTCGTTTTATTGTAGTTTTAAACTTGTTAAGGGGTAGACCTTGAATGTCAGCTGGGATTTTATTGTAAAGTGTATACATTGCCCTTTAAAAGATTTTGTGATTTTATTGAGGCGGCTGACATGATTAGCAAGTTTATTTTTGTTTCTTGTATTAACATTATGCCTATCACAATTTTTTTTAAATAATACAATATTTTTTTTTTACGTACATTATGTTTTCAAATATATATTGAGACGCCAATATCATTATATTAAAAAATATAAATTAAATATAAATTAGTATTTTAAATTAGTACACCCGTACTTTATAACTTCTAAACAAAAGGCCCGATTTGAATAACTTAAAGAGGAATTTACGCATATACATAACCTTGATTATGAAACTATTAAGCTGGATAAGAATTAATATGACATGAATGTCATCATCTTTCTGTTCTACCTGTGTTTTGATTGACTAAGAAGAACAAGAAACTGTCATTGTGATTCAACCATAATAATTAGACATATAGCCTCCAGGACTTTTTTGTGGATAATGAAAAGTACTATAAACACGTAGTACATTATTTTATGTATCATTAGTTTTGGAAACGCACGCTCAATAGTAATAAATTTTATTGACAAATTTCTATCTTGGTTACATTATTGTATGAAAATATAACACAGCCCATGTTACTCGCTGATAACTTTGCTTTCTAGAATTTTTTTTTTTTTTAATTTTATTGCTTAAGTAGTTTTTGCGTTTATTCATTACAAACATACAAAAAATGAAACCTTTTCTCCCAACTAAGCTACTTAATTAGGATCTTCAATATTTTGCCAGACAAAATAAGTACTTGTTGTATTAACCAAAATATTATTCACCTAAAACACAAGTGACACCAACGGCTTGTGAAATTGTGGTTTATAGTAAATTGAAAAGAGTTTTACAAATTCGAGATTTGCTCTGTGTATCTTCATAATTCGCATCAAATTAGCCAGTCTTGTTAATTTTTTATATTGTCTTAACAGATGGCAAGTAACCTTCGGGTGCATATTGTTAATAACAAATACCTTACAATTTAATTTTCTTTGCTTTCATGAAAATGCTTAAATATACTTTTATCGATGCTTGAATGTGTTTATATTTATATTACATATGTATGTATACAATGTTCCCAGTTCGCGTGGGTTTATTACAAAAAAAGTTGGGATAGCGGTAGAGAAGTCTATGGCTCTCTGATCCCTTTACTTTTCACATGTTTGCAGAAAAAATCATCTATCTTCTTTGCAGTTTAATCCAGGGTTTATTTAAAACTTTTAGGAATCTCTAGGTTGTTATGTATACTTACGAATCAACTAGCTTTGGTGATACATTTTCAATCGGGTGCGAGAGAAATTAATTAGAAGATAAAGTTATTTTTTTAAACGGCGCCTCTCTGTGTATAAAATAAACTAGCGAAAACAATCGTAAACTTCGTGTAGAGTAACACTGGATAGATCTTTTAAAATTAGTAAAGGAATCATTAAGTGATTTTAAAAGATCATTATTTGCAATAAATAAAACAACTGCAATATGACAAAATAGTATATTTGTTATTACAATAATAAATGCATTTCGAACATATTCAGGTAAAAGATATTTCTAAGTGACATGTAGTACTTGGCATACTCATTGACATTCAACTTAAATCAGTTAAAAAAAAAATTTATATAAACAAATTGTTGACTAAATTTTGATACTGCCTACAATCGAGGCTTAATATAAAAATAAATTAAAATATATATCGTTATGTAATGGCTAGTTTTAGTGTGAAAATATTTACATAACTAAGTTACAATCTATCTACAAAACAGAATTCAGTCTTAAAGAAATTGAAATCCCCAAATATAAAGGAAATACATGAAAATGAATGTGTATCACAGAGCTTAAAATAGGATCCCTACCGAGTGTCAAAAAGAGGCAATCCTAATTCCAAGATCTATTACAATTGTAAACCTACTAAACCCGTTTGAGTTTTGTGAATTTTATTACCATTATGAATATTTGATGGCCTACAAATCAAAAAAAATATATGGGAACTGAGATCAACAGTAACTACATTAAATAAAGATATAAATTTTTTTTATTGAAATTAGTAATTTTTAACTTATGGTCACTTAAAAACGAGAGCTTTGGTCAAATTACCTAAATTATTGTTATATAATACCTACCCATACACAAAAATACAAGAAAAATGCTTACACTAAACTAGAAAAGTTCGTTTTTGCATGAAAAAAATATATAATGTTATAACTAAACACACATGTATTTATTTACGTATGTACAGTAAGATATTATTAGTTTCAGGTATATGAAAGGAATACTTGATATTAGAATGTTGTTTGTAGAAGTTAAATAAGCGTTGATGTTTTTAGAGACGTAACATTCGAGATAAAAATACGTCTTATGGAATCACTCTTGTATCCGTCTCACCATCTGTAACGACCTATTTTCTCCGAGTTCAAAAAGAAAAAAGTTGAAATTTGATATAAATACAGAATTTGGTGACCCGATAGCGTTAGTAAACGAACATTGATTTCGGGCGCAAATTAAAAAACTAAAATTTAAAAAAAAAAATTCAAAAATATACCTTTTTATAACTTATCTCCGGAACTACTGCGCCTAAAATTTAGAAAAAGATCCGGTATACTATACAGGGTTTTACTTACAGGGAAACCTAAACGAAAATCCTATGTTTTTAAATACTCACGGGAAACGGAAAATATTCTTAAAGATAAAATGTACATAAAACATCATCATCATCATTAGCCCATTTTACCCCACTGCAGGGGCTTAGGCCTCCGCCATATTACGAATACTAATAAGTTCAATTGGTCTAGTAATTATATGGTAGTCGGTAGTCGAAAAAATCGGGTTTATATTCTAGTCAAAATTTAGGTCAGATTTAAAAAACAAAACTTAGTAATGTGATGATCTATAGTACGGAACCCTCCATGTAAGTCTGACTTGCATTTGATTGTATTTTTTACTGTGTTATATTTTTTGGATGTGTTTTCTAACGTAGACAATTTTTTATGTGTCTTGAATTAATATATTAAACCACTATTACTAAGTACTTACTATGTACAGTTATAGTAGTAATTTTTTTGATTTATTGTAAATTAAAGGATTGGGTAAAGTCACATTTAATAAAATGTGCCAGAAATGCTAATTGTAGAGCTGTTATACGCAATGGAACTAAAATTAGCATTGGCTATTCAACAGAATATACAGGATGAGATTTTAGTAACCAGCCAAAATTCCGCTACCTTCTACTTACATAGAGTCAAAGAGCGAGGCATTGGGCATGTGGGCGGGGCGCGTGCACGTGCTCTGGCAGCCTCGTGAATGGTGACTATAGTATATTGGTAGTTTTGGGAAAGGTTTACGCAGTCTTAACTGAATATTTTCCTATTGAACGATACTAAAAAGGAACAAGATGGCCAACGGATTTTTATCATAGGTCATTATATTAAAATTTGGCTGGTCATTAAAACCTCAACCTGTATGTTACAAATATAAAACAATTTTACAATAATCACTATTATTTTATATGTACAGTTAATGAAAACTAAATTCAATTTGAACTTCATGTGGTTAAATAACTATTCTTAGCGACAGCGTAAAAACAGAGCTAATGTGTAGTGGTTAAGTTCATATACATATGGTTGGGTCGATCGTGGTCTCGTTCAAAACTGAGGCGCACGTGTGTGGCGTCCGGTTCCCTCTCTAACTGCTCGCACGAGGATGTTTCACGCTCAACTATGGTCGCCATGTGCTGACCCCTGTGAAGAAAAACCGTACGGTGATTAGCATTTCAACACACGTTCTTCGATGTTCTCTCAATTGGTTTCTCATGTTTCGCTCGTTGCGAACTGACGCCATTTGCATACCGTCATTTCCGTTAACAGATGAGACCAAATTTTATATGTCGGTCAACTATTATACATAACAGTATAAGAAAGGTCCGATAACAGCATCGTCTAGCTCCGCATGACATTAACAAGTTTCACGTGTCAAAGGGTTCGCATTCGCTTCGTTTTCAGATCGGCCATAATGATTGGCTCGAACTGTATTCGACGTTTCATTTCGTGAATACCCGACGCCATTTGGATTACGCCATTTCTGTGACATTTTTCTCGACAGACCATCCTATTAAACATTTCCAATTCAATTCCAGAAGCTCAAGTAAATAATGTGGAATAATCTCGAGGACGACAGAAGTAACCAACCCGTTCACATACCGATGCCGTGTACAGCGTTATTATGGCGGTACCGAAATTAAAGAGATCAAGTTATAGGATCTCACTCCAAGTCAGAGCGAGACACGACATGATATCTTTACCGCCAAGATACCTCGGTCGCGTTAATGTGCAAACGACGTAAGAGGCCCAAGATGTAGATACCTATTTTTATTATTAAGATTAAATTTTGTCTTGCATTATGTTATAAAGCCAATTAATTGTCCATCTACCAACCTGCTATGTGAGTCTGGGGGTACACGGACGCGGTCGTTGCGTGGATGCCCAAAAGTGATGAGCGGGGCCTGAGTGCCGTTGAGTGGTCGCGGCGGCGGCGGGATCAGGTAATCGTCTAACTTGACTTCCACGTCACTCGATGACGACTGCATCGTAAGCGTACTGCTCGACATCTGACAAAAAAGGGATTGGTCAATCATTTATTATTGTGATTGCTATCATATTAATGCTCTCTACTGTAATAATGGAGGCTGGTGTTAATTTTGTTCCTTTTATACCAATGGCAAACGAAATATTGTGTTAAATGTATTGAAATCATAAGTAAACAGGGTCATATATAGTATGCTTACAAAAGAGCGCGGTTTGTCGTCGTTGTCATATTGGGTGCTGTTGTCGCCAAGGCTAGCTCCGCTCACGGTGCTCAGACGTCCTGAAGACGACGAACCTGCATTTGTACATTTACTGTTTTCATTGTTGGTTATAGATATACTAAAAATAGAATATGAAATGCTGCTTACTTTCGCTTAAACTGCTATTAGGCCTTGTGTTTCCGTTACGTTTTTCAATAGAACCGTTATTCGTATCGCCGTCTGGAATGAAAATATTTTGTAAAATTTTTGATGTTCCACTCTTATATAATTTAATAATCGAAAGGGTGATTAAATATTTACGTTTATTTTTCCCTTTAGAGAACATTTTCTTGACTCTCTCGAAAGGAGTCGGCCTCTTCAAATTTTCTTTGATGCGTTGCTGTATTTTGTCGTACTCCTCTCTCATTTTATTCAATTGTTCTTGTTTCTCTTTCAAAGATTGTTGCGTCTCATTTCTATTTCTCCATTCCATTACGAGTTTCTCAACTTCTGATATAGTGAACACATTGTTTTTGAAGTCGTTTATTATTTCTGCCAGTTCCTCTTGGCCTGACAGCGGATATCCAGTCTCGCGGCCAGATTTAACGCTGCCGTTGCCGGTACCCTTCGTGTCTCTAAAGTTGAGGTTTATTTGGCTTATGTCAGATGTCGGAGTGTCAATACAGAATAATTTAGTTTCCTCGGTCGGGGAATAAATAAAGATATCCGATTGTTGCGGTATCAGCCTAGAACTGTTGACGTACAAATTATTAGGTCTAAATTTCGGATTTTCTACTTTTATGTTAGACGGTTGTACTAAATAATCGTGTTCGATCGCTTGTTGTAATCGGTTGGTGTCGTCATCGGGTGGGAATATTAAGTCGTTCTGATAGAGTTGTTCTTTAGGTGGGATGATCAGATCCAAATTAGGACGTTTCTTCACATTATTATCAATGTCTGTATTTTTATCTAAGAGTTGTTCTTTATGTGTGATGATTAGATCTAAATTGGGACGATTTATTATAGGTTTGTCAATGTCTGTATTCTTATCTACTTCGGTATCCTCGAGGTTCTTGGAGCACTCTTCACTGAAAGGATCGGCCGTGGGTTCCTCGTCGTTTTTGTTAATCTCGCCACCGTCGACGGTGTCGCATGTCTCCACGATTTTTAACTCATCATTTATTTTGCTCTCTGACTGGCCGTTTGTGGAGTTTTCAGTCATATTTTTCAAATAATAGTACATGTTAGAGAACTCGTTCATTTGCTGAAAACATATTTTTAACGCTTGAGTTATAATTCATACAAGAGACACTGTTATTAAAAATATTTGTAATTCACTATACGACGTAGTAGGGACTGAGTTTTAATTTTTACGGTATTTTTACGGTAATTTAAGGTTAATAATTTCATATTTCCCCAAAATTTAAGGACGGCTACACTTTCATAAAATTAAAATATTGCTTATCCTAAAATAAAATAATATATATATTTTTTTTAATTTTAGTTATGGAACTGTTCAAAATTAATGTTACGAGTGATATATAACAAAGTATTTTTAGATGCAATTGTACGCAAAATAACATAATATATAAATCTCGAGTTTTTGTCAACACAAATTGTATACAACGTAACTAATAGTTATTGCACTGAAGACCTCTTAGGAGGTGATGCAACATTGTGAATCATATTTTTTTTAAAACTTTTTGTTCATGTACATATTTTTTTTTGTAATACAAAAATTATTGATAGATACTTAGTCAATTCCACAATAAGCCTGCTCGTCCGCAAGTAAATGATCCAACCTACTTAACATTGGCAAATCGTGCCTTGTTAAACTATTGGTGGACCGCGGGGCGGGTTGTCAGGCCAGCAACGCGTTAATAGCCTGTTCTCATACTTAAGCAACACAAACGGCTAAGTGTTGCCGATGTTACAACTGACTTGGTGGGCATTCATTCTTAATATTTAAATATAGCAATATCAAAAACAATTTTATTTGTAAGATTTTTAAAATTTAGTTCGAGATCAGATTTATTATAACTAACAAGATGCGAGGACAGCACTTCAGCGAGGCGATGGTGTTTGCTTTCCCTAGCGAGTTCTGGTGGAGTGAGGTGTCGAACGTTCCGGAGAGAGCAAGCTGCGCCACCGCCTGGACATTCTAGAAGTTGCCAGCACAACCGCTCCAGGCCAAAACGCGCCGCCCAATGCAATAAAGTTGGGTATTCGTCGCCACCTGCACGCGACCGATCATAATATATTGTACTATTCATAGTCATATCTATTTATCTGTAAAAAATCTATTTATACATAGTAGGTATCATCTACGATAATTTTTATTGGGTAAATATAATATAGTTAGGTATTTAGGCGACGACCGCTTAGCCTAGTGGGTAGCGACCCTGTCTACGAAGCTGGAGGTCCCGGGTTCGAATCCCAGGTCAGGTCAGTATTTATATGATGAATATTGATACTGGTACCGGGTCTTGGTTGTTATATAATAATAATAATAACACACACAATCACAACAACGTCTAGGTCCCAAACTAAGCATTAGCTTGTATTTTGGGTACCAAGCGAAGACACCACATACATATAACAACCAAGACCCGGTGCCAGTATTGATATTCATCATATAAATACTGACCCGACCTGGGATTCGAACCCGGGACCTCCAGCTTCGTAGGCAGGGTATGTATGTATGTGGTGTCTTCGCTTGGTACCCAAAACACAAGCTAATGCTTAGTTTGGGGCCTAGATGGTGTTGTCATGTATACGTTATTATTATTGTTATTTATTGCAAACAACAAAAATGAAATTAGAAAAACTTCGAATACATAGCAATTACATTTTTTTTTTATAAAAACAATTAACTGCAGAAAAATTATTATTTAAATTCTAAGGTTCTATTTACGTAACTTTAAGCTAAATTATAGGAAAAGATTTATCATAGCATTAACTTCTTTCAAAAGCAAAAAAGAAAACGATGTCAAAATTAATGCTTAGCTAAAAACTGTAACAACAACGAATGACTTACTTGTTGTCTCTAATTTTGGATTGAATTGTTCTTGTGAAGATAGTAAGTTGAAATGCGGCGGAATATTTTTTTGAAACGCTGCTAGCATCCAGCTGTCCAGTTGCTCTTTGTTCGTCGATTTGAATCCCAGCGTCTGAAAAACACCAAAGACCTGTGTTAATAACTTGTTACATCGCAGGGTACGATTGCAGTGGGACAAAAAAAATAGCCTGAGAAATCTGATATCTACACATACATCCTAAAAGGAAGCGTGAAAAGTTAAGTTAAAGGTAGGTATATGTTTTTAAATATAGAGTAAAAAAATCTGAAAAGAAATTAGTTAATACAACTTACAAAACAACGAAAATTGTTTTAACGAAGATATGTAATTTTTGAGATATTTGTTTTTAAACTTATTATTTGAATTTTAACCATTAACGTTCATCCCGACTACGGAACCTTTCACTGTGTGTGACACTCACTTGACCAGTTTTGCATTTAACTGTGAAACCCTGACAAATTAATACGTATTCGTTTTGCGTGATTAAGTTCATGATACATATGCACAGTTGTTTAATTTCTCAACACATACACATGGAGGAGTTTCATCAAAATAGTTCAGATGCTGTACTAAGTTTAATCTCAATTATCCAGCTATCAAGAAATCCGGGAGCGAGGGACAGAAGAATTACCTACATATTAAATTAGAATCAAGCTCTCGTACCTAATCAAATAGATTTAAACCGGTGGACTTTACAGTAACAGATGTTTACAAAACGTCTGTTTAACCACAAAACATATTTGTTACAAGTATACGATAGGGGTTAAAATCAGTTAAAATAATCAACATCAGAAACCTGGCACATGAACTCCAGTGGGTGGTCAGAGGCGCGTAACAATTGGTCCAGTTCGCGTAGTCGGCTCTCGCATTTTATCTGCCGTCGACCCAGCGGCTGTCCGTTCTTGGTTACGCGCACCCATACTAACATTGATACGTCCAAACAGCTCTCTGTAATTTAACATACATATTTTTGTAGCATATAGTACCTAATCGATACTCAGTCGATATTCAAAATTTTTCTTTGTTTTTGGCACGATATAAGCACACTTAACATTGTCAATACTGCTACTTTAGTATTTATATATTATTATTAAAGGTCTTTTGTTATTATAGTGCTTATCTATAGTTACTAAATAAATAATTCCATATAAGTAAAATGCCAACATTCACAGAAACCGAGTTTTGAAATAAACACCAAACTAATTTCTAATAAAAATTATATGATTCTTAAGTTTTCTCGCACCAACATTTCAGTAGTTGACTCATTTTCTGCATTGACTGGCGTTGACGGGCATTCATTCTTTCGTCATCTTGAAGGCTGGTTCTGCCCATTTTAAATTTGTTAAATACCTATGAGCTGTTGCCCTAGAAGGAGAAGATTCGCCTAAAGCTGATTTAACGTTCAACCTTCAGATACTTCAGATGGTTTGTTCCTTTAAGGACATATTCCGTTTAGGACAGATTCCCTTTAAGACAGATTTTGTACAGGCAAGAGAAAAAGTTTCGATTTGTCCCGGTAAGGACAGAAATGTTTTTAACCAACGTCCTCTAAATACGCGTTTACGAATAAAAGACTTATTTATGAGCTATTATTATTAAATTGTGGAAACTCCTTTCAATTTCTGCTGACATGGCTCATGCTATGCAGAATTTTGTTACCTATGCGTATTAATAGAGCGTTGGTTGGTAGTTGCTGCATATTTCATTGATAGATAATTAAGTACCTAGTCAAAACAGGAAAATGACCCACTTCTTCCTGTTGTCCTAAATTAATTTGAACACAGTGTGTAATACTGAGCCAGTAGAACGATTTGGATTTTTGTTCATATTGTTCTACCGTAAAGCAAACTTCCTATTCGTAAGCACGTTTTCATGGAACGTTGGTTAAAAACGTTTTCGTCCTTAACGGGACAAATCGAAACCTTTTCTCTTGCCTGTACAAAATCTGTCTTAAAGGGAATCTGTCCTAAACGGAATCTGTCCTTAAAGGAACAAACCCTTCAGATAACCCAATTTAAAATCATAATAGATCATAGCACGCAAATCTAACTCCTAATAAATCTTCACTTCACTTCATCAGCCCATTTTTACCCCACTGCAGGGGCTTAGGCCTCCCCCAGGGTGATAAGGGGGGGTTTGCAGCTTAAGTCCTCCACTGCGGATTGGGGACTGTAACGACCGCCATCTATTGACAGCGTCCGGGACCGACTGCTTAACGTGCTCTCCGAGGCACGGAGTCAGTGATAATTATGTACTTAAGTCAGAAAAACTCATTGGTACACGCCCGGATTCGAACCATGGCCATGGAGCCTTATAAATTTGAGACAGGTTCGTTGCGCTTTGAGCTATCACGACGACACTCCTAATAAATCATCCTAACAACAAAAATGACAATAAATACAAAGAAAAATATATTTTTTTTAATTGTTTGAAATGGCTTTTCACGTTCGATAATTTATGTGAGAATAGGTCTAGCTCAAAAAATACCCTACCGGGCTGACTCCTGACGAGTATCGAATTTCTAAATATAAAGTAACTTTTAATCATTGCGAACATAATGACACTAAGTTATTGATACGAAATCCTCAGTGCATCGCGTCGGTCGAACTCGCACTTGACCGTTTTTATTTTTGAAAAAAATCGGTTGTTTCTTTGAATGAAGCGCATTCTGAAACTCTATGCATCAATTTGACTTGTGTAAGGCCATTTACCTGGTATATCGAATTGTAGTGTGTAGGGATTCCTTTTCTTGAACGAAGATATTTGTGTCACCTCGCCCTTCTTATCGACCATAATTTTTATGCTGTCTTCTTCTTTTATCGGGTCGTTTAAAAGGGCTATCACTCGACTTTGACCCTGTAACGATAAAATTTCGTTATGCTCGCTTCAACTGTGAAAGCCCTTATCGATTATTTATTTATGTGATAGTTTATATACTCACAATCTTCACTTTCTTCGGGACAATAGAGAACGTGGTGCGGTCGGTGGCGGTGTCTTTGCAGTCTTTGGTCCTCAATATGCCTACCGCCGACGTTAGGAACGTGTCCACAAATGACGTGTCTTTTTCTCTGACGTACATCATCTGCCATTGCTCCATTTCTGGGTAATCTGGAAAAAAATATAGTTTTCAATGATTATATTTGTTGGTTAATCTATATGGAAATCATAGTCGGAAAAAAAGTTTTACGTATTTAATCTACTCACCTATAATATTTTTAGCTACAACGTCGTCTTTTTCTGTACCTAACAGCATGACAAGAACTTTATCAACTTTGAAAAACTGCTCCAAATTCGTCACTCGCTTGAGGTCAGACATTTTGGTTGCCAATTTAGGACAAAGAATGACAATTTGCAGCTGGGCTTTGATCAATTTTTCCAATTTTTCTGGTGATTTTGAATTTATTAATTCTTCGACGGTCATTGGTGTGACTCTGTAAATAATAGAATGATTATGTACAGATGCAGGCTTTGATTTATTGAACACAGATTTAATATTCTATTCAAATTGTTATAGACAACTTTTGGCTTAAAGTGAAATTTCGTGTAGGTTTTTTTACCTGTAGTGATGTCTTGCTCGTTGTGACATTATTTTGTCGAAGCAAGTGACCAGGTAATCTGACCACAGCTCGCTTTCCGGCGACCCCGCGCTCCACAATATTGCGATGTCTTCCATCCCTGTACAAAAATAATTCTATATTGTAACGCAAAAGAAAATGTAATATTGGAAAGCTGCATAAAGTAGACAACAAATGAGAACCACATAAAATATCTAGAACAGTTTTATGTAATTCACTAATGTGACAATCAAGCCAAAAATTGCGGGACATCCTGGCACAAGTACATTATTTACATATAAGAATGTCCTAACACCTGTTACTATTTTGTTTCTTTAGATTATCAATAAACAATTTTCAAACACATTTTAATTGGCATCTGTTTGTTTGATATGATTCAAAAATCACTAAAGCTATTTACTTATACGATACTTTCACAATACATACGTACGTACGTACACGATATTAGGATTTAACCCTTTGCCTCAGAACCCTTTCCACAGGTGCAGTCAAGTGAAAGTCTTTTTACCACAAGCTTTTATTTAGATAGCGCCCTTTCATAAGCACACGTACCTACTCTTCCCTAATTTAAAAATAGTGACAATATTATAGACAATGCGCATGAACTTCAGAGTGATCATAAAGTTTGCCACGTACTGTGTACCTACTTATGTATCATCTTGATAGTATTTTAGAAGCAGAGCAATAATAACATAAATAACATACAAAAATGACGCTAAAAAACTGTCTCAAGCATATAAAAGCTATCTCGTTACAAGTGTTCTTACTCTATGGTTTCTATTTACCTATCACTAAAGTTAAATATCACGCGAACGAAACCGCGGGTGAAGACTTTAGAATAGGCAAAATAAAACAAAAAAATTATAAACAAAATACATCTCCAGGCGATTGTGTCTGTCTATGTAGCTAACACTGTCATCAACTCATACAAAATCATCTCGCAATTTACATTCCTAGCTACTTCATCTCGTTGGCCCGTCTACATTAATTTTTGAAACGGCTCTTTCATAATACTCACACAGAGTATATTAACTAAGAACGTAGGGTATTATAGAAGTAAAGGTTGTATAAGTGATGTGATACAGAGTCTGTCGATAGCGCGGGTCATTGGCTGGAGCAAAGTTCAGGGCTCATCACGGCTGTGTGCAAGCCGACAACGACGATGCTCACACATACCCTTCATTAATATACGGTACATCATTAATGTACCGTAATATCTGTTTCCGTTGCAGCTTATTAGAAGATCCGTACTATATGCGACGACGAAAATTACAAAGTGTTACACGTATAAATATCTAGTAACGAAAGACCGCTACAACGAGAAGTAACGGTTCAAACATAGAAAAATTAAATGATATTCAAAGCCGTATAAAAAAGACGAAAAAACCTAGTAAATTTAAATCTTCGACATAATTTTTTAAATTGTCAGTTTAGTGAAAATCTAATTTTATAAAAGATTAAATAAAATATAATATTTACCGAGAGGGGCCTTTGAAATAAGTGAAAAAGAAACGTACCTACGCGTAATTTCTTAGTTCTTTGTGGTTTAAATTCTCAGAGGAGTAACATGTTTTATTTTATAACTGACCGATGTAAAATGTGGTTTTCTGATCTTTCCATAAAAAGAAGATGATGTACCTAACCTAACCATCGAGTGAATTATTTTTTACATTGAAATAGTTTATCTGATCGTTTTCGTGGGAGACTGTTATTCGGCTTTATTTTTGAAATTTATGATAGTAGACGAAACGCATTGGTGTCAAAATAAAATATGAAGGGGCTTGTAGGGCATCGTATGATACAAAATTTTCTAAAATCGGTCCATAACTTTTTTCGTAAAATCGAAAATGGTAAAAAAACACGAAAAAAAATGAAAGCTAATATCGATAAAAATGAAAAAAAAACTCCCGAGGAAGATAGATTGTTTATCGCTGGGAAAAAGAATTTTTGTAATCGGTCGAAAGCTGTGAGCTGGGCAGGTGCCCTTTTCGTTGAATGATTAAAAGATACAGGAGCTCACGGGGCATCGTATATTACCGAATTGTCCAAAATTAGTTCATAACTATTTTCGAAAAATTTAATAAAATTGACAAAAATGTAATGTCCTCCGATAGTTGCGAGAAACCCAAAATCTGTAGATTTTTGTAATAATTACGATTTGACTTCTTATCATTTGCAGGTTCAAATATTTTTTTATTCCTGATACGTCGAAAATGAAGAATGTTGTAAGTTTGAAGCTTATGTATGTTTGCACGGGTATCTATATATGTCTGTGTGTGTCTCTGTGTGTCTTTCTATGGCATCGAAGGTCCTAAACGGATAAACCGAATTCAATGCGGTTTTTTTTTAATTTAAAGCAGGTGAAACGGAAACGGAATAGTTTTTAAATACTTTTCTATCTATTTGTCTGTCTGTCTGCGGTATCGTAGCTCCCAAATTAATGAACCGATTTTATGCGGTTTTTTCAGACTGGCTTAATTTGGATGATTGTTAGATAAAAAATTATAAAAAGAAATATAGTTTTTTAATGAAAAATATAAACAAAATGTAGATATTGTTTTATTACATGACATCCCAACAGAATATAGGTGGTATAGGTACAAAATTACTTAGCAGACTCCGACGACGTGAAGCCTTAAGGTTTTTTAATTAGGTATAATATTTAACAAACTCTGCAGTTCAGATATTATGTATGTATTATATCTATGGTATGTATATCGGAATTGGGTTATTAAAAGTTAAAAAAGTTGATGAAAACAAGTCAATGATCACACGTCGAGTTCTTTGATAATTTCCATTTTTTAGGGTTCCGTAGCCAAAAGGCAAAAAAGGAACCCTTATAGTTTTGCCATGTCCGTCCGTCTGTCTGTTTGTGGTTTTTCCCGGAAACTATTTTCAATGAATACATGAAATTTGGAAGGTCGGTGTAATCTATGAACCGCTACACAATGACGTAGTGAAATTAAGAAAATTTTTTTTTGGGATAGGTCGCCATACATGTAACTGAAGTACGAAAAAAAAATAATTCATCATAATTAACGCGAGATGTACCAAACGAAAGGTCTTAAAAAATTATATCAAGGTTTAATGCAATTTTTTTTATTTTAGTCAAAAGTTGTTGAAATATACACTCCTAAAGTCCTAATTTTTGTTAGAGTCATGTGTCCCCCTCTCCTCTACCAGTTAAACTTTTGTTTATGGATATGTGGAAAAAATTTATGACAGGAGTAACCATAACGTAGTTAAAAGGAAAACTATCACAGCTAACTAGACTGTATTATTTAACGAGTAACAGAGTAACTTATAAAATGTACTTTTATAAGTAAAAATTTTGTAAAAATTCCATAGAAAATGACAGATAGCGTGTTATTTGC
The DNA here is from genome assembly GCA_949709985.1 of Luffia ferchaultella. Taxonomy (NCBI): domain Eukaryota; kingdom Metazoa; phylum Arthropoda; class Insecta; order Lepidoptera; family Psychidae; genus Luffia; species Luffia ferchaultella. Next base: position 12,725,240 of record OX453245.1, on the reverse strand, counting down.
ATTCCTTTGCAGAGCTTATTGTCTTCACAATCGATACTAAGAGTCAAAGGTTCACTTTAATAAAAAAAGTAATAGACATTGTCTCTAGCTATCAGAGCACTCATGTTATTACTTTTCGGATTAGCCAGAGAGGATCGAGCGTCTTCTAAATAACTAACGAAATAAAAATTAAATATATTTATACAATACTTCTTAAATTACATAATAATAACAATTAATGGTCAAGTTCGATTAACGTAAGGCTCTTTTTTTTACATTGTATGGTGGTACGGAACCCTTCGTGTGCGAGTCCGATTCGCATTTGGCCGGTTTTTACCATTTCTTTTACATATCCACCATTATTGTAATTCTAAGATTGCAATAGACGTATACAGTATTTCATAAAACTTTCTCGGAGCCAATTCAATCAATATATTACCAATGGATATGCATTTACAATGAGTCCACATGCAATGAGATGACTTTTGAACCAAAGGCACCATGCACAGACAAGTCAACCTTATAGACCACGCTTTGACAGGGAGTAGCATTCGCCAAGGCTATGTAGTGACACTACATAACTACGTCGCTAGTGAGCCGTCAGTTGGAAGCACGTCGGAAGCCATTAAATTGTCAATTTTGAACGAGCCAATGAAAACTAGCCGACCTCTCCCCGCACCCCGCCACTTTTTGGCGATTTCGTTTTCGTACTGACGTTTATTAAAGCGTGGTCTATAGGTTGACTGGTCTGTGGCACCATGGAATGTGCGTCTACTATTATTTATAAAATAAAAGAACAAATGAAAAAATATATCTCCGACTATGATAAAGCGAACAAATGGGCACAATTTGGTACATGTATAGAGATATCGAAATAGAGACCCTTTGTGAGACTGCTAACACGATGTGTAATAAGTAAAAATTAAAATAACGTCTTCATCATGGAATAGAATCACTTTGGTGTCCGTCCGTCTGTCATACACGATCTTCTCCGAAACCATGACGTACAAACCTAATTACAGAAAAGTAATTAAATTTTTTAAATGTTGGTCTAGAGAGTTATTTTGGAGGATGATACGGAACTCGAAAAAAAAAATCAATAGGGCATCGTGTGTTATCAAATGAAAGCGCATTGAAATAAGAACTCAAATGTGTATAATACGTTAGTTATTTAGTATTAGTATTTCTTTGAAAACTTACAGATTTACAGAACAAATATAATCGCTGTTCAACATTATCTCCAAAAATACCAAAAAAATCTGAATAAAATCGTGATCTTTTAGTATATGCTATAGATTTAATTATAAAATTATCGGAATCACATTACGTTAGGTAGGTACATAGATTTTTTATTTAAAAAAATACATAAAATTCAATGAACTTGAATTAAGTAAAAAAACATTCCGTAACACTCTTGCCCAAATTTACGACTTGCACGTAGCCGGTTTTTCTTTAAATTTTCGATTTACAGAAAAGCTAAAAAAATTAAATTCATTGATCCCATGCTACGATGCTTTTCATAATTACTTAAAGTGGGCGAATCCTGGAATCCTGATGACCTGTAACACAGGATCACGCCTATCTCGGGCACCAGTCTCCCAAAAAACCATACCTTTTGCAATGTTAATTATTTTATTGTAAGTTTTTGGGAGAAATAAACATTTATTATTATTATATTATTTATAATCCTGTTTTACATCTAGAATATCGCGGTTCCGTCTACATGTCCGTCTACATCGTCTTCCGTTTTAAAAGATGGCAAGCCTAGTTTCTTACAATCATTTTCGTGAACATATTTAATTATCAGACATCTAATGTTTTAACTTAATTTTAATATCATTAAACAAGCTATAAATCTATTACGATTCAAATGGTACACATGCATAGGCGTGTATTTGGTGCATTATACGGTCTAATATAAAACGGGATTGATAAACAATAAAGCAGCTGCACATGCGCAGTATGCAAGTCGCGCGACAGCCGGAAACGTTTTATACGCCTCGTCTAGAAGGAGACGCGACCCGTGGCAATATCCGTTTCCTAAATAGACAACTGTCTATCAGCGCCACCAGGAATAACTATTGCTGATTAGTACTCGCTTATTTAGGATTGTTTATAGGCCGTACGTCTTATTGTTAAAATAATATGTCATTTGTAACTAACTGCATATTATTTTATATTACGTGCCGATAATGAACAGTTTATTACTTTTAATACAATATTTATCAAATGCTCATTGTACCTATTAGAATAGCATTTAATTTTTGAAATCGTGTAAGTACACTTTAGATCATCCAACTAATTCATGGTCTTATATTAAGCTATGTGAATATAAAATTGTAATAAAAAGAAATTGAGCCGGAAGACGAATGTTTTAATTTTTGATTAATAGTTATACGAGAATGTTTCCTACAGATCTATAAATGAGGTCGCGTCTGGCCGTATATTTCCCAAGACACGTCTGATGCATAGCGTACACAAGATGAAATACTTACCTATCGCCTCTGTTTACAATCAGTAGTTTGTATATTATTTCAATAACGGAATGAGGCGAGCAAGGGAGCTCTTAATACTATTTTTAAGTTCATCGATCGGATGCTGCGAGTGCTTTTTTAAAAGTAGAACATCGTCCTATAGGGGTATACCGCAACGTTACTGGCCTATACTATTAAACTGAAAGAGAGATGCTTCCGCAGTATCCAACGGCAGCGTTTGATCATTTGAAATATTGCACGTTTCCTGTTAACCGGAGCCCACAAAGGGTTAAACTGACTACATGCAAGAACAGAAATAGCGGCAACACGATGTGTGCTAGTAAACAACGTGTTAATAATAAACGCCAAGTAATTAGCTTAACTATTTCCTGAAAAAGCATTTAGGCCCGTGGGACTTAACTCGAAAACGAGTGAGTAATTCGTCTCTGAATTAAAAAAAAAACATAAACACATGACGTACAGATTCGGTTCGAGTAACTCGAACGTACAGTCAGACGAGAGTGATTCACGGGATAGAAATAAGTTCATTGGATTTTACTTAAATCTGATATTCGACTGTTTTCCATTTTTAATATACATGAAATCTTTAAAATACATTTGTTACGTAGTAGGTACAGGCTAGAAGCTAGGAAACGGGAGGATATGCAATCTTGCTCATGAATTATTACATCGTTATTATTACAAAAACATTTTTTTCAGGTCGACATTAAATTTATTTTTAATATGTTAATGATTAAATAAATGGAAAATAAAAATGAAAGAAGTTAAGATATAGTAGATGTAAAGGTTTATTTTTTATTTTTTGGTCTACCAATGCACACAGGTACCTATGTAATTGTAATTGATTCGAATAAAATTATGTATTTCTTGAACAAATTCCGCCGCGTATGTCTAAGCCTGCAATCTCATTCTAGTAGGCGTGTACCTATACATAAACTTAATTGGATACTTATGTAAAAGTTGTATTAATCCATGAAAAGACGCGATCGACTACAACGTATATTTCGAATGGCAAAATACATTGAAAAAAATTAGATACTCATCAAAGAGCAATGGCGTCTGAGTGTCGCCTACATTAGGATTCCGAATGCTAGTACATTACGGGAGGCGAGTCGATGCATTTTAATGTAGGCGCATGTATTCGACGCCGCGCGCCGCACTCCCGCGCATCCTAATGCCGTCTACGTTGCTCTCTGAGCTCTTTTCACTAGGTATCTTGTGCCTAATGAAAAAAATACGACAGGCTATTGACGCACGTATCTGCCAAAATTTATTCCTACCGTATAATGACAGACAATAATAATTACCTAACGATCGAAGACGTGTATTTACGAAGTCTTCCATACTCCGTATCTATCAAATTACAAAAGACGAGTCGCTTTTTACGGAAGGTAATGTTTTCTAGTGAATGTGTATATATGTGGTGTTGAGCCTACCTCTTGTTTAAAAAGTCATGGTTCGACCCTACCAAAGAGTTTTTTTTTGACTTCATCCGTGCCTCGGCGAGAACGTTAAGCTGTCGGTCTCGGTTGGCATCACTATATGGCAATCGTCAAAATCCACCAACCCGCACTAGAGCAGCGTGGTGGATTAAGCTTCAAGTACCCTCTCGAGGGGAGGCCTAAACCCCTACATTGGAGCATAATGGGTTGATATGGTATGGTATGGACATATAATATAATTATATGTTTAGCACGCTCTGTACCTTACACTGTTTATTGGATTTTAACATAATGAGATGTCGTTTAGTTTCATCGTAAATGTTGAAGTGACACGGGGTATATCATATTTCAATATGGCGTCTGCAATAAAAAAAAAGAGCGAAACTATAAAAAAAAACTTGTGATTACGATAATACGGGTGGTAAATCAAAGCCAGTAAATAGATATTTATATATATATAAGAGTTATATATATATATATATATATATATATATATATATATATATATATATATATATAACTCTTATATATATTATAACTCTTTTAAGCTATCATTTTGACAGTAACCAAGACTAAAGTACCTATATGCATGCAATTAATAAAACTCTAAAAAGTTTGAAAAAACTGCAACAAAAAACCAAAAACCCAACTGCAAAGTTACTTAACTGCAAAGAAAAAAGTTATTAACTGAAGAGAGAAAAACAAGCTCTATATATCTATCTATTTTATAGAATTTTATTAGAATAACGTAGAATGCACCATGCAATGTTTTTGGTGCGATAAGTTCCAACTTAAGCAGATAATAAAATATATTATCATAGAAATATGACTTGAATGGCGGGTACTAACAAACCAATAACCAAAATAGATGATGGTATCTTTATGTGAAAATAAATATGTTTTGTATGATAGTTTTTACTTAGCGAGTTTTTAAGGATCAAAAATCATTCATTATTTCAGACGAGGGTTTCTTAAATTTTATATTTTTTAGTGAATTAATGAGCACGCGTAGGTAATAAAGATATATAAAATATCCTCAGTGTTCAGTATCCTATAAAAAACAAATACATATTTTAAAACTTTGGGACTGATACGTGATAAAAATAAAGTTTTTTCTGACTAAAGCTGTCTCGTCAACAAAGAAGCTTTTTGTTAACGCCCGACGAACGGAACTAGGTACCTTGTCCTTCTGAGAAATAAGAATTACTTAAACTGTTCTGAATCTCAATGAAAGTAACGTAAGGCATCGAATTTAATATCTATTTACAATACGTACTCACCAACAATTTCAGTCATGTTTTGTTCTTAGAAAAGTCTGGCGTCGTATGTTATTACTTGTTTATATTGAACCGTAAACCGTTCTCGGCAGTATATAACGTTGGTGCATAGTAACGTCTAATTAAATCGCACAAAATAACATGCGCGAGAGTGTAACGAGCTCGGACGCGCGAAGTACGACTACTGGCGAAGTACGAATGGCGACGATCGACGCACTCGCGACTCGCATACTAACTACATGCGACATCGCTACGACTAACGACATGACATCGGCATTGCGAACGATAATCGCACGCCATCCGTGGCCACGCGAGACCCTAATCAAACACATTTGGGCCTCGAGCTAAATATTCCGGGAACGTTATCGGACCCTCGCCAAGTATAAACAAACCGTAAACACATACCTATCCATTGTGTTCCGTTAGCCTTGGGCTGTCGCATGATTAGTTATTTGTTATAGTATACCTACCATAGAGTAAATAAATTTTACAGCAGCGTTTGGTTTTAATAGAGTCAGAAATGTCACTACACAGTATCGAAACTGTCAAACGCAATTTCGCGGGGGTGAAGGCTGGCGCGCGGGGATCTCGCGGACTGAAACCGGACTGAAACTTATCAAAGATATACCAGCTAACTACAAGGAGAGTGATTAGACGGTAAGCGCAGATGAGTGACAAGTAAAACAAGACCATGACTATCCGATCTCACAAGATCGCAGAAGTATGTGCAACATTAATGCTCGTCAATAATCTCGAAAATTTCTGTGGTATTTAAAAAACCAACCATTTATCTTTACTCGTCGTCTTTAGTGAGATAAATTATATACCTAGTTGTTATGATGTTCGCCATCTCTGAACTAGTTACGGGTGTCATTATGTACCTATTCTTTTAAATATAGAATACCCTATTTTTAAGAATGTGGGGATATACAATGATATTATTTTTTTGATCTTACGATTTCGCCCGATGGAACTCCATCTGCTACGCGGCATTACCACGTTGGATTGTTATGGCGAGCCTCTGCGCCAGAAACGATCCAGAGCGGGGGTCACACCCCCTCTCCCTAAGTCGGCGACCGATACTTCTAATCAAATTTTTAACCTCAAGGCTCAAACAGCTCGTCGTATCCACAGTATAGGAAACAAAAATATAGGAATGCTCGAAAGTTGTTTATTTGCTGTGTTTCAGACTGGCCGCAGATTGAACGGCCGCCCCAGCCGCATGCATAGTTCAATTGAGGTGGGAGGGAGCAAAAGTGCTGATGCAAGTTGCGTTTCACTATAAGCTCTTCCCTTTCTTCCAGGGCACCAGGGTCAAGCTGTCAAATCTCTTTCCATCCGTGCGACTAAGACTCCATTGCTCGGCAATACGGAAACACTGGCCAAAATGAAGGCGCGACGGCTGATATCGGTAAGTGCGTGGTGACGTGAAAATCTGCCCGAGCATCTATTACAGATCAGGACGTGGTAACGGTTGGCACCACATGAGCACTGGTGAGGTTCACACCCTATACCTAACTTTTGGTTCTGCAGTTTGGGTCTCTCAATCAGTCAGTCAATTCGTATTCTTCCTCCCTGTACTTATAAGTAGCAACAAATCACACTTTAGATTATTACTTCTTGATAGCTAAATCATATGTTTTTCTATGGCCATATATGTATAAACGAAAAGAACCTGATGGAATCTACGCATGTATTGTAGTTATTTCGGAGGATGCGTTCTTATCAGCAGCAGGTCGTAGGGCGGGCGGGTGAGTGCAATGCTCGGAGATAGCTCTCGCCCTGTACGCCATTTATGGATCTTTATCTCATATTGTCTTCGAGTTAAATTATAACGACTGATGCGGTAATAACTCCAGTGATTTAGTGATGATAGATAATGGCGAAGAATTCAATGGTGGTTTGATATATTCGATTTTTAACTAATTTTGAAACTTGCTTACATCTACTCGACTATAGTTCGTTTATAAGAAGACAATTTATTATTTAAAACACGTTTGGCTTCAGATTGATGCAAATAGCGTGGAATCAAGTCAAAACTAATAGGTAATGAAATTCGATAAATAACATAAAACGAACTTCGGCTTTTTAAGCAAAACGCGACGTTACCTCAAATATTAAGAATATGGTCATTATGATTATTAGAAGTTAGTTGAAAGCCGAAACTCCTTTATAAAAGAGAAATCTGGTAAATTCGATTTTATTGATATTACTTTTGAACCCATAAATCGTAATAATACTTCTTCATAAAATAAATTGTGATTTAGGTAAATTGAGGTTGTAGGCTCCTGTTGTAGGTTGCAAATCTGAAGTCTGAAACGTTAAATGTAATCTTGCGGGTAGGAGCCCGGTCATGTAAACCATGTAAACATTTAAAAAAAGCTAAATTATTGCTCTGAAGTAAAATCAAATTATTGAACAATGCGGTCGCGAAACGGGATCATACATTGTTCTCGCCATTTAAGCGAGGTTGTCGCGCGCTGCCCCCTCTGGAGCAAGCATGAAATAAGTTCCGTGAGGTCGAAGACAGCGGTCTCGGTTTGTCACATGACGGTATTCGTTTTGTCGCATCGTCTAACGCCTACTTCACCTCAGCGGAGTGCGGAGATAGGTAATCGCGTTATCACACAAAATTCATTTTATGCTGCCTCCAAAGGGCACGGCGCGAAAACTGTTATAGGTAGCTCCATAGTAGATGCGTGCGCCTTAGGGACTGACCGAGCTTTAAGGTTGAATTTATCTATTAGGGTAAATTTAGAGTGGCGTAACATGCCAAATATCAGAAGTAAGTGAATGCTAGATGCTGTAAATGTCAATTAATTACTTGAATAATGGTATTATATTGTTAAATTATTCATTAACTGTTTATTATAGTGTTAAAATTTAAATGAGCATCGTTTATCTGGATATAATGAATATTATCTAAAAATTACTGGTCTCATAAACTTGCAAATTTTATGTTTTATGCAAATTTGACGCGTCGAAATCTTATTGAATCTGACAATAATTATACTTTTAACTCTAGCATAACACAGATGATTTGACGTAAATTAAAAAAAAAATACTTCAGGAATTATTCTGAACTCTCTTATAACACTTTCACAAGAGGTGAAAGTCGTCGTGGTCTATATGACTTGAACTCTACAAAATACAGTATTTCTATATATATATATATATTTTTCAGGCCTTATGTCGCCTTCACATACCTTAATGGGTGGTAGTCTTTTCATACAAAAAAGAGGGTCCGATCCGTATCTAGTCCTCGCTGTATTTCTGTATCAATATTTACAGAAGAAATATACTTATGTAATAGGAGAAATACTGTAATACAGGGCGGTATGATTTTTTTTTTATATCTTGTTTAGTTGTTTTGGAATAAATTCCTGAAAAAACATGATTGGTTTGGCAACTAGCATTCTTTTACGTTTCATTTGATATTAAAACTATTATTCACTCTTTCACTCATACACGCGCACATTTACTCAATCCATCCCTTTCCTTCCCCTTTGACCGAAGCAAGAACGAATGCCCGCGAGTGTATTCAGTACCAATTGAAAATTAACGTTCACCGCCTCCGCAAAAATTACCTCGTGCATCGCTAATCAAAATTAAATATATAACCGCAAAGAAAATCAAAATACATCAAAGTCAAAACAGTTCTGCACGTGTTGAAGTGAAAGTGTTGTGAACCACGACCAAGCAGTCCATATCGAAGAAAAAAGGTCAGAAAAATTTCTTTCCTACCTAGCTAGCTACCTACCTCCAACTCCACCAATGATTTTCGTCGGTTCTTCGTTTTGAAATAATGAGCCGCAAATTGGATATTAAAGTGAATTTATCTAAAAACACATTTCAGAGGTGGAAACAGTTACGCCTCGCAAGTTGTTTCGACGGGTATTTTATAGGTATTTTTGTGAATTCGCTCTTGTCATCTCTATTACTCACGAACAGGTTGGGAAAGAGGGATTGAAACGGAGATAGCGAAGCCAATTCGAAGCGACGGAGAGAAAGTCTATCCCCTTAACTTGCCCGTCCGTCCACTTGTTTTGTGATGGTATGTGGTTAAAACTATATTTTGCCTACCTTTGAGATTGAAATTCTTCGGTCGTCGTCGACGGTTATCCTCGTCCGGGCGGTGGGGGATACGCGGCGGTGGCATCTTCGGCAGTTCGCTAGGTACAGCCGTTACTTCGCCTATCGTGAGTACTGCGTCTCCCGTTTCCACTCCCGCTCCCGCTGCCAAGTATCCCCCCACTGAATGGCGTCGGCGAGAAAGCAACGGTAATGTGTAGAACACCTCCTCACGCTCCTGCACACCGCCTGCTGTCATCACGCTTGAACTGATCTTGCCTTTCCTGTTATCAGAACGCCGTTTGTATAATTAGACACTTGACTTGATTTTTAAAATGAATTGATTTTATAATAATCTCCCATTAATTGGAGTCGTTAAAAAATGCAGGAATATTTAAATATCAAATAAGAAACATATTTTGGAACAAGATAATTGCAAATTTCTCCTACAGCGAAGAGAATAAAGACTGATGTTTGAAAGCTCAGCTCTGGAAGTCGATATTCATTCATACAATACGTTCACACGTTGGCGACCGCGAGCGATCGTAGTAAGCGCGACTAATGATGAGTGCGAGAAGAAAGGAAGTATGTATTCACTTATATTTCCATCGTGATCTGTCGTGACGGTCGGTAGCATGAGCACGCAACGTATATCAACCTCCTGGCCTTTTTATTCGTCTTCGAATTTATTAAATATAGCAGTTTTTAGTCAAAGCATGGTTTATATTTTCATGATGATGTTTCAAAGCGTGATATACCTAACTATTTTAATTGTTTCTATGTGACTTTAATTATTATTTTTTATTTTTTGGAGTTAGGATACCTACAAGGTTAAGAAAGTGGTACCTATGTAAAGCGACGTCTTCATGAACCGTGCGTGGGTTCAAAACCGATCGAAACAAAAAGATGCATACTCACTTCTTGAGCGAATGACTGCCCTAGGGTAGAGTGAGTAGAGCGGAAGGAGATGCCGCTCTAGGCGTCGCATTGCCAGGTGGGAAGGGGCGTAAAAATCAAACTACATACGTGTTCGGTTTTTACCTTTGAGATGAGGAACTTTAAAAACTAGTCAAGAGCAAGTCAGGCTCGTGGTTTCGTTCTGTACTTATTACCAGCACTTCATTAAAAATTTCAGCTTTATTGAGCCTTATATGTCGCCTTCAACGATACATCAGACGATATAAAAATCTATACTTTTTTAGGGCAGTCTATCTCTCTTTCATTTAAAATAAAAAAAATCAATGTTTGCTTTTGGTTATTGGAAAAGTGCGTAAGTGCGCGTTATGAATTACTACGTTGTTAGATTTTAGAGGAAAACGTCTCTGACGGATAGACGGGCACAGCAGTGATCTTATAAGGAATGATCTCTTCTCTTTCTCTTCTCTTTCTTTTTTTCTTTAGAAATACAGAGCCCTAAAAATACTTATGATGGGCAGACGCTGCCAAGAGATCTCCCAACATCTAGAAAATGATCTAAGGCCACCCCTGATTTGATTCAACATAACTATAATTCGGGAAATGCACAACGCGTTTTCGATATCATTCCGCGCACGCCCGTACGCCGTCGGTGGCCGCGACATGGAATTCGGTTTCAGGGTCTATGAATAAACTTTCTCTGTTCGTTTATGGCTGTAGGTAATATTTTTATCGGTGTAGGTAATTTTTACGCAGCATATTTAATCGATAGGTAAATATGTTTATATATAGTTTGTTGTCTATCAATTTGATCTCAAATTAAAAATACATTACGATTTTAAATTGATATTGACGAAACAAGCTTATCTTTGACGTACAAGAATTATTGTGTTGTGTACACTTTTTCTGTTTTGTTTCTAATACATAATGAAAATATTCATGGTGGCGCACCTGATACGCGGTGCAGTAGCAGAGTGGCGCATGTCGGCTGGCGCGCAGTCCCCCGCCCGCGGCTGACCGCGCAGGAACGCTTCACCAGCTTCGGGCTCCCGTGCCGACAGCGAGCGCAGCAGCGCACGGAACTCACGCCGTCTAGGGCTCGGAGGTTCACGGCGTAGCGGAGACTGAGGCGCCGCCCAACGACCCAGGCCCGACCGCGAACAAGCCGCCGCTCCCGGCTCGTTCGCCTCGCTTACCCCAGGACTCGCACTACGTTCGCCATCTTTGTCCGGCAGTGCGAAGTACGATGGATTGTCTGTTGACAAGGACATTACGTTACAATCGACGACTTAAACCTATGGATGCACTTAAAAATCAGTCTTTCTTTACCGACGATCATATTGCGCCGGGGCTGTCTCACGACTGACACGAGAATCGGGGATTATTCAATAACTAACTAACGCCAACGAGCTAACGGCCACTCCATTACGCGGCGGGACGGGTAGCGCCGACTCGAGCGCTGGCCGCAACCTAGTTTGCCGGCCATCGGACGGAAAACGCAAATTGAAATCAATCTTGTCGACTATCATCATCATCGTGTACCAGACAAATAGGGGCACACGAGTTCCCATTGTTTCGTTCCCCAACGTATTATTGACACAGTTCTAAAAGTAATCATATAAGAAAAGCTTTTAGGTACCTACCTACATCAAAGATTAGAATGACATGTGGAATTACATAAAGTAAACACTGCGTTAGGTCAATCTATTCATAGATAATAGTCCATTGTCGTTTTCACTCATTGACCCGCATACAGGCCAATATCTCCCCACGGCCCATGGATAGAACTTTACAAAATTATTTTAAACGCATCAAAGTTTCAATAATAAAAGAACTTATTGTTGAACAATATCTGATGTTCGTCTCATTGTTGGAATGTAGATATTTTCGATTTGTACTTTACAACATACTGGCGAACAAACGTAGCTAAAGTATTTATTGAAAACATGTTATAAAATTAACTAAGCAAACACCCAGTCCATCTGACTAGTTAACCATTGATGTTAACTGAGATTTTATCGTAAAAGAATTATTAACGGTTCATTCACTTTTAATTTAATATTTAATAATAATGTAGTCTAAATGTATAAACAATATTATAGATGTCGCTACGAGCTGTTCTATTTAGCTTCATAGTATTTAAGAGAATAAAGAAACTGCTCGCATTCATTGAGCTTGAATACTAAATATTAAGCCTTGAAACGTCATTAAAATTATTATAATACGTCAAAAAATAAACGTCAAAGCTTGCATATAAACTTATTTATCTACTTTCATCGTTTATAGACAGATATATTTATAACAGAGACTCACTTGTGGCTCGCAAGCAGTAGTCGAACTGGGGACCCATATTCTTATTTATTAAGCACTAGACACAACACATCATAACGGAGTACACGTCTGGTCTGGACTCTGGTTGTACGTATCCTATCCGCCCACGCTCACACGCTACGGAGCGGAGTTGCGGACGCAGCAACGGCGCGGGCGCAGGTGGCGGTGGTACACACGTGCGGAGCTTTCACGAGGAAGCCGCTCGAGCACGCGCGCAGGAAGCAGCCCCTTCCTCCCCCGACTTCTCTCAGCCCCGGCCCACATTTTTATGCCCACGTACGGATTTATGAACGGGGGAGCCGCGTCCAGATTTAATTCGAGTGCTGTTTGTGTTTTGTACGTAGCCATCGCTATGATCAATGGCCTGTTTCGAAACTGCGTTGCTGCGCGTTGCACTATTTGTAAACAACAGCGACCTATTTCTAATATGTTTTGTTGATGTTTTAACGTCGGAGAAATCAATTTTACAGAAATGAAAGAAAACGTAGAATTACGATCAGAAAAGTATAGAAACTTAATAATAGGTATCCATTGAAACAGTTTTCGAAAAAAAAAAAAACTATTTAACACACGTTTAAATTGGTGTACCAAACAACGAAATACAAACAATAAATGTTGTAATAAATCCGGTAAATAATGAAAATACTGTCGAATATTGTTTTCAGACGTAGAGCGTATAAATAAATACGTGAATCCTGTCTGGCAGATATGCGTGACCGAAAAGAAACGAATAATATAGAAAATAAATCACATTTGGGATTGGTAATTTAAAATCTCGCTCTAGGCGATACATAAATGGAAGCTGCGAGCCGTCAGGGATATCCGCGGACGTCGTCGGCTTCCGGAGCGATCTTATTGCATTAGACGGGACTAATACAAGCGCCGCCCCAGGTGAAGAAACACATTAATTTACAGGAAATTCATTTTTTTGCTATCGCAGCTAGAGCCACTGTACACTTTAGTTTATTTAAAATGTGTACAATAATATACTACAATATTAGACGTTTAGAACTTATATGCAGTAAGTAGGTACTCCAATTAATATGGAAAAGAGCATAGTCAAAATCATAAAAATCACATGACGCTTTACGGTCGACGAAGCGTGCAGATTGGATTCTCAAATCTCGGTGCAGCAACGTGCACGAAAAATGAGAACTTTGACCTGCGAACGAAGAAAAAAAATATTTAAACCAGATGTGTAGCCGCGCCGCGCCTTGGCTGTTTACTTGCAGATGCGTTTCAAACAAAGGTTGCCTTTGTTTGTATGTACATCTTAAAACGCGACGTGCTCAAGATATTAAAGTTGTTCATTGTTTTCATCACAAATTTTTATATATACATTTTACTTTTCAAAATAATAAAGCATGTATCGTTATTACTGTATTGTATTTATAGGTACCTACTAACTACACTAGTAAACTGCTACAAATTACTTCAACGGCATGGTTTTTATTTCGATCCCGTCAAATATAATCAATAAGAAGTTGTAGGTACGTTAGGTTTTCAGACTAATTGTTTTATTTAGGTATGTATGTACACATTCGTCGGAATGAACATTTTTATTCAACGTAGCTCTAAATGTCGCGAAATAATAAAAAGTGATATATATATCAGATTACCTTTTATAGTTTTCTCCTTAGAACACGCATAGATAGTTAGGTATCTACCCAACTAATTTTTGAAAAATTGTCTAATATATATCATTAAATTTACCGTACAATAAGCTAATCTCCCTTATTAATCTGCCATAAAGAGGTTTGCTACATGTTAATACAGGTGTACTTTATACTTATTCAATTTTTTTTTCATGTTATTGTATAAATTAAAAAACTTCTTTAATTAATTGTTTTTTTATTAGTTTACTTTGTATATTTTATTATATATTGTATATTTATTTAAAATATAAAAAAAATTACTGAAAATTATAAAAATTAAAATAGATACACACTTTTAATAAATGTAATTAACATACAGAGTCAATTAGAAAGGGCCGCAGAGAGAAGAATTAAATTATAAAAAAACAAAGAATACTCTTGCAAAGAAACTACTCTGATGATAATAAGAATGCTAATAACTATATTTCGGATCCATTTTCAAAAGATTCAAAAAGAAAGCAATTTAGAAATTAGTAAACATAAAATATTAGGTTACCCTTATTGACTCTACTGGTGCGATCAGTCTGTAAATTTTTGAATACAAGCGACCCGCCCTGGCTTCGCACTGGTAGCAGAGCATATAAGTCGTAGTGCTTTTCTGTCGTAATGTCTTATCAGCTTCTTGCGTGGAACATGTGATTTGGATTTAATTAAATTTAAATGTAACGTAAGTTCATCCTACTTGGATTATTTTTAATTTATTTTATTTTTAATTCTATAAATATTTGAAAAAGTAATTAATGCATAAAATAATATATATAATATGCATAATGCATAAAAATAAACTACAATATTTCGTTGTATACAACATTGATAACTTCTGCTCTGCCTAATTTTACATCATGCTAGTGGCGTCAGGGCCAGGCGCGGCGCGGCGCGGCGGCCCAGTCCGCCGCTTGTTTTTATTTCGCGATATCTTATAAGATAGGAATTGTATGGTGTAAAGGGCAATTATAATGTGCATGAAATGTTGAATGTAAATAACGTATTTAATTTGATAAGGATTAATACTGTATCCGTATAAATTGCTTTTCAATCACCTCATAGTATGACACCATTTTTAAGACATAAAAATAGGTATAGTAAGCTATCCATAAAAGATAGACATATGCTATCGCGGACTCGTCTTTACTCCTGTAAAAGAGAAACGATCCCTCTATACATTATTTTGTTATATCTCAAAGGGATTAAGCAGCGTTTCCGATGAAATCTCCCAGCCATCTTGATTTTTTTCCGATTTCTTCAACTGTAATCGTTATATTTCTTCAAATTTGCACAAAACATTAATAAATTATAAACGTAAACCTTCCTCTTGAATCATACTGTCCACTGGTGTCAACCATAATGCCAATCCGTTTAGTAGTTTTTCAGTTTATCGCATACAGGCAGACATACAGACGGGCAGACAGACGCGGCGGGGGACTTTATTTTATAATATGCAGTGATATGTATTTTATAGTTAGTTGTTATTAGGTACTATAATTTTTAATATTACTTTATTTTTATTATATCAACTCTGTTTCTATATTTTAAAGATGTACTAGTAAATTTACGTTGTACCTACGCTCAATACTTATTTATTTCTGCAATATCGGAATACAGTTCAAATTAAATAAGTACTTTCATAATGTTATTTGATTGTAAATCAAGATTTTGTTTGATAACTTATTTTAATTTAGTAACGTCTTCAGTAATTTAGTAACTTTTATATGAAAAATCCACCTTTGAACCTCCAAACAAAATTTGTCTATTCGGGATATTCCTGGCATGAGCTTATTTTAAGTCCTCGCGCTCAATAATAGGTCAATAAAATTATGCAAGGTTCCATGTCGTATAACATTAAACCTCAAATTATATGTTTCGGATAATACTCGGTCAAATGACTGACAGATTGGCCGAATTGTTAGCGACCCTAACTACCGGAGCCAAGGATTGCGGGTTCGATTCCCGGCCGGGACAAACATTTGTGTGCATAAATATGTCTATTTATTTCGTGTCTAAGTGCTATCTCATGTGCTATCTATATATGTAAGTATATATTATAAAGAACATTTAAGTATGTATGCCAGTTGTCTGGTACCCATAATACAAGCTTTACTTAGTTTGGGCCTAGATGACGCTATGTGGGATGTCCCAGGTATTATTATTAGGTATTATATTATAGGTATAGGTAGGTATTATATTATAGGTATAGGTAGGTAGTATATTAGGTATTATAGTTATGTGGGTAAGCAATTTTGTGACAGTAAGTTATGTGAAATATTTTTAATGTACACAGATTGTAGTTAAATAACAGTTGGGTTTACGTTGCCAAAACACCAATTTGTTGTATGATCGCGGTTATCTCGACTGTTTAACTATGTTCGCTAAATTGTGCTATACATGTCGAATAAACGTTAATTAAAGCATTATATGATATTAATTATAGCACTTTTACGTTGCCTTTTGTGAATTGGGCGTTTTATACGGCTATTTCTCAACACTCTGATATCTATACTAATATTATAAAGCTGAAGAGTTTGTTTGTTTGTTTGTTTGTTTGTTTGTTTGTTTGAACGCGCAAATCTCAGGAACTACTGGTTCGAATTGAAAAATAATTTTTTTGTTGGATAGTCCATTTATCGAGGAAGGCTATAGGCTATACTACATCACGCTACGACCAATAGGAGTGGAGCATCAATAAAAAATGTTGCAAAAACGGGAAAAATTATTCCTTTTGAGAGCTTCCGTCGCGCGCGCTGCGTAAACGGTTGATGTTAAGCAAAAATCATGTATTACGGAATTGTACCCCTTTAAAAGTTCTAACCAAAAGTCCGCGACAGCATATGTGTATCTTTTAAGGTTAACTTACTATAACCTTTTTTATGACAATCAAATTTGTTCAACATGATATACTATTTGCGAAGATGTTTTTTAAACGTGATATTAATCCTTATTAAATTAAATACGTTAGTTGTCTTAAGCATTTCATGCATATTATAATTGCCCTTTACATCATACAATTTAAATTAATATCTTAACAGTTTTTATTGAAATTTAAAAACTATAGCGGTAGAAAATAAATTCGCTGTCTGCCTATGTTCCTTAGCTTTTTACTTCCAAACCAATAGACTTTGATACGGTTTTCAGTAATATCTTATTTTTTTATTATCTTACAATCTATTAATCTATATAATAGAAGTACTTATTATAAAGCTAAAGAGTTTGTTTGTTTGTTTGTTTGATAGATAAATTGATTGATTGATTGATTGATTGATTGTTTTTTTGTTTGTTTGTTTGTTTTTTGGTTGGTTGGTTGGTTGGTTGGTTGGTTCGTTCGTTCGTTTGTTCGTTCGTTCGTTTGTTTGTTTAAACGCGCAAATCTCAGGAACTACTGGTTCAAATTGAAAAATTATTTTTGTGTTGGATAGTCCATTTATCGAGGAAGGCTATAGGCTATATGCTATATACTGCATCACGCTACGACCAATAGGAGTGGAGCATCAATGAAAAATGTTGCAAAAACGGGAAAAATTATTCCTTTTGAGAGGTTCCGTCGCGCGCGCTGATTGATTTGATGATTGATTGATTGAATGATTAATACATTGATTGATTGATTGTTTGTTTGTTTGTTTGTTTGTTTGTTTGTTTGTTTGTTTGTTTGTTTGTTTGTTTGTTTGTTTGTTTGTTTGTTTGTTGGTTGGTTGGTTGGTTGGTTGGTTGGTTTGTTCGTTCGTTCGTTCGTTCGTTCGTTTATTTGTTTGTTTGAATTTGTTAATCTCTGAAACTACCAGTCGGATTTGAAAAATTCTTTTTGCTTTTGATAGCCTGATTCTAGCGGAGAGTTATAGGCTATATACATGAAAACGAACTGTCTGTCTATTCGAGCAAATCGGCTTCGGCCAAAACGGCTTAACCGATTTTGATGAAACTTTACACATATAACAGGATGTAATCTTTTAACTACACCCTTTCCATGTGTGACATACAGAACTTTTTGTATGTCTGTCTGTACGTTCATATGTCTAAACCTATTTAAATGAAATATCAATGAGTATGAAAAGAAGGTCGTTAAAACTAACAAATGTTGCTTTTTGTCCGTCTGTCTGTCTGTACGTGTATCTGTCTATTTGAGCTAATCTCCAAAACGGCTAAACAGATTTTAAGGAAACTTTGCAGACGGGAAAGAAGATTGTCAAGATATTTGACATTAGCTTCTTTTTGTCCGTCTGTTTGTCTGTACGTCTATTCAATTCCATTTTATCTATTCGAGCTAATTTCCAATACGGCTGAACAGATTTTAATGAAACTTTGCAGACGTGAAAGAAGGTTGTCAAAAGTGTCATAAGCTACTTTTTGTGTTTGTCTGTCTGTCTATCTGGCTGTCGTTTGTCCTCACTGATCTAGCAACGTACAGCCGAAAGTACTAAGTCTAGGAAGCTTAAATTTGGAACCTAAGTTTATTTTATAACGTGAGCATTATAAAGTTAAGAAAGGCTTTTTTAGAAATTTCAAACTTAAGGATGGGAATGGAGGGACTTAAATAATGACGTGTTTCAGGGTTCTTAGATTTTCACATTTTAAGAGTGGGAAACGGGAGATGAAAAATTGTATCGGTTTTTTAAAGGGTGGAAGGGGAATGAAGATTGAAAGTTTGAATGGGTGTGACCAAAATTGGTTCCAGCAAAAAGTACGTACAAACCATCTCGAACGTTAATAGTAGGTACCTATAACAGGAATTTGTAGTCTACGCAAGCGAAGCTGCGGGCGGTCGCTAGTGTATCTATAAAAGTCAAGTAAAAGCAATCTACTCACTATTTGCTGCATACTTATATGATAACTCGAGTTTTAAATTATTATAGGACGTGGAATCAATTGAATCCTTTTAGTCGACTTTTACTCAGCATACAGAGACTCTGAATAACATTTACAGTACAAGTCCTTTTGAAGTTTTGTTTTTTCAACGAAGGTTCTTTGTGTTTATTGTTCACAAAATGGATAAAAATAAATGAGAAAACTTAAAAGAAGTAAACTCATTTGGTTGAAGTAATTATTTTTATCTGTGAGTAATGAGCACGGATGAATATTGTTTGTGGTTCCATAGACTCAAGTTTCCGCATAGCATTAACAACAACTACTGACAGAATTTTGAATCTAGACGAGAAACGAATGAAGTAAATACAAGTGATAGTGAATCCGTAGATGTCTGTAAAATAAATGTTTTTAATTCGATATATTCAGATTTTTACAGTATTGAAATCAGTTCAGAAACAGGAGTGACAATTACTCACTTACTCTACTCTACTCGAGCTCACAATATTTATTTTCTGCGCTCTCCAAGCTCAAAAATAGAATTTCTATAAATTTAGAGTTCTTCGAGCTCAAAAACCAGGGACATATTCAAACAAAACGTTATTTTATAAATTTTTGAACTGCGATCTTTGGAACACTTCGTTTGATTTCAATGCAATTTACGGCATTCTATGCAATTTTATAAACCAAAATTTTTTGTATAAAGTCAAAAATCGATTATTGGTAAAATCTCAAATTTATGTAAAAAAAAACATTTTTTCGGAAATTTGTAAACTGCGATATTTCTTGAACGCGTCGTTCGATTTTAATTTTTTTGACGGTATTCAACGTGGTTTTTTATGCACAGAAAACGTATAGAAAATTTCAAGTAGATCGGTTGAAAAATCTCAGTCATTTAAAAAACGTTAATAATTTTTTTTTTTTTTTTTTAAATATTTTTGAAACAGCTCGACTGATTCACTTTAAAATATAATCAGATCTAAGTCCGATCAACCCTTTCGAACACCGTATCGTGAGTCTTAATTGGTTGATCCGTTCTCATGATATCGTACGACAAAAAAAAATTACATTCACACAAACATACGGACGTCAAGCCGGAAATAGTCAGAATGGCTTCTAGGACCTCAAAACGTTGATCGAAACGAAAAAACGAGATCTGTTGGAAACTCGATTTTCGAAAATCGGACCCAAATCAATACTTCCCTTGGATAACAGGAAATTAAAAAATTGATCTTGTTGGCTCTGGTTTTGTGTAACTAGCAGAAAGAATTAACGAAATGTTAGAAACAAATTTTATTTCATTGTCAGACAAAAAAAAGTTAAATACTAATCGTTCTGAATTATTATTTGGACTGGCACCACATCCGTCACATCTTTGTGATGGTATAAAATGTGTTTTCTTCCAAGGTATTTTCAATTGAGTAAGCATCTCGCGCGGCTCCGCTCGCGTGACTTACACAGTTGTACTTTATTGTATTGTATCGCGGGCGGAAAGCTAGTTTGGAAATAAACTGTAGCCCATGTTACTCGTCGATAATGTAGGCTTCTATAAGTAAAAGAATGTTCAAAAGCAGTCTAGTAGTTTTTGGTTTATCCGTAACAAACAAACAAAAAATTAAATCTTTTCTCTTTATAATATTACATACTATAGATGACCGATATTATAGGTCAAATAATTTATAAAGTGTTAAGTTAATACAGAGTTATTTGTAGTTGTTTTTCCTTCTTTTTTTTGACTCATTTGAACACACATTTTTATTCCCCTAAATAGCGCTCGTTCCATAGGGTTTTAATTTTAACACGGTGAATTTTAAACTGCCTCTCTTTAGCCTCTTACCTCTAACTTTAGCCTTTAACCTGTTTTAACCTCTTTGCCTATAAATTTCTATGAGATGTTTTTATACAAAATTGCAAGTCGAGCATTATATATAAGAATAAGAATGTTGTGTATTTAAAGGGTATTTTTATTATGTCAATGTAAAATATATTTCTTCCTTTACTAAAATGAAATTATACGTATGAGAATGTATGTAAAATGCAGACCATAACGCACTCGAAGCCGCAGGCGGCTGCTGATAATGACACAATATTTAATTTGGTTCTTTGAGTGCGTAACAGGGCAGATCGGGATTATCCACTGATCGAAATTACCCCATTCTGCCCATATGTTGTATCATCGTAGCATGAGTGCTTAAAGAGCTTCCATGCCTTGGGCGCACCAACCGGTCGTCGGCCTGCCGCTGTCAGCTTAGCTCCAATTGAATACTTCCGCTAACTAACCCGAATCAACAACCTTTTATATGTATACATATATACATTCAGCCGAATGTATACTGTTCGACTGAATTAGTTGAATGTATTCTTCGTACTTCGAAATTCTTCAGTCGGCCTCTTTGTTGAGTTGGTAAGTAGGTATGTCGTGTTTCTAGGTTTTACAAAAATTTTAACCCGTAATTGAATAAAACAAGGCAAGAACTCTGTGATGGAATGGGGCTGAAGAAGCATGTATGAAAATTGTTTGGCTTTATGGTTTAAAATTAAGAAATACGTGTTTTAGGATTTATGAAAATTTAACTCTTAAGGGGGCAAAACAGGAAACTTTGTAGGGGAATTCTTTCATTTTTAAAGTTAAAACTATGACAATTAGTATTTAGCATTTTATTGTAAAATTCACGAAAACTATTTTTAGCATTCACAGGAATTTTACCTTTAAGGGGGTGAATTAGTTAAAATTATTATTTAACCTTTTTGTTGGAAATCTATACTAATATTATAAAGCTGAAGAGTTTGTTTGTTTGTTTGTTTGTTTGTTTGTTTGTTTGTTTGTTTGTTTGTTTGTTTGTTTGTTTGTTTGTTTGTTTGTTTGAACGCGCAAATCTCAGGAACTACGGATTCGAATTGAAAAATTCTTTTTGTGTTGGATTGTCTATTTATTGAGGAAGGCTATAGGCTATATGTATAAAATAATACTATCTGTCTGTCTGTCTATTCGAGCAAATCTTCAAAACGGCTAAACCGATTTTGAGGAAACTTCACAGATGTGGAAAGGAAATGGTCAAAAATGACATACACTACTTTTTGTATGTCTGTATGTACGTCCATCTGTCCATTCGAGCTAATCTCTAAAACGGCTAAACCGATTTTAATGAAATTTTACGGGTATGAAAAGGAGGTGGTCAAAAGTGACATACACTACTTTTTGTCTGTCTGTCTGTCTGTACGTCTATGTATCTATTCGAGCTAATCTCCAAAACGGTTGAACAGATTTTAATGAAACTTTGCAGACGTGAGAGAAGGTTGTCAAGAGTGACATCAGTTACTTTTTGTGGCTGTCTGTCGTTTGTCCTCACTGATCTATCAGCGTAGATAAAGCCGAAACTATTAAGTCTAGAAAGCCGAAATTTGGAACAGTGGTTTATTTTATAACGTGGGTATTAATTTTTTTAAGAAAGGAATATTTGGAAATTTCAAATTTAAACATAAAAATTTTAACATAAATAAATAATGACGTGTTTCAGGATTTTTGGATTTTCACATTTTAAGGGTGGTAAATGGGAGGTGAAAAGTATGGGAGTAGAGTCTGAAAAGTAGAAAAGTTTTCTTAAAGGAGTGGGGAGAATGAAGATTGAAAGTTTGAATGGGTGTACCTACCCAATATTAGTTTCAGCAAAAAGTATCTACGTATAAACCGTTTCGAATGTTAATACTACCTAAAACAGGAATGTGTAGTCTACGCAAGCGACGCTGCGGACGGTCGCTAGTTAAAAATAAAAATATCCAGTGTTTTCGTAAAACTGTTAAATAACCTTTAATAAATGCTAAAACATAAGTGTGAAGCCGCGGGCGGTCGCTAGTTATAAACAATATTAAATAAATTCAAAATTTAAATTCAATATGTTGTCAGGAACAGTGTACACGACAATTTCTACGAGCACGTACCGAATCTTAATGTTCCCTTCCCATTGCTCAATTTGTCTTTATAGGGTGTACTAATAATCCGTATGATTTTACTAGCTACGCAAAAAACATATTCTGCGATGGTCTATTCTAATGTTTAAGATTCTTTACAATAAATACTTTAGAATATACCATCGCAATATCAAGGATAGGCTGTTTATCGCCTAGATTATTACGGCCAGCTTCCTTTTTTTCATAAGTCGCCCTTCGCCGCTGGAGTTACCTACATAATAATTTAAGAATCATTTTATATATTCCATGGGCTCGAATAGGGTGTGTTTACTATGAAGCCCGATTTGTATTTTAGTATATCGTTATTGTTTTCTATTACTGTCGTAACTCAATGTGTTTTGTCGACAAACTAATAAGGATTTTCGTAACGGCTTCTATAAATTAATAACCGGCACACGTATTATTTATTTAACATCCAATAAGAGACGTTGAAACCTAACTAATGCATAAACTCGGTTGATGTAGTTTATTTGCATAGTGAACGATAAGCTTTCCGAGTTGGAATTCTTTCATTGAGCGAATGCACGCATCGAACGGAAGGCACGAGCAGCGCCGATTATAAATGTCTATATTTGTAATAAAAGCTCGGATATTGCACTCTACTTCGCTCCGAGTGCACCAAGTCAGAAGCAAAATGTTCGCTCTCATCTATTGAATCATTTAATTTTGAATTTGTGAGGTATTATCATCATGTTAATATGATAATATTATGTTATTTATTTCGTGCCTCGGAGAGCACGTTAAGCAGTCGGTCCCAGTTGCTGTTAATAGATGGCGATCGTTACAATCCGCCAACCCGCATTGGAGCAGCGTGGTGGATTTAAGCTCCAAGCTCCCTCATCTTGAGGGGAGGCCTAAACCCCTGCAGTGAAGTATAAAAAATGCTGATGGAATGGAAAAAAAAATGTTATAAAAAATCAAATATTCTCATATATTTGCGTCATATTTACCTACTTTTCATTCATTGACCGAGAATTATATTTAGTTTGTTTGCATGGAGCTGGTGTAACACGTCAATATATCGGGGCAAGAAAATAAGTTTATAGTACCACTACAGATCAAAAAGGATGGGCTCAAACCAATAAGTTATTGCATATCACTAAGTTTCTAAAAGCTAAATATTGTAGCAATTTATGGCGAGTATCCCGCGGGTACCCAATATCCTTGTGAAAAGAAGCAATAGATGGGCGGTGAAAGAGAAGCAGAAAGGCACAGGAGGACAAAGAAGTTATAAACTAAATATAGTTTAAAATACTGGTAGTGGATGTAATGAGTATTTGTTGAATGATTTGCGTTACGAAGACATATGCGAACTGATGTAGATGGAATTACAAAATACAAAATGTAAACAGTTCGAATAGAACAGAACGATAATTGTCTTGCTTAGAATTAAATGTTTGTATCGAGTAATAATTTAAGTAATAAACATTCAATTAGGTTAATAATAATTCGATAAGGAAAATATGTCTCTAATAATGTATATAGAAAGATTCACGTAGAATATGTTAAAAACGTCTATTAGAGAAAAAATTCAAAACATATGTTTTAGGGCATACGTTGCAAATCATTGAAATTTTAACAAGTAAAAACAGCTAACCCAATGTCCTTGAAAGTCATATAGTAAAATTTAGAAACGCTCCTTCATAGATTTTCTAAAAAAAATGTTTTGAAAACATTTTTTAAAAAGGATTTGTTTTTTGAAAAAGGCGTTAAAAGGTACAATCGCGGTTGCTTATTAGCTCTGCCATGCATCTGAAAATTCTTAAAAAAAATATACTGGCCTCTAACTAGGAATCTCTCTGCATTAGAAGTACGAGTTAATGCAGCAACACTTACAAACACACCGCGGGCTTGCTTGCCCAGCACTATGTTGTCTGTGCCATTATGATATCGCCATCGATTATCAACTTTCCCATCTCTAATTTTATGGAAAGTTCGGCTATTTAGGGCCGAGGTGGCACGGATACACGAAACCAAAGAATCTTTAAGCTTGTTTGCTTGAAATTGATCAAAATAAAGCGCTGCAGTCGTGAGTCGGGGGGGCAATGGCGCCCCTCCACCTCTCTACGTCTGGAAACGAGGTTAAAATGCTCTACTCTAGGTTATTGGAGAGGTGAGTGGCATTTGGCCACGTGCCACGGCCTCTCGGGACTGCTCGGTCCACACTACGAGACCACAACTACGCTTCGCACACGCATCTGTTATCTTTATAATGCCAGATCATTATTTAAAGAATCATTCAAAGATATTTCGCTAAACTGTGCCGCTATCGACATAGCACGGTCAAACGGAGGAGGACAATTTGTATCGTTCCATCCAATCATCATCATCATCAGCCCATTTTTACCCCACTGCAGGGGCTTAGGCCTCCCCCAGGTTGAGGAGGGGGGCTTGGAGCTTAAGTCCACCACGCTGCTCCACTGCGGGTTGGGAACTGTAACGACCGCCATCTATTGACAGCGTCCGGGACCGACTGCTTAACGTGCTCTCCGAGGCACGGTGTCAGTGATATTGTGTATTCCATCCAATACAGAAAAGATAATAACAGTTATCTCCGTAGCGTGTATATATAGTTCCAATCAAACTTTATGGCGGATGTGAACATAGGCACAAGTCGCGTCGCAGTAACCAGTTTTAGGTGTAGCGGGACGCAGTAGAGCGAGGGTTTTGGACTGTACCTGCGCAAACACGCATAGCGTTGTATTCCGATCCGCCATAAAGTTTGAGGCGAACTATACTCGTGCAAAAGCCAATATGAAACATAAAAAATCATAGCATCAGTAATAACATCTCAGCAGCTATCTATTGACAGTAACATAGAAAGCCAGCATATACAGGGCACGACCAAAGATGTTTAATTTCATAATCGAAATATAAAAGACTCATATCTTGCTCATATCATAATAAAGAACGCCTCGGTAGGTATCAATTGATATAACATTGTCGGTAGTTGAAAGGGATACTTGCATGCTTACTTTCGGACTAGATGGAGCTGTGTGGTGTGAGATATCCCAGAAACATATTGGGAAATGGTATAAATATTTCCAAAATTTAACCTTGATCGGTACCAGCGGATTGTTTATCGAACGCACTTGAGTAATTGCAACTGCTATTTGTGCTACTGTGACAAGAAAACGTCTTTTGATAATATTATCGATATTAAAATAAGAATAGCTATAGACAATTGCATATAGAAAGACCTATTTTAGTAACCAGAAAAAAGGTTATCGTGTAAATATTCAAATGAAGTCTCCAAATTTCGAGGTTGACAAACTTTGTAGGATCGTGGGGTGAATAGAATACGTGTGCGTTATTAGCTGTGAGCATTGTCGTTAGGAATTGATATGCCGTGGTCCGCTCACCCATCGCGAGACTTCCGCCGAAACTTCCGCCGCCCAAGATGGTAGTAGATCTGTCGCCACGATCTACCTCCTTACGAATACTCGCGTATAAACACACTGTCCATCTGTAACTGGTCGATACATTTTATATTGAACAATACGTATATCATTGTAACACTAAATTTAGTTTGTAAGCTGCTATACGAAGTTTTTGCGAGGAACAAACGGAACGTTATCACGCTACGGAAGCCACGTAAACTTTATGTTTTTGCTCGTCTTCGACTGCTATTTTTAATACGAACCAACGCGGTTGCGATTCCAATGTCGAGAGCGCGCGCTGAATATGCAATGGGTTAAATCCGTATGACCGTCAAGGGAACTACCTATTTATTCACTTTGTGATTATTTTTTCTATAAACAAAATGTCTTATATTATTTAGTTCGGATTCCCGATCAATACAAAATAATATTGATGTATTTTTTCTATATTTTGTTTTATAATTTCTTAAGTATTATACATCTAATGCAGTCGAATTCAGTTTAGTGATAATTTATTAAGATGGGTCGCTGCCTGTCTAATACGGCTACTTAATAAGAGCTGGAGCTACTATAAAAAGAAAATATTTTCATTTTTTCATGATCACTTTTCTACGTTTCAGTTGATGAAAAATTTCATGCGACTTTAAAATATATTTGTCTTTAATGTTTTGAACTGACATTAACAGTTATTACAACATATTTTCGAAACGTTTACACAAAAACCTAAAATTTGTGGAAAATAAGATTTTTCGACAAACGCTTTGAAGCTATTGAAAGAACCATTTGAACCAAATAATCAGGTGAAAAAACCTTATTTTCTACAAATTTTAAGTTTTTGTACAAACGTTTCGAAACTGTTAAAACAATCAATTAGTTCGGATAAAAACATTAAAGAGAAATATTTTTTATAGTCGCATGTTATGTTTTAGCAACTGAAACTGAGAAATATGATTATGAAAAAATAAAAATCATTTCTTGGTATGGTGGTTCCACCTACTATTAAGTAACCGTACAAGGCAGGCGTCGTCCTCTCTTAATACATTAAACGTGATTAGCGTGATTATCATGTTTTTGTTGGTATAAATGTTCATGTATAGGTCGCATGGGGGATCGGAATACAACGCTACAAGCGTGCTTGAGCAGGTACAGTCATATACCCCTCGCTCCACTACGTAACGCTACACCTAAAACTAGTTACTGCGACGCGACTTGTGCCTATGTTCGGATCCACCATAAAGTTTGAGGTGAACTATGCTCGTCAATAATTAGAATATTAGGCCAAAAGAAATCAATGGTCAAAAGACATGTTAGTTTACTTGCAGGTTGCGCAGGTTTTAAGTACAATTCCAATCAAACTTTATGACGGAAGTGAACATAGGCACACGTCACGTCGCAGTAAGCAGTTTTAGGTGCAGCGGGACACACTGGAGCGAGGGGTAATGACTGAACCTGCGCAAGCACGCATATAGCGCTGTATTCCGATCCGTCATAAAGGCGATCTATAACAGGACTGCAGGGCATCTCGATATATACGAAATTTAATCATCAACATACATTTAAAAAAAAACCTTTTTTTGTCAGACCTACCGTTTTTGACAAAATCGACTCCGATTTTTAACTTCCCGCTATCCAAGGGAAGTTATTGATTCAGGTCCGATTTTCGAAAATCGAATTTTCATCATATCTCTACGTTTTGAGGTCCTGAGAAGCCATTCTAACCATTTTCGGCTGGACGCGTGCGCGCGTGTGTGTGTGTGTAACTTTTTTTGTCGTACGATATCTTGAGAACGGATTGACAGATTAAGACCGACGATACGAAAGGGTTCATCGAGATTTAAATCTGATTAGATTTTGAAGTCAATCGGTTGAGTTTTTTTTTCTTTCGAATTTTAGTTTACATTTTTTTTAATAAGTTTGAGATTTTCTAACCGATCTACTTGAAACCTTATATACGTTTTTGTACATAAATAACTGCGTCGAGTGCCGCCAAAAATATGAAAATCGAACAACGCGTTCAAAACATATCGCAGTTCACAAATTTCCGAAAACGTGTTTTTAACATACTCGTAACTTTGAAGATTTTAAAATCGATCGATTTTTGGTTTTACACAAAAATTTTGTGTTTACAAACTTACATATAATGCCGTAAATTGCATTAAAATCAAACGAAGCGTTCAAAAAATATCGCAGTCTACAAATTTCCGATAGTGTTTTTTAACATAGCTTTGAGATTTTACGACCAATAGATTTTTGTTCACAGTCGGGCCCTCCACCTCGAACTGCCCTCCATTGCCGAGGGACCGACACGCGTCGGCCCTCATCCCTATTTTTAATCACACACCTACAAGACGGCGCCTTTAAGGCACCGCCCGTCAAAGGCACTAACACACCGAAGCATCCTCAATGCGTCCGGTCGTTGTTCATGCCAAACCCTATACGCTCTCCGGAGTATAGGTTGAGGAGTCGTTTAGCTGGTCGGGCTGCATCTTCTGTGTAGAAATCCCAACCGGCACTACCTGCGCGGTAGGTCGGGCGCGCAGGTGTCTGAATGCAGATTCGGTCCTCACTAAACAAAAAAAAAGACCAATAGATTTTTGATTTTACACAAAAGTTTTGTGCTTACAAAATTGCTTAGAATGCCGTAAACTGCATTAAAATCAAACGAAGCGTTCAAAAGATATCGCAGTTCAAATATTTCCATAATAACATTTTCTTTCATATGTCTCTGAACTTGAAGAACTATAAATGTAGAGAAATTCTGTTTTTGGGCTTGGAGAGCTCGGAAAACGAATATTGAATATATATAAATATTGAATAGTAGAAAACCACGAAAATCGATATTTTGAGTTCAAAGAGTTAAATAGCTTTCTAATTTTCGAGCGCTTTGAACTTGAAAATAGCGGCAGGGGCTGGGGCAAATGATTTTTTTTTCAATGTATCATCTTACAATTGACACTAAACAAAAATTATAAAACCACGTTCGGTCGTCGCGTCGTCGTCGCTTTCATTCGTACTTAGTCTAGTTATACTCAATACTTTATTTGTTTTTGGCACACTATAGGAGCACTCAATATTGTCATAATTTACAATTTAAATATTATAAATCGTCTACATTTACAAAATCACAGCAACAATAGTATCTCATAAAATTAAATAGGTAGTCATTTTACAATAGTAGAACATTATTTCGGTACCCACAGCGAATACTGATGTATTTCAAGTTACGTCAGTATTTGTAAATCTTGCCATTTGAATGTAAACGAAGAGACGAATCCGTCAGTATAACAGACGTATCTCTAACTGGATTTTACATAGATTTACGGAATTCGAATACGAAAGCAAGTCATGTGTTTTTATGATATCGGTAGTAAAACGGCGGCATTTTGAATTGTATCTGTTTGAAAAAAGTTGGAATTAAAGCATTTGCTAGTTACACGGACGTAATTTGAAAAATGTCCTTCTTGTTTTTATTTTGACGTGCCTCAGATTTGTAATAAGTCCGCAAATCGAATAACGTCTTTATTCAAAGGAAAAATTGAAAGAAATACGTTCTGTAATATTATAAAATCAAGGAAACAATTCGAAGTACGTCAGTATTCGTCCAAAATGTAGACGCTGCTATTATGTTTGGCTAAATTACGGAGATTGGTTTCGACTCTTTCTTTCTCATTCGTGCACAGTATTTCTATTATGAGGTGTAAGCGGAATAACGCGTTACTTGACGCAAATATTTATTTTTGTAGCGATGTTAGACAACTGTCATGCCAAGCTCTCACAGAACATTGCACTCTAAAGGCTTCTATTTAGAGTACAGTATTCTGTTCTATCATTTTGATAGCAGCTCGTTATTTTTTTAACCGCGAATCTGCTAAATATAAAACAAAATATAATAGTTAAAGTGATTTTTTTTTAATTCACCTAAAATGAGAAGAGCTGAAGCTTTAGTCATTATGGCACTAAATAAACAAGTTCTGGATCAGGAGGAAAAGCAAGGTATGTAATTTTTAACAAGATAAAAACTACTTAATTTATTATTCCTGTGTTCAATTTCATCATCATCATCAGCCCATTTTTACCCCACTGCAGGGGCTTAGGCCTCCCCCAGAGTGAGGAGGGGGGCTTGGAGCTTAAGTCCACCACGCTGCTCCACTGCGGGTTGGGAACTGTAACGACCGCCATCTATTGACAGCGTCCGGGACCGACTGCTTAACGTGCCCTCCGAAGCACGGTGTCAGTGATATTGTGTACTTAAGTCAGAAAAACTCATTGGTACACGCCCGGATTCGAACCATGGCCCTGTGGGGCCTTATAAATTTAAGACAGGTTCGTTGTGCTCTGGGCTATCACGACCCGTGTTCAATTTATCGTTTCGGAACCTTTACGAAGAAGTATAATAATCTTTTATTTCTTTTCTAAGGATCGTTCCCGGCTCCGCCCGGGTGAACTACAGAAATATTTTGCGAATTTATAAAAAGTGTCCTATCCCACAGGAACTATAACTTTTTTCGAGATAAAAAGTAGCGTATGATACTCCCTTGTTCCTAAACTGTCTGTGTGAAAAAATTATGTTCGTCCATTGTGTCGTTTTTGAGTTTATCTATTACAAACAAACATACAAACATGTAAAAAAACAATGGATCTCCTGCTTTCGCACGAACTTCTTTAGACATTGGAAATGAACCTAACGGAATAACGTTAACACACATCGTTAGGATAATATTTTTCGAAATAATTTTTTTTCACAACAAAAATAACACAACTGTATCTGAATAAGCTTAAAACTTCGAAATATAACATTTTGTACGACATTTCGATCGAACAAACCGAATTAGTACGAACTGTAACACCGACGCATATCCGACTTCCAGCTAAGAGCACCCTTAACTTAACTACTACTTCCGGTTGTCCGATTCTAACAATTTTAGTCTCAATCGATCCCCCGTGTAATCACCCTGAGTCGTTTATTTATTTTTTTCTTATTCGGACCTAGTTCTTGAGATATCGGGCTCCCAAAATGAAAATCGGGGAAAAAATTGCGATTTCCTTTGTTTTTTGCCGATAATTTTTTTGTTTTTGAACTTTTTCCAAATTGTCTTTTGCCATCTTGTAGAGCTTGCCAAGTTGCGTCTTATGACACCACGTTCGCCCCTGATATCTTAAAAACTCTTCGTGCAATCTGCCTGTCTAACAAAACTCCCAAATGACCCCCTATACTCCCACAAAATGAAAGTCATTTCCAATGACAAAAATCTTTTATCTTTATAATATCAGTATAGATAAAAATTGTTTTATAATATAATATTTCTAGCTCATCCAACAAGTTTGGCTAAGGCGACGGAGTTCAAATCTTACACAAACTTAGAAAATGTCAGGATGGATACCATTGAGACACTAGTACCTCTAAATGGTAATTATCGCATAAAATTAATTTATATATTTATTTTCCTGTTATCAATAATTACCTACATAATTAAGTACACACTTATTTTAAAATACTTTTCAACAGTATGAAGTTGAGTATCTTAACCTGAATTCTCTATGTATATAAGGGTATTGACCGCTTATACTAAAGTCCAAATCAGTGACTCCAATGTCGCAACATTTTCCAATCATTTTTCACCGTCATTTATTTTTATTGAAAAACAATATTTCTGCCAGCTCAGTACACATGACATCGTACGGCCCAAATACTTTGGACTCTCGAATGACACCAAGCATTTTCTGATTGGACAAAGCACAAAATTGTCAAAACACATCAGGCCAATCAAAGAACGAAACGCAAGTTCATAAAACGTATAAAATACCTAGCAACAACCTGAATCCTTACCAGTAGAAAGACCATCGCACTCAGATACGCAAGTCCTTGTCCAGACTTGTGTTCTGTAATATTGTAGTCTTTAGTTTATTAAATTTATTTTATTAGTAAATTCATTTTGGTTTTACTACAACATCTACTGGTCGGCGAGGCGCGTCTGAGAACACGACGACCTTCTCTTCTTTCAACAAGTAACAGAGTAAGACAGATGTCAAATTTCCTAGGAAGTCATCCCCATTTACTTTCTTACCCTTACATGTATTTCAAAAGTTATCCCTCAAAATTACCATGTATATTACCAAACTCTTCCCTTTACAGATGAAGCTGCGAATTCAGACTCTGATTAAGGACTTGTTTAAAAAAACTTGATTTCTTTCAGTAAAGTACCTATCCTAAAATATAACGTTTTTTATTTCGTGTTTTTATAATCCATGTATTCAACTGAATTACAGGATTTTTGTTTAAAAAAGTAAAATTATACTGATTTAAGTACCCGTTAGTACTTAAATCAGTACAATTTTTTTCTTTTCTTGTCAAATTTATTTCTTTCAGAATAAACATATAAATTTACACCAGCTTTCTGGTTAAAAATAATTAGATTTACCAGACATATATTAAGTTACGTTAATTTTCCTGTCAAGACCAATTTTTTTTCCGGAAGTAACTCAATTTTGAAACTGAAAAAAGTTTAATATAATAGACCGTAGCATATATACAAAAAAACAGTTATAAAATTTTACGTAAAGACACAGTTTCATCAAAGAGAGTCTTGACATAAATAGTAATTTTGTTTTTACTCTCCCCTGCAAATTTGACTTTTTTGACTTACGTCAATATTCGCTGTGGGTATCGATTTGAAAAATACGAAACTATAAGGATAAAAACAGCCCATATGTGACAGGTGAACATTCACAATAGAAGATTAACCTAGTTTTAGTCTACGATAGTAGCTGCTGTAAAGGGGCATAGTCAAAGAATATAAAAGTAAAATAATTAAATTAATATGAAACAATTTTTAATTAAATTTCAACTACCTAATGCAGTTAAAGAGAGGCTTTGTTAGATGTTAGAGGTATTAGTAGGACAGATACCGTAGCCACGTTGTTCTCATAAGGTAGGTACTTACGGCGAGTTAAGGTTTGGGAAAAATCCAAAAAAAAGGTTTTGTGAAACTTCTTCTGGTAAGGTAACACATAATTTAAAAAAAAATACGGAATATAGTATCTCACCTATTATTTACAAGAAAACGTATCTAAACGAAAATCTTAAGTATTGAAACTCCCACGAGAACCGGAAAAAATACGTATAAAATGTGTTGCTTAATTTCACTGAGAACTATTAAGTAGGTACCTACAATTCGGCAATACTATGTACTAGGTACGGTAGGGCAGCTACTTATTCGAAGGAGTCGAGTTCAAATTTCGACTTAAGTTTGGTTCAGTTATATCGGATAATTATACATAGTAGATAAGTATTTTTTTTATAGTAGGTACGGAATTCTTTTTACGTCAGTTCGACTAGCACTTGAACGATTTTTAGGGTTCCGTAGCCAAATGGCAAAAAAGGAACCCTTATAGTATCGCCATCTCCAGCCGTCTGTCTGTCTGTCCATCTGTCTGTGGTTTTTCTCAGAAACTACTCACAATATATAAATGAAATTTGGAAGGTAGGTGTAATCTATGAACCGCTACACAACGACGACATAGTGAAATTAATATTTTTTTTTTTGGGATAGGTCGCCATACATGAAACTGAACTACGAAAAAATAATAATTCATCGTATATTATCGCGAAAGGTACCAAACGACAGGTCTTAAAAAATAATATTGTGACGCCTATCTATAATAGTACGTCGACAGGTCATCGAACTTACTCGAAAAAGTACCCACGGTCATTCAATAAAACAGAAAAATCCAGATAAAGAAATAAATTCCACGAATTTAAAATAGAATTCATGAGGCGGCCGGTACAAAGAAATACGTCTCGATATTTCGAAAAATCAACGAACATTTTTATTAGGCGCCACCGGCGCGTAAATTGTTTCAACGCTCGAGTCAGGTTTAAAAATTGTAACTGACAAATTACATGTTCGAGAATTAGAATATTCGCGACGTCTGACTCGTGGAGGAGAGATGAGTATTTAAGGCGATGATCAGAGTCGAACGTGACGATTTTTTAGAATAAAGCAATAAGCAGAAAGAATAAGCAAGCGCGATAAGTTGCGAAGTGCGAAGTGATATAACGGTGTGATTTGTGTTCGATATTCTTTGCTCTTAAATTATTTTGTGATTTGGTCTTGTAATAAAATAAAGTGAACTAATATTAGTGTTTTAGTGCATCCCAAATATCCGAACCAGTAGCCCGTAACAATATCAAGGTTTCTAACAATTTTTTTTATTTAAGTCATCACTTCTTGAGATATGCACTTCTAAAGTCCTAATTTTTGTTAGAGTATGTGGAAAAAATTTATGACAGGAGTATTTAAAGCGTAGTTGAAAGGAAAACTATCACAGCTAACAAGACTGTATTATTTAACGAGTATTAGATTAACTTATAAAATGTACTTTTACAAGTAAAAATTTTGTAAAAATTACATAGAAAATGACAGATAGCGTTTAGCCAATAAGCAAAAACTAGATGCATTTTATGTTTGTAATATTTTTGTAAAGATAATTAAAAAATAAATAAACATTTTATGATGAAAACTACATTGTATTACTAGGTACTATAAATTTACGCTTTTCTTTGCAGAACTTATTTTCTTCACAATCGATACTAAAAGTAAAAGGTTCACTATAATAAAATCAATCAATCAATTGGTCCTTTATGGGTTCCGTTTTTTCAAATCGGATGCACGGAATCCTAAAAATTTTAATTTACATTGATTAAATTTTTTTGCTTTCTAAATTATTCCTTTATAATTTATTCATCACTAGTTTGTTTGTTTCGTAAATGTTGACCACTCTCTTATAATTAGGTTAGGCTAACTTAGGTTATGGTTTCGAACCTCAGTCTATCATATATTTTTTGAATATTTGTGCCAGCTCATAATCAATCAGTCAATCAATGTCAATCAATCAATCAACGACGACAACACAAACATGTGCTGTCGTCGTTTATACCCATAATACTTATTACTAATATACCGTAACATGATCCTTATTGGAAACGAAAATAATGTAAAAGTGTAAACAAATAAACGTACCTAATATTTTATTATTACAATCAATAGAAATATTTAAGTTTACATATCGATAACGTTGTTGGCTACGCCCTATTTTTACCTTCATCGTTTCAATAAGTTGAAATTAATTTGGGGGCTACGTTCCGATCATAAGCAGCAATGATTTTGAATCAGCTATCTTTTTCTTGTCGTGTCGTGATAGCCCAGAGCACAACGAACCTGTCTTAAATTTATAAGGCCATAGGGCCATGGTTCGAATCCGGGCGTGTACCAATGAGTTTTTCTAACTTATGTACATTAACTGACTCCGTGCCTCGGAGAGCACGTTAAGCAGTCGGTCCCGAATGCTGTCAATAGATGGCGGTCGTTACAATCCCCAACCCGCAGTGGAGTAGCGTGGTGGATTTAAGCTCCAAACCCCCTCCTCGCCCTGGGGGAGGCCTAAGCCCCTGCTGTGGGGTAAAATGGGCTGATGATGATGATGATGGATCTATTTCTTTCTAATGCTTTAACATGTTAGAACAAGTTAAACATATGTCAAGCTGTGAAAGGTTAAATAAATGCAACTCCTCTAGTAAATGATAAAGAGATAATGACGAGTTAGTTCGGTTTTATTTAAAATAACACACATAGAATGACTTCTGGAGTCATTTCAAAAATAAAAACTCTCTAAATCGTACATACAACTTTTTGAATGCAAATAGAACACAAGATAGTTGCCAAAGATAAAAGAAAAATTTCATATTCTGTGGTACTGTGGTCGCAATTTGTCTGTCAGGTGACCTGAATTGACCTGAAAGACAGTGAATGACAGTCACAAATGTCAATGATGACAGCAATGAAAATATATTTGCCACTATCGAAAATGTTTAATCCCCAATAAACTTATTTTCACAATTTAAATTGTTTTTAGTAAAACCAAAAAAAAAACATTCAAATTCCGATGTTTAACTATTTTATCAATTTTCCATTATAATTATCAGTCTGCTAACAAAAACAATAGTTTCATTATTAAAAGGCATTTTTTAAGTATACTAGCGTAATCTTATTGTTTTTTAAAAATTCTGTTGTACGTAAGTTTAATATATTTAATTAAATACTTTCCAAAAAAACCTTTCTTTCCTATCGTATTCGGTCCAGAATTACGTGAGATGGGAAAATCCTCATAAATGGTAACCCTAATTTGAGTAATAAAAAGTGCAAATGGATGCATTCAATACAAACTATTATAAATGATTTATACATGCGTTCAAAATACAACTTGAACATTATTTTCAATAGTCATTTTTTATTTTTCATGTACTTTTAGAAAAATAATGAAGTACTTAGTTTAAAAATGCTGCTTTACTAAGAGTATCGACATTTATGGTTCTTATTTCAAATATCTACTTTTCCTAGCCCAGGATGGGCATCATTCTTTACGAAAATTGGTTTGTAATTTTTTCGAAAAATTTAATAAAATTGTTTGGCAAAAATGTGTTTGTTATAAGTTTTTATTTTTGATGTTCATTTTAAATATCCTCCGATAGTTGCGAGAAACGCAAAATCTGATAGACTTTTGTTTTTTATTTTTTAAATCAGCCTCAAAAATTTTAACCAATATTATTTTATTGAATAATAATTGCATGAGTTGTGGAATCAAATCTTTTTGTGTTGGTTAGGGCTGACATTCAGCTAAATTGGTAGAAAAAAATCAAATATTTATCTCAATAATTGGCTTCATGCGAATTCCCGTTTAAGTTGTTAAACTGTTTGTGACGATATATTAAATTATACTTTGAATTTATTGTAAATATACCTATATAAATACTTAACCATACAAGGTGAGATTTCAGTAATCGGCCAAAATTTTTCTAGATGTTAGGTATCATCATAGATCTCACTGCATAAATAAAAAATATGGGTTACATTTTCATATTAAATTATTTTACCTACAGCGTTATTTTATAACGTTTGGTTGCCTTCTTAATGCCATAGTAAACGTACGCGCCCGAGGCCTTGAAACGGAATGGGGCGATGAGCATAAATAGTGATTAGAGTTATTAGTTTTTTTCGGGAAAGGTCTAAATCTCATATTTTTCTATACGACGATACTAAAAGTTAACAAGACGGCTATCGGTTTTCTACCAAAGATCATTTTATTAATATTTGGCTGGTCATTAAAACCTCAGCCTGTATAGTCGCTACGCCTAAAAATGTTTTCAAACCTGTTCCTGTAGATTGAATAAGATGATTCGGGTGCAGAGAGTGTAATAGACTATATTTAAAAATATTTTTTTAAGTCTACAGAGACAGAGCCGTGAGCACTGGGTAAACACCATGAAACTAATATGTACTACGTACAACTGGAATGATATCTCTCTAACATTAGCGTGAACTTTTTTTTTTTATCACCAGTATACGTATGTATACTGGTGATTAAAAAAAAAAGTGCGAAAGGGAAGTAACCGGGTGCCTAACTATCTCTTTCTACACCACTTCTGTGTGGCTAGCATAAAATATTGTACCACTACACTGGGAAAATTACTATGGTGAATTTAGATTTTAATATGAGGGAACCGAAGAATAAAAAACTATGCGTCATGATAATAACGATACAGGACCTCTAATTTCCGCTGACGCATTATTTTTTCCTCTTCACATTTCTCGTTTTTTATTATGGGGTTCATCCATTGCTCGACTGTTGAACATTTTTCTTAGGGTAGGTAATTAGTAGCCTACAAAAGTTAGGTAATGGCATTGCTTCGCAATGCAATGATCTGACGTCGCGTTCTAATATCACTTCTTCTGAAAGTTCTGAATCCATTTTGATGATTTTTGTGTTTGGTCACTATTTTCCAACACAGGGTAGATACAGTGAAAAAATTATCTAATATAATATAATTAGTCTAATACGCCACTTTGGCTGTTCCATATCCCAGCTGCTATTTCACGCCGCTGGTTGTACACAGTCGCCGAGCGGAGGCGAAGTCAGAGACGCATATTTTTTCCTCTTCACATTTCTCGTTTTTTTATTATGGGGGTCATCCATTGCTCGACTATTGATGAACACTTTTTTTAGGGTAAGTAATCAGTGGCCTATAAAGGTTACATAATAGCATTGCTTCGCAATGCCATGATTGCTAACATCGCGTTCTAATATCACTTTTTAAAATTTTTGGACTTAATTCGATAGGACTTTATACACGTTTGGCCGTTAATATTTCTGAAAGTTCTGAATCGATTTTGATAATTTTTGTGTTTAGTCACTATTTTATAACTTAGGGTAGATACTGTGAAAGAATTATCGAAATCAGTTCATTTGATTTGAAGCTGTAGCAAATCAAAAAAGTCGATTCTTTGTTTGTGTGGAGTTTTTACTAAACAACTTTATTGCTGTTTTCTTTTGCAGTTATATTTCTATCTTCTTTTCTTTTTAAACATTATTTAGGTACCGTAATTTAGCTTTATTTGGGTATCCGTTAACGCAAAGTTATAGTAGCCCTTGACTAAGCAAGAATTAATAATAAATGAAAAAGAAACGTACCTAAAAAGCATCAACGCAGGATGACAAGCTATTAGCGAAATATTAATATAACACAGGTCTACAAAATTTTTTTTTCGAATTTTGATTTAATAATATTATCTACTGTTAATGTTTTTTAGTGTGTTGAAACCGAAAATGAGGTCAATTTTTCTCCATAACGTAGGTACAGATTTTGTTCAATCTCGAGTAATTAATAATAATAATAATAATAATATAATCTTTATTGTACACCAAAAGTTAGAACGAAAATAAATAATGTAGGTATCTCTTATAACTATGTTTGGTAGGTACAGTGGGCGGTCTTATCGCTAAGAACAATCTCTTCCAGACAACCTTTAATACAGTAATTATAACAATAAAAGATAACAGAATCGGCTGGTAACTTTGATTTATTTTCATCTTGTTCACAATATCAAATACATAAATGCATATTACGTACATAATACATATTACATAAATACATAGTAATATTTCCGCTTGTCAGAATAAACGATGACGCATACTTAATCATTATTTTATAAAAACTTTTTGTAACAATGAATATGTTTATTAGATCGTTTTCGTATAGGAGTGTAATAATTTTACCTATATTTCCAATATTTATGATCGATAATCGATAATGATAATCGATAATGATAATCAATAACGATAATCGATAATGATAATCGATAATGATAATCGATAATGATAATCGATAATGATAATGAGAATCGATAATGAGAATCGATAATGAAAATCGATAATGAGAATCGATACTAAGAATCGATACTGAGAATCGATACTGAGAATCGATACTGAGAATCGATACTAAGAATCGATACTGAGAATCAATACTGAGAATCGATACTGAGAATCGATAATGAGAATCGATAATGAGAATCGATAATGAGAATCGATAAAGAGAATCGATAAAGAGAATCGATAAAGAGAATCGATAAAGAGAATCGATGAAGAGAATCGATAATGAGAATCGATAATGAGAATCGATAATGAGAATCGATAATGAGAATCGATAATGAGAATCGATAATGAGAATCGATAATGAGAATCGATAATGAGAATCGATAATGAGAATCGATAATGAGAATCGATAATGAGAATCGATAATGAGAATCGATAATGAGAATCGATAATGAGAATCGATAATGCGAATCGATAATGCGAATCGATAATGCGAATCGATAATGAGAATCGATAATGCGAATCGATAATGAGAATCGATTCTGAGAATCGATACTGAGAATCGATACGGAGAATCGATACGGAGAATCGATACTGAGAATCGATATTGAGAATCGATACTGAGAATCGATACTGAGAATCGATAATGAGAATCGATACTGAGAATCGATACTTAGAATCGATACTGAGAATCGATACTGAGAATCGATATTGAGAATCGATACTGAGAATCGATAATGAGAATCGATAATGAGAATCGATAAAGAGAATCGATAATGAGAATCGATAAAGAGAATCGATAATGAGAATCGATATTGAGAATCGATAATGAGAATCGATAATGAGAATCGATAATGAGAATCGATAATGAAAATCGATAATGAGAATCGATAATGAGAACGATGACGATGACGACGACGACGACGACGACGACGACGACGACGACGACGACGACGACGACGACGACGACGACGACGACGACGACGACGACGACGACGACGACGACGACGACGACGACGACGACGACGACGACGACGACGACGACGACGACGA
Source organism: Luffia ferchaultella (assembly GCA_949709985.1). NCBI lineage: Eukaryota > Metazoa > Arthropoda > Insecta > Lepidoptera > Psychidae > Luffia > Luffia ferchaultella. The sequence continues at coordinate 12,684,676 of OX453245.1, read as the reverse complement.
CGACGACGACGACGACGACGACGACGACGACGACGACGACGACGACGACGACGACGACGACGACGACGACGACGACGACGACGACGACGACGACGACGACGACGACGACGACGACGACGACGACGACGACGACGACGACGACGACGACGACGACGACGACGACGACGACGACGACGACGACGACGACGACGACGACGACGACGACGACGACGACGACGACGACGACGACGACGACGACGACGACGACGACGACGACGACGACGACGACGACGACGACGACGACGACGACGACGACGACGACGACGACGACGACGACGACGACGACGACGACGACGACGACGACGACGACGACGACGACGACGACGACGACGACGACGACGACGACGACGACGACGACGACGACGACGACGACGACGACGACGACGACGACGACGACGACGACGACGACGACGACGACGACGACGACGACGACGACGACGACGACGACGACGACGACGACGACGACGACGAATCGATAATGAGAATCGATAATGAGAATCGATAATGAGAATCGATAATGAGAATCGATAATGAGAATCGATAATGAGAATCGATAATGAGAATCGATAATGAGAATCGATAATGCGAATCGATAATGCGAATCGATACTAAGAATCGATACTGAGAATCAATACTGAGAATCGATACTGAGAATCGATACTGAGAATCGATAATGAGAATCGATAATGAGAATCGATAATGAGAATCGATAATGAGAATCGATAAAGAGAATCGATAAAGAGAATCGATAAAGAGAATCGATAAAGAGAATCGATAAAGAGAATCGATAAAGAGAATCGATAATGAGAATCGATAATGAGAATCGATAATGAGAATCGATAATGAGAATCGATAATGAGAATCGATAATGAGAATCGATAATGAGAATCGATAATGAGAATCGATAATGAGAATCGATAATGAGAATCGATAATGAGAATCGATAATGAGAATCGATAATGCGAATCGATAATGAGAATCGATAATGCGAATCGATAATGAGAATCGATAATAAGAATCGATTCTGAGAATCGATACGGAGAATCGATACTGAGAATCGAAACTGAGAATCGATACTGAGAATCGATACTGAGAATCGATACTGAGAATCGATATTGAAAATCGATACTGAGAATCGATACTGAGAATCGATACTTAGAATCGATACTGAGAATCGATACTGAGAATCGATACTGAAAATCGATAATGAGAATCGATAATAAGAATCGATAATGAGAATCGATAATGAGAATCGATAAAGAGAATTGATAAAGAGAATCGATAATGAGAATCGATAATGAGAATCGATAATGAGAATCGATAATGAGAATTGATATTGAGAATCGATAATGAGAATCGATAATGAGAATCGATGATGAGAATCGATGATGAGAATCGATGATGAGAATCGATGATGAGAATCGATAATGAGAATCGACAATGAGAATCGATAATGAGAATCGATAATGAGAATCGATGATGAGAATCGATGATGAGAATCGATTTGTGGTTGTAGATCTAGGAAGCCGGAAGATGTCGAGGAAGCCGGAAGATGTCGCTCGCTTCGATCTACCGCCGATGCTTCCAATCTCTCCAGAAATTACAGGAGAATTAATTATCTTTCTCGGTGATTGCAAGTGGTATGCTTCCTCGATGTACAGATATTTCACTGAAACGTTTTTGCACGTTTATTAGTGAAATGGAAGAAAAAATAATTATTAACAGAGTATATAAATTTACACAAAACAAAAATTAGCTAATATTAAAAAAAAACATTACAAAAACAAAATCTATAAACTGCTTGTTTGGTAATTATCTGAGCAAATTTATGTGACTACAGAATGTCTGTTAATCGATAAAAAGGAATTATATATCGAAACAGTATCGGGGGGCTAAAAAAATAAAAATACCAGTAATAATTATCCTGCCTCCTGGTTTGAATTGAAAAAAATGTTTAAATTTAATATTTCGTAAATATTATAAATAAATTTTGAAAATGACTATAAAGAGAAAGTACGCACTCTGTTGTTTCAACACATAAAAAATTAAATACGTTAATATCTAACAATTCAATATTAACGAATAAATAAGTAAGTAAAAATATTAACAACAGAGGGTAGGCGGTAGGTTGTGCTGTAGAAATTCCGTGTGTGTTCACTTTGTTAATGATTCTATAAAATTTCGTTAACGCCAAAAATTAATACGAATAGATATTAATGAACACATACCACAAATAGTGTGAAAATTATAAAAATTTAAATTTTCGAATTAATGACATAAGGATATATAAATTGAAATATTTACGATTAAAAGCTGAAAAGTTTAGGAAAAGATTAAGTTCAACATGTAATAAAAATTTACGTCTACTATGAAATTTAGGTAAGTATAATTCATCTCTCAAACTGACCTAAGAGCACAGAGATAGGTATATATTTTCGAGCGCCAAAGGTAACGTATTAAAATGTGTTTATAAAAAATGAAGTTAAGGTCGATGCAAAACGAAGGGAACGGTTGAAGACCGCTGATCCTCTATGTGGAATACTAAAAAAGGAAAAAAATCGTTACATTGAGTTATAGTAACAAAGCAATATATAGTGTGCCAGACGGGCTCAGCAGCGGAGGTCAGACCTTCAGTTCAAGGACGGTTCCGTATATTGACCTAGTAAAAGGCCTGTGCTACTAAGGTCGTCGAGATGCGGCTTTGGTTTACTTAACGTAATGATTAAATCTTATCACTTTAAGTTCGTATGGAACGGTCTATCGCGCGATCTGATAGTATTACGCCATTCCGCGAGGTCTTTGGTTGCACACTTATCAACGAAAGATCGTACCGTTTCTCGTGTTCGATCTGGTTGTGATGCTCACTCGCGAGCGCTGCCGGACGGCGAGAAGGACGTGCAGCGGACGGACTAGCGGGCGCCGAGCTGACTGCGACTGATGATGATGATGATGATGATGATGACGATGACGATGACGATGACGATGACGATGACGATGACGATGACGATGACGATGACGATGACGATGACGATGACGATGACGATGACGATGACGATGACGATGACGATGACGATGACGATGACGATGACGATGACGATGACGATGACGATGACGATGACGATGACGATGACGATGACGATGACGATGACGATGACGATGACGATGACGATGACGATGACGATGACGATGACGATGACGATGACGATGATGATGATACTGAGAATCGATACTGAGAATCAATAATGAGAATCGATACTGAGAATCGATACTGAGAATCGATACTAAGAATCGATACTGAGAATCGATACTGAGAATCGATACTGAGAATCGATACTGAGAATCGATAATGAGAATCGATAATGAGAATCGATGATGAGAATCGATAATGAGAATCGATAAAGAGAATCGATAAAAAGAATCGATAAAGAGAATCGATAATGAGAATCGATAATGAGAATCGATAATGAGAATCGATAATGAGAATCGATAATGAGAATCGATAATGAGAATCGATAATGAGAATCAATAATGAGAATCGATAATGAGAATCGATAATGAGAATCGATAATGAGAATCGATAATGAGAATCGATAATGAGAATCGATAATGAGAATCGATAATGAGAATCGATAATGAGAATCGATAATGCGAATCGATAATAAGAATCGATAATGAGAATCGATTCTGAGAATCGATAATGCGAATCGATAATAAGAATCGATAATGAGAATCGATACTGAGAATCGATAATGAGAATCGATACTGAGAATCGATACTTAGAATCGATACTTAGAATCGATACTGAGAATCGATACTGAGAATCGATACTGAGAATCGATACTGAGAATCGATAATGAGAATCGACAATGAGAATCGATAATGAGAATCGATAATGAGAATTGATGATGAGAATCGATGATGAGAATCGATGATGAGAATCGATTTGTGGTTGTAGATCTAGGAAGCCGGAAGATGTCGCTCGTTTCGATCTACCGCCGATGCTTCCAATCTCTCCAGAAATTACAGGAGAATTAATTATCTTTCTCGGTGATTGCAAGTGGTTTATCTTTCTCGGTGATTGCAAGTGGTATGCTTCCTCGATGTACAGATATTTCACTGAAACGTTTTTGCACGTTTATTAGTGAAATGGAAGAAAAAATAATTATTAACAGAGTATATAAATTTACACAAAACAAAAATTAGCTAATATTAAAAGAAAACATTACAAAAACAAAATCTATAAACTGCTTGTTTGGTAATTATCTGAGCAAATTTATGTGACTACAGAATGTCTGTTAATCGATAAAAAGGAATTATATATCGAAACAGTATCGGGGGGCTAAAAAAATAAAAATACCAGTAATAATTATCCTGCCTCCTGGTTTGAATTGAAAAAAATGTTTAATTTTAATATTTCGTAAATATTATAAATAAATTTTGAAAATGACTATAAAGAGAAAGTACGCACTCTGTTGTTTCAACACATAAAAAATTAAATACGTTAATATCTAACAATTCAATATTAACGAATAAATAAGTAAGTAAAAATATTAACAACAGAGGGTAGGCGGTAGGTTGTGCTGTAGAAATTCCGTGTGTGTTCACTTTGTTAATGATTCTATAAAATTTCGTTAACGCCAAAAATTAATACGAATAGATATTAATGAACACATACCACAAATAGTGTGAAAATTATAAAAATTTAAATTTTCGAATTAATGACATAAGGATATATAAATTGAAATATTTACGATTAAAAGCTGAAAAGTTTAGGAAAAGATTAAGTTCAACATGTAATAAAAATTTACGTTTACTATGAAATTTAGGTAAGTATATTTCATCTCTCAAACTGACCTAAGAGCACAGAGATAGGTATATATTTTCGAGCGCCAAAGGTAACGTATTAAAATGTGTTTATAAAAAATAATAATAATAATAATAATAATAATAAAATCATTTATTGCCAAAAACCAAAAAAGCAGTTACAGAAATTCTTAAAAAAAGCTTATTCTTTACGAAGTTTACAAAATTGATGGCAAACGGAATCGACTCAGCCTAATGATGGTCAGCCGCTGGCGAACATGACCATCGCTGATATTCTGCCGATCCCGAAAATAAATATCTTATACATAAAATTATACCGACTATCACTACACACTCCGATCACATACATGTCCAGACAGAAATTTGGCGCCAGAAATGTAGACAAATAGAAATATCACGTCACTGTTCAGTTAGGCGTGACCAACGCACACAGAGACGGTTAGTAGGTGCCCGATCAGTAAGTACTGCACAGCGAGAGTGTATTGGTCGTGCAGTAGTTCATATGCTACTTGACATCCAGTAGCATATAAAAGCAAATAAGTATTTTTCTTGTCATTGTATCGCGTGGGTATATCCAGACATGCAAGCAATCGAATATTTTATAAGAACTTAAAAATAATATTAAATACAAACTTAAATACTAATTACATATAAAAAAATCGTATAGCTCGTGAAGATTTGCTTACTGAATCGCGCATACATAGAAGGGAGCAAGATACGGGTTGCGTCATGGCTCCGTGAGTCCGAGGCAGGGCCGGGTAGAGGTCAGATTACGACCCACAGAGTTCAACTACAATAACTCAAGTCCGAAATTTTATTGAAACCACACATTTTAATGCAATTTAGCAGCTTGTGAGATCTTTTTTTTGAATATCCAATAAGTGAGCCTTAACAATTCGTCTAAAAACATATAGTGAACTGGCGTTTCTCGCTGGTGGGGGTAAATTATTCCAGCATTTCGATGACGCATATTTAAAGCTACCCCTGAAAGTAGCTAACCTAAAAGACCGAACTATAGAAATATTGTTTCTTTTTATGGCCGTCCTAGCTCGTGTTTCCTGGGCCCAGGCAATTTTTTCAGCAATGTACGGAGGGCAACCAGTTTTACGGAGGTTAAACATAATGATAGCCAGTTTAAGAGTTCGTCTGTTTAGCATATTTAGGATATTTTTTTCATTCAGAATTGGCGTAATCCGAGCTCTGCGCGCCACGTGCTGACGAAAACGAATGCAAGAGTTTTGTACGCGCTGCACACTCTTTTGCGTTTTTTTAAGTAGACATGGGCCATACACTACATCACCATATTCCAAATGCGAAAGTACCAACGAGTCACATAACTTATTGCGAACGTTGGGGCATAAAAACGGGCGGAGCTTGTAAATAGTCCTAAGAGCGGCATAACATTTTGATACCTTATTTCTAACGTGAGCTTCAAACTTCAATTGACTATCTAATATAAATCCGAGATTTCGTACTTCTAGCGACTCTAATATTGGTCGATCTGCCACCACTATACTGTTGAGGAATTTACGAATCGTCTGGGCTTGAGATTTGGTACCGAGAACTATGTACATACTTTTAGTAGGATTAATCATTAAGCTATGCTTGTTCGACCAGTCTACGATAGCTTTTAAGTCTGCACTGATATTACGCACGGCTTTATTAATTGACTCGACGTTTGGCAACATGTGCATATACAGCTGGGTGTCATCCGCGTACATATGGGCGAAACTATGAGATACAGTAGTAAGTAGGTCAGCTGTGTATATTGAATACAGTAGTGGACCTAGTATTGACCCCTGAATTACACCCCTTGTAAGTTTTAACGGTTTAGACTGCACCAAATTACCTTTGTCATTGAGACATTCAACTATCTGCTCTCTGTTATTAAAGTAGTTAACGAACCACTTACACGAGTCTTCAGTAAAACCGTAGTACGACAGTTTTGCTATGAGAACCGGTATACTCAAGCAGTCAAATGCCCGCGAGTAGTCCAGCATAACCAGGACCGTTCCCATTCCCTGATCAGCCGCGGAGAGCACGTCATCAACGATGTGTAACAGTGCAGTAGTGGTGCTATGATTTTTCCGAAAACCAGATTGGTTTATAGGAAATATATTATGAACCTGAAAGTATTCTGTAATCTGCATGTGCACCGCCTTCTCTAATATTTTAGATAGTGCCGGAAGTATACTGATGGGTCGCAAATCGGCGAAACTTTCTATTTTACCTTTCTTTGGGATGGGTTTAACAATCGAACAGCGCCAGGATGACGGAAAAATGCCGGTAGATAATGAAGCATTAATTATGGTAGTAATCGCCTCAAGAGAGTAAGGAAGAGTTAATTTAATCATCTCAATAGATATTTTATCGCATCCCACCGCATCGGACTTAATAGAGTTTATTATAGAGAGTATCGACTCAGGTCGTAACAAGGCAAACTGGAATGATTCACTAATAAACTTAGAAGATTGATATGATTTTAGGATATCATTATCTCCCGCACATCGTGGTATCGATGTGATGAAAAAGTTGTTCATACCGTCGGCATCACGGAGATGTATGGGAATAGGTTGTTCGTCAGAAAGTGCAAGAAATGAATTCAGAGAACGCCACATTTTTCGAGAATCGCGTTCGTTTTTGTTTACATAGCTATTCAGGTAAGCCTGCTTTTCTTTGCGTATTATGGATGAAACGCGATTTCGCAACATGCGATAAAACTGAATATTTTCGGGCTTCCCCGTTTTCTTGGCATGAGAACAAGCCCGATCACGCTCCCTCATAAGACATCTCACACTATCTGTTAACCAGGGAGCGGGAGGAGAATTAAATATACGCGTTCGTTCCGGAATGAAATGATCAAATAGACCCAAGATAAAATAATTAAAATATTGAACCATATCACCAACGTCTTCAAGTTCCGTGACAAGGTACCACGGGGTAATAGAAGAAGCAAACCCATAGGTATCCGCATCAAACTCATTAAATGGTCTATAAGTTACAATTTTGGGGCCAGGTCGAGATATTTTAAACAAAAATTCTGCGAGTATAAATGCATGATCACTAAAATCGTCATTATGCTTTACACTAAGTTTTTTAGGCGCACGATTAGCTCGACAGCAGATAACATCCAACAATGACTTAGAACGGTCTGTAATACGTGTTGCCTCATTGACTACCTGAACTAAGCCGTGTTCCATTAAGCCGAGCCAAATAGTTTGTATTCGCGACTTTTAATCGTTAACAGGTCTACATTCAAATCGCCCATTACAAATACATCATCATAGCAAGAATTGTATGCCGCCAATAAATCGCCCAAATCATCCAAGAAAGGGACCAATCCAACGCCAGGAGGCCTGTAAAAACAGCCGAAAATAATGTTGTGCTTATTGACTTTGACCTCCAACCATATCCGCTCGAACTCACCCGAGCCATGCTCAAGCTGACGCACTCGTAAATCAGACCGCACATACGCACCCACTCCCCCACCACGACCACATCGCGGTATGTGAAACAATCGGTAGCCGGGAACACAGTAATGACTAACATCAGACGACGAGCTCAGCCAAGTTTCGGTCAAACAAACAATGTCCGGTTGTAATTTATTTATAGTTTCCAAAAGTTCATCGCGGCCAGTATTTAGCGAACGACAATTCAGCAGACCAATTTTAAAATTCTCTTTCTTACTTTTCTTATGTCGTGAATACATAGCAAAAACAAAAATTAATTAGATTAACACTTTGTATTACACTTATAACAAGATTCAAATAAATAATCTGTACATTGGTTGCCGAATTCAAACACCTATTTAACCGAACATAAACCAAGCATTCAATATTTGTCATTATCCACTCCCCATAACAACCATCACCCTTTCGTAAGACATTTATATGGTGACGACTATCCGTATGTACGCTTACACACAAAAATAAAATAATTAAAAATGTCCTTAAACATATCACGTGAACAAACCTTCCGTCATATAACAAAAATGTGTTGATAAATATGAAAAATAGAAAAAACATACAATACAATAATATTAAATACAAGAAAACGGTGCGTTTAAATTGAGGGTAGCTATAATTAAAGTCTAAAGAATAAACACCACAGATTGAGCAATGGTATAGAACCGCAAACTCGTAATACGTATTAGTCCGTACCTTATAAGTTATCAAGGTCTGCGACTGAACGGATGCGCAAGATTTTACTGTTTTGCTCCTTGCGAATATATACCGCTCCACTTGAGGTCCATGCAAACCTATACTTCGCCTCCTTTGATCTTTTCCGCGCCTCCCGAAATAATTGACGATTAGCCCATGAGAGTCTTTCATTTATGTAAATTTTATGAGGGGGGCCCGATAGTTCCAAGGCTGTTGTGGTCAATCCACGCCTTACCCTGACTTGTTTCAGAATTTCAATTTTAGTAGAATATCTACAAAACCTGACAACCACGGGACGATCTCGAGACTGCTCGCTTTGCGTCTTGTCCTTCAATGGGTACTTAGGCCCAGCACGACCTACCCAGTCGATGTCCCCCGCCTCCAATTCAATCCCCAGTTGACGTCCCACAAGCATCACCGTGTGAGTAAGATTTTCATTGGCTTGCTCTGGTAAACCAGATATCTCTACGTGATTGTGTAGTGACGCTTGTACTCGTCTATTGACTTCATCTTCTAAGCGAGAAATTTTGGCAGATAACAAATCGGTTGTCTCCTCTCGATGTTCAATTTTCTTCACTCGCTCGTCAATAGCTCTCAGCTCGGAGCTAACATTGCCAACTGATACCTGGCACTGGGTGACGATGATTTTCAAGGAGTTAATGTCTTCTTTGATGGAGCAGATTTCTCGACGCATCGGTGCAAGCTCTTCCCGGATAGAAATTTCAATCTGTTTTTTTATTATTTTCACCATTTCGGTATCATCTCTCCCAGAAACAGATGTATGTACATTCGTAGGCTCGACATCACGAACAGGAGTACCCGAATTGCCACGTTTTGGAATTTTCGCTAAGCAGTCGGGACAAGTCCAGACACTACGACGTTCCTTTGAAAGTTTTTTAAAATCTTCCACAGATAAATTCACACAGTCATGGTGAAATTTATGTGAACAGTTACTGCAATGGATCTTCTCACCAGGTTTCACTTTATTTATACACGCGTCACACTTATCCATATCGAAATTGCGAATGTATGGTAAATCGAAAAATACACTGCCGCCTCTAGTCTTATCTGAGATCTGTAGTAAACGCTATTCAATGCAATAAATGAATAGTGAACAAAACGACCGGCTACTATTGTTCGGTGACAGAGTGCGACACGACTGTTACGATGCGCTGATAATGAACGCTGATAATGAATGAAATGAAGTTAAGGTCGATGCAAAACGAAGGGAACGGTTGAAGACCGCTGATCCTCTATGTGGAATACTAAAAAAGGAAAAAAATCGTTACATTGAGTTATAGTAACAAAGCAATATATAGTGTGCCAGACGGGCTCAGCAGCGGAGGTCAGACCTTCAGTTCAAGGACGGTTCCGTATATTGACCTAGTACAAGGCCTGTGCTAATAAGGTCGTCGAGATGCGGCTTTGGTTTACTTAACGTAATGATTAAATCTTATCACTTTAAGTTCGTATGGAACGGTCTATCGCGCGATCTGATAGTATTACGCCATTCCGCGAGGTCTTTGGTTGCACACTTATCAACGAAAGATCGTACCGTTTCTCGTGTTCGATCTGGTTGTGATGCTCACTCGCGAGCGCTGCCGGACGGCGAGAAGGACGTGTAGCGGACAGACTAGCGGGCGCCGAGCTGACTGCGGCTGATGATGATGATGATGATGACGATGACGATGACGATGACGATGACGATGACGATGACGATGACGATGACGATGACGATGACGATGACGATGACGATGACGATGACGATGACGATGACGATGACGATGACGATGACGATGACGATGACGATGACGATGACGATGACGATGACGATGACGATGACGATGACGATGACGATGACGATGACGATGACGATGACGACGACGATGACGATGACGATGACGATGACGATGACGATGATGATGATACTGAGAATCGATACTGAGAATCAATAATGAGAATCGATACTGAGAATCGATACTGAGAATCGATACTAAGAATCGATACTGAGAATCGATACTGAGAATCGATACTGAGAATCGATAATGAGAATCGATAATGAGAATCGATAATGAGAATCGATAATGAGAATCGATAATGAGAATCGATAATGAGAATCGATAAAGAGAATCGAAAAAGAGAATCGATAAAGAGAATCGATAATGAGAATCGATAATGAGAATCGATAATGAGAATCGATAATGAGAATCGATAATGAGAATCGATAATGAGAATCGATAATGAGAATCGATAATGAGAATCGATAATGAGAATCGATAATGAGAATCGATAATGAGAATCGATAATGAGAATCGATAATGAGAATCGATAATGAGAATCGATAATGAGAATCGATTCTGAGAATCGATACTGAGAATCGATACGGAGAATCGATACGGAGAATCGATACTGAGAATCGATATTGAGAATCGATACTGAGAATCGATAATGAGAATCGATACTGAGAATCGATACTTAGAATCGATACTTAGAATCGATACTGAGAATCGATACTGAGAATCGATACTGAGAATCGATACTGAGAATCGATAATGAAAATCGACAATGAGAATCGACAATGAGAATCGATAATGAGAATCGATAATGAGAATCGATAATGAGAATCGATAATGAGAATCGATAATGAGAATCGATAATGAGAATCGATTCTGAGAATCGATACTGAGAATCGATACGGAGAATCGATACGGAGAATCGATACTGAGAATCGATATTGAGAATCGATACTGAGAATCGATAATGAGAATCGATACTTAGAATCGATACTTAGAATCGATACTTAGAATCGATACTGAGAATCGATACTGAGAATCGATACTGAGAATCGATGATGAGAATCGATGATGAGAATCGATGATGAGAATCGATGATGAGAATCGATAATGAGAATCGATAATGAGAATCGACAATGAGAATCGATAATGAGAATCGATGATGAGAATCGATGATGAGAATCGATGATGAGAATCGATTTGTGGTTGTAGATCTAGGAAGCCGGAAGATGTCGCTCGCTTCGATCTACCGCCGATGCTTTCAATCTCTCCAGAAATTACAGAAGAATTAATTATCTTACTCGGTGATTGCAAGTGGTGAAGGCGCCCACGAGTTCTTCTTTGAACTTCGTCTGGGCTCACTCCTGAAGCGTGAGCGTTTTAGTGGACTGTATTTATAGGTATAGCGAGGGGCGATAGCGAAAGGAGAGGAAAGACTAAAGGGACTGACCTTGACGCAGCAACACACATATAAGTCTTCGCTGTCAGCCAGGAGCTCCTCCAGTCAGGCGGCGGCGCGGCACCAACACGTAATCGGGCACACTCCACAGTTTATATATTATAGCGTTTGTTACACAATATTATTAGGTTTTTATATGAGTTTTAGGCGATAAGCGATTATGCGTTTAGCGTTTTATATTTTCAGTGCGTCACATAGGAAAGACAACAGCGGACTGACTGTAAAGGAAAAAGCGGGTAGTGCGGAAACAAGAATCAGGGATGCGGCGTAGCCATTGCCCATTGACTCGCTTTCAATTGCACAAGGAAAAATGAAAGAAAAATATTAAAATAAACTTAAAATTTAACAAAGAAAGCGGAGAATAAATTAAATTAAACTATTTCTATTGCGTGGGTAGAGGACAGAGACGCACGACGGGTCTCTTGTAAATTCCAGTTGCAGTCTTAACTGACGCAACACGGACTACTCCGTCGACTCCTGGGAATGTAGAAACTACTACGCCCAACGGCCAATGAAGGATAGGGGTATCATCAGTCATTACTATTACAATCGTACCCTTTTCGATTGGTTTAGAAGGTGTATTCCATTCCTCACGCGTTTGTAAAAGATGTAAGTACTCTAACTTCCATCTTTTTGAAAAAGATTGTACCATATTATCCAAAAGCTTATATCGTTTTACTAAATTACTAGAAAACTCTGTCTCATCTACAAAAGGTAAATGTTTTATTGGACTTGACATTAAAAAATGCGTGGGCGTTAGAGCAGAAGGCTCCGATGGATCAGAACTCAATAGCGTAAGCGGACGCGAATTCAGTACGCACTCTATTTGCACCAATACTGTCAACAATTCTTCATATGTTAAAATCTGCGAACCTATTACGCGAAACAAATGAGTTTTAAACGCTTTGACGTAAGTCTCGACATGTCCATTAAAATGAGGACTGCGTGGAGGTATGAGTTTCCAGGTGATTCTGTTTTCTGATAACTCCTTTGCAAATGAAAAATTGTAATTTTCAGAACATAAAAATTTATAGAGTTCCTTAAGCGTATTTTTTGCTCCTATAAACGTCGTACCGTTATCAGAGTACATACACGAAACCGCACCCCGTCTGGCAAGAAAGCGTTTAAAAGCTGAAATGAATACGTGCGTTGTCAGATCTGAGACTATCTCTATATGTACAGCGCGCGTTACGAGGCACACAAATATGCACAAATAGCATTTTATAGGACGAACACCGCGTTTTCTATACGGCGTAATGCTGATTGGACCTGCATAATCTACAGCTGTATGCGTGAAAGCTTTAGTTTGCTGTACTCGACAAGCTGGTAAATCAGACATCATAGGAAATGTATTTTTTGGATTAACCTTAAAACAAAAGTAACATTGATGAACAATTTTGCGAACGGTGTTTCGACAACATAAAATCCTATAGCGTTGTCTAAGTATAGACATAAGTAGTTGCGGCCCAGTATGACAATGTTTCTCGTGATAATATTTTATTATGAGATCGACAATATAGTCTTTTTGAGGTAATAAAATAGGATGCTGCTGATCATAGGATAAGTCTGCATTACGCAGGCGTCCACCAACGCGCAACAATCCGTATTTATCTAGAAATGGGTTTAATTTTCTGATTTGAGGCGAACAATTTTTATTTGAAATTAAACATTTTATATCGTCAGCGAAATATTTAGATTGCATAATCTTAATTATTTGAATTTCAGCGAAATCAAATTGTGAACTGGTAATTACTTCAGCGCGAGGTAGTTTCTTTAAAAAGCGATAAATGTAAACAATAGAGCGAAGTAAAGCGTTCCACGAAGAAAAGCGTTGTGATAGCGTATACAAAGCATGTGGTTCTTCTTCGGCCGACGTAGCCAAAGCGATTACCTTTGATTCGGGTACGTCTATATTATCAGGAGGTTTGAACCTTTTAATAGGCCAACTTTCAGGTTTTTGCTGTAACCATGAGGGACCATTAAACCATAATGGATGGTCAATTAAGCGTAAAGGTGTGATACCACGAGACAAACAATCACTCGGATTATCGACTCCATTTACGTGATAAAAATGTCGCGGAGGAAGCGTATCAATAATTTTTGTAATTCGCGTAGCAACAAATGTTTTAAATTTATGCGGAGACGAGTGGATCCAGCATAGAGTCACCATAGAATCGGTGAAACAATAAATATCGTCAATATTATGACGAGGAGCGTATGTGTCGATGACTAGACGCGTTAATTTAGCCATAAGTAGCGCAGCGCACAACTCCAAGCGAGCGATAGAAACAACTTTAAGAGGCGCTACTTTAGATTTCGCGCAAACCAAACGTATAATAGGCGGGTTGTTAGCGTTAGATACGCGTAAATAAATAACTGCGCCATAAGCTTTTTCACTAGCGTCTGAAAAAGCGATTATAGAAATTTTTGAATTTTTAGTTACGCCTAAATGACGCGGGAATTTTAATTTAGCTATTTCAGGAAGTTCGGAAATATATTTATGCCAAATTTCAGCAATATGCGGTGGCGTTGGTTCGTCCCAGTCCAATTTCAAAAGCCAAAGCTGCTGGATGAGAACCTTAGCAAATAATGTGACCGGTGCGATAAACCCAATCATGTCATATTGACGAGCGATGACGGACAAAATATTTCGTTTCGTGCATAGTCGCTCCTCTATGGACACGACAAAACTAAATTCATCAGTAGACGGAGACCACTGAAGTCCCAAAATCTTTAAATGTTGATCCTGTTCAAACTGAACAGCCGAACGGTAGCGATAAGACTCGGACAACGAATCTAACAATTCAGCAGAATTACTAGACCATTTTACCAAATCAAAGCCCCCGGCCTTGAAGAGACCCAGCAACTCATTCTTAAGTTTGAGTGCGTCAGGTAGCGCGGGAACAGAATAACACACGTCGTCCATATAGGCGGCGCGCGGTACGAGATCCGCGGCGAGCGGGTATGTGTCTTGTTCTTCGGCGGCCAATTCGCGTACGACCCGCATAGCGAGATAGGGACTACTACGTAATCCAAAACAGACGCGATTGAACTCATACGTGACGAGAGGTTCCGTAGAGTTGTAACGATAAAGTATTTTTTGAAATTTGCGATGTTCTTCCTGAACCAAAATTTGCAAATACATCTGCTTGATGTCTGCTGAGAAAGCTATACTATAAAAGCGAAACATGAGTAATATTAAAAATAAGTCATTTTGTAGATTTTGCCCTGTATATAATATGTCGTTGAGTGATAGGCCAGAAGTGGTTTTGGCACTCGCGTCTAACACTATACGCAACTTCGTCGTGGTTTTGTCTTGACGCACGATGGCGTGGTGAGGGATGTAATAACCACTTTTAATATTATCATCATAAACTGGAGAGATATAATTTTTATCTAAATATTCTTTGATAACCGCGTTGTATTCTAAGCGCAAAGTAGGCGAAGCATTAAGTTTTCGTTCCAAAGATAAATATCTATTTTTAGCGATTGTATACGAGTCACCCAAAGAAGCAGAGTCGCGCGAAAAAGGAAGCGCGACGCTGTAGCGTCCAGACTTGTCTCGCGACAAATTATCTTTAAATATAATTTCGCATTTACGATCCTCAGCATTAAGGACAGGTGCGGTATTAACTTCTTCAAGTTGCCAAAATTTTTGTAAAATCGTATTTATACAGGGTTGAGTAACAGCGCAACAAGCAAGAGATATGTTACTGGAATTATTTTCAATATCTACATTGCCTATAATCATATAACCGAAGACAGTCTCGAAAGCTGTCGGCATACCCGGAGGCCCCGTTACACGGCCCGACAGTAAAATTTGTGTAAACATCGAACCCCCCAACAAAAGATCGATATCACCCGGAACCGAGTAATATTTATCAGCGAGCGTAACATTATTTAAATAGGTAAATGAAGTAGTATTTATATGAGCGGTAGGTATTTTATCCGTAATTCGATCGATTACAAAAGCGTTAATAGAATATTTAATATTTTTATTTATTAATGATGACACTTTAAGTGTTAACATGCCCTTAATTGAACTAGCGGAGCCACCTATGCCCTTAACGACAGATCTAGTAATTTTATTATAGCGTAAATTTAATAATTTGCAGCAATCTGCGGTTATGAAATTATTTTGTGAAGCTGTGTCCACTAGACCTCTAATAGTATGTAAGTTACCCAAGTTATCTTCAGTGTTTAATTGAACAGTTCCTAATAAACAAGTGTTCAAGCGTTCAGAACTAGATTTAATATTACAAAGAGATATTTTATTATCGTGTGACGCATCCACTGTGGGCGCAGGCGTCTGAAACCGGTTAGCGGGGCCGCCGGCGGCAGCCGAGTGCTTCAGCGTTTCAGAGGACTCCGCACGAACGTTTACGGTTTGCGGTTCCGTATGCGACCTCATTTTTCTACATAAAAGTGAATGATGTTTGCATCCACAGTAGCGACATAAAACCGTAGATTTACAAGCGAAACTTACATGATATAAACTCAAACAATTAGAACATCCATTTCGTTTTTTAATAAAATTAATACGATCATTAATTGAAAGGCGTTTAAAAGAATCACATTTATATAATTGTGTATGTGTGGTTTGTTTACAGCACACACAAGCATTATCCACTACGACAAATGAATGCGTAGGCTTCGAGTAATTTTGTTCTGCGTTATTTTTACCATACTTCTTTGGCGGTGTAGAAGTAGTAGATATAGAAGAAGGCGTGCGATCCAATATTTTGGATTGTTCATGAAGAAAACCGATTAAACTATTGTACGTAGGTATGGATTCGTCACGTTTTAACATTTCAAAGGCGCGCGATGTTTCCGAATCCAGTTTCTTAAGTGCTACGTGGAGTAATATGAAATCCGCCAAATCAGACAATTTCAAAGATTTCAAACTAGCGACCGCGGCGGCGAATTTATCTAAAAATAATTCTATATTTTTTGAAGAAGCGTAACTAGCAGCTTTAAAATTAAATAATTGATCCAAATAAGCGGAAGCGAGACAACGTTTATCCTCATATTTTTTAACCAAAGTTGACCAAATCTTTTCGTAATTTTCCCCGGTGGGAGTGATTCCGGAGCACACTGATAAAGCACGACCAGAAAGTTTTCCTATTAAGTATTGTACTCTTTCGTGATCTGTTAAGTTTTCGTTTACATGAATAGTATTTTTGAAATTTTCATAAAACATTGGCCACTCAATAGGATCACCAGAAAACGACAATAACTCCAACTTAGGTAATTTTATAGTACTCTTCTTGCTTTCAGAATTGTTACCAGTATCGTTGCATGTAGACTTAGGAACTTTAAGAGCGTTAATTTTGCTTTCGACCCGCTTAATACGGCAATATAAATCATCAAACGCATTCCAAGATTGAAAATTAGGTACCGCGTCAGGATTCACAGTCAGCTCAAGCAAATTGAATTGTTTTACTAAATCAGAAAATTCATTGCGAATCGATTCCAATGTAATAATACTGGACAAAAACAATTCTTCTGCTACTATATCTTCAAAGGCGTTTTTTGCGTAATTATAGATGTATTGCAACCGACCAAACATTGATTCACGTTGCGCAGTTAGCATCTTTATTCGTATTTTAATATCTGCCTCTTGCAGTGTTACTTTACCTTTTGTAGGCATATTTGAAGTTAAATATATTTATAGAATCAATAGAATTAAAACTGAAAACGTAAGAAACTAGACGATTCAATAAATGTCGCAATTACTGCCTGTAACATGCACACGCGGCGGCACGCACACATAAGGTACGCGCGTAGATGCGACGCGATGTTTACCTACCTACAAAGCGAAATAATTATAAATTCTTAGATAAAATTTTGATATAAAATAATTTTATATTTATTTAAAGCGTTTCGTGCGATAAATGGAATCTACCTTGTTCAGTAAAGACTGACAGAGTAAGAATTGCGTAGTTTAAAAGAATTGTATGAAGGGAAGCGTGCAGCGAGTTATTTTAAAACTTTTGGTATAGACCAGAATTTTATGAAGCGGGCGTGTTCAGAAGAACAAATTATTTTTTAAACCTTCGGTTCGAAGGAACATATTATTTTTTAAACCTTCGGATCGAAGGACCATATTATTATGAAGGCGCCCACGAGTTCTTCTTTGAACTTCGTCTGGGCTCACTCCTGAAGCGTGAGCGTTTTAGTGGACTGTATTTATAGGTATAGCGAGGGGCGATAGCGAAAGGAGAGGAAAGACTAAAGGGACTGACCTTGACGCAGCAACACACATATAAGTCTTCGCTGTCAGCCAGGAGCTCCTCCAGTCAGGCGGCGGCGCGGCACCAACACGTAATCGGGCACACTCCACAGTTTATATATTATAGCGTTTGTTACACAATATTATTAGGTTTTTATATGAGTTTTAGGCGATAAGCGATTATGCGTTTAGCGTTTTATATTTCCAGTGCGTCACATAGGAAAGACAACAGCGGACTGACTGTAAAGGAAAAAGCGGGTAGTGCGGAAACAAGAATCAGGGATGCGGCGTAGCCAAGTGGTATGCTCCCTCGATGTACAGATATTTCACTGAAACGTTTTTGCACGTTTATTAGTGAAATAGAAGAAAAAATAATTATTAACAGAGTATATAAATTTACACAAAACAAAAATTAGCTAATATTAAAAAAAAACATTACAAAAACAAAATCTATAAACTGCTTGTTTGGTAATTATCTGAGCAAATTTATGTGACTACAGAATGTCTGTTAATCGATAAAAAGGAATTATATATCGAAACAGTATCGGGGGGCTAAAAAAATAAAAATACCAGTAATAATTATCCTGCCTCCTGGTTTGAATTGAAAAAAATGTTTAAATTTAATATTTCGTAAATATTATAAATAAATTTTGAAAATGACTATAAAGAGAAAGTACGCACTCTGTTGTTTCAACACATAAAAAATTAAATACGTTAATATCTAACAATTCAATATTAACGAATAAATAAGTAAGTAAAAATATTAACAACAGAGGGTAGGCGGTAGGTTGTGCTGTAGAAATTCCGTGTGTGTTCACTTTGTTAATGATTCTATAAAATTTCGTTAACGCCAAAAATTAATATGAATAGATATTAATGAACACATACCACAAATAGTGTGAAAATTATAAAAATTTAAATTTTCGAATTAATGACATAAGGATATATAAATTGAAATATTTACGATTAAAAGCTGAAAAGTTTAGGAAAAGATTAAGTTCAACATGTAATAAAAATTTACGTCTACTATGAAATTTAGGTAAGTATAATTCATCTCTCAAACTGACCTAAGAGCACAGAGATAGGTATATATTTTCGAGCGCCAAAGGTAACGTATTAAAATGTGTTTATAAAAAATGAAGTTAAGGTCGATGCAAAACGAAGGGAACGGTTGAAGACCGCTGATCCTCTATGTGGAATACTAAAAAAGGAAAAAAATCGTTACATTGAGTTATAGTAACAAAGCAATATATAGTGTGCCAGACGGGCTCAGCAGCGGAGGTCAGACCTTCAGTTCAAGGACGGTTCCGTATATTGACCTAGTAAAAGGCCTGTGCTACTAAGGTCGTCGAGATGCGGCTTTGGTTTACTTAACGTAATGATTAAATCTTATCACTTTAAGTTCGTATGGAACGGTCTATCGCGCGATCTGATAGTATTACGCCATTCCGCGAGGTCTTTGGTTGCACACTTATCAACGAAAGATCGTACCGTTTCTCGTGTTCGATCTGGTTGTGATGCTCACTCGCGAGCGCTGCCGGACGGCGAGAAGGACGTGCAGCGGACGGACTAGCGGGCGCCGAGCTGACTGCGACTGATGATGATGATGATGATGATGATGATGACGATGACGATGACGATGACGATGACGATGACGATGACGATGACGATGACGATGACGATGACGATGACGATGACGATGACGATGACGATGACGATGACGATGACGATGACGATGACGATGACGATGACGATGACGATGACGATGACGATGACGATGACGATGACGATGACGATGACGATGACGATGACGATGACGATGACGATGACGATGACGATGACGATGATGAGAATCGATAATGAGAATCGATAATGCGAATCGATAATGCGAATTGATAATGAGAATCGATACTGAGAATCGATACGGAGAATCGATACTGAGAATCGATATTGAAAATCGATACTGAGAATCGATACGGAGAATCGATACTGAGAATCGATATTGAGAATCGATACTGAGAATCGATACATAGAATCGATACTGAGAATCGATAATGAGAATCGATACTGAGAATCGATACAGAGAATCGATTCACAGAATCGATACGAAAATCGATACTGAGAATCGATACTGAGAATCGATACTGAGAATCGATAATGAGAATCGATAATGAGAATCAATAATGAGAATCGATAATGAGAATCGATAATGAGAATCGATACTGAAAATCGATACTGAGAATCGATGATGAGAATCGATGATGAGAATCGATACTGAGAATCGATACTGAGAATCGATACTGAGAATCGATACTGAGAATCGATACTGAGAATCGATACTGAGAATCAATAATGAGAATCGATAATGAGAATCGATAATGAGAATCGATAATGAGAATCGATAATGAGAATCGATGATGAGAATCGATAATGAGAATCGATAATGCGAATCGATAATGCGAATTGATAATGAGAATCGATACTGAGAATCGATACGGAGAATTGATACTGAGAATCGATATTGAGAATCGATACTGAGAATCGATACGGAGAATCGATACATAGAATCGATACGAAGAATCAATACTGAGAATCGATACTGAGAATCGATACTGAGAATCGATAATGAGAATCGATAATGAGAATCAATAATGAGAATCGATAATGAGAATCGATAATGAGAATCGATACTGAGAATCGATACTAAGAATCGATACTGAGAATCGATAATGAGAATCGATACTGAGAATCGATATTGAGAATCGATACTGAGAATCGATACGGAGAATCGATACTGAGAATCGATATTGAGAATCGATACTGAGAATCGATACATAGAATCGATACTGAGAATCGATAATGAGAATCGATACTGAGAATCGATACAGAGAATCGATTCACAGAATCGATACGAAAATCGATACTGAGAATCGATACTGAGAATCGATACTGAGAATCGATAATGAGAATCGATAATGAGAATCAATAATGAGAATCGATAATGAGAATCGATAATGAGAATCGATACTGAAAATCGATACTGAGAATCGATGATGAGAATCGATGATGAGAATCGATACTGAGAATCGATACTGAGAATCGATACTGAGAATCGATACTGAGAATCGATACTGAGAATCGATACTGAGAATCAATAATGAGAATCGATAATGAGAATCGATAATGAGAATCGATAATGAGAATCGATAATGAGAATCGATGATGAGAATCGATAATGAGAATCGATAATGCGAATCGATAATGCGAATTGATAATGAGAATCGATACTGAGAATCGATACGGAGAATTGATACTGAGAATCGATATTGAGAATCGATACTGAGAATCGATACGGAGAATCGATACATAGAATCGATACGAAGAATCAATACTGAGAATCGATACTGAGAATCGATACTGAGAATCGATAATGAGAATCGATAATGAGAATCAATAATGAGAATCGATAATGAGAATCGATAATGAGAATCGATAATGAGAATCGATAATGAGAATCGATGATGAGAATCGATAATGAGAATCGATAATGCGAATCGATAATGCGAATTGATAATGAGAATCGATACTGAGAATCGATACATAGAATCGATACTGAGAATCGATAATGAGAATCGATACTGAGAATCGATACAGAGAATCGATACATAGAATCGATACGAAGAATCAATACTGAGAATCGATACTGAGAATCGATACTGAGAATCGATAATGAGAATCGATAATGAGAATCAATAATGAGAATCGATAATGAGAATCGATAATGAGAATCGATACTGAAAATCGATACTGAGAATCGATGATGAGAATCGATGATGAGAATCGATACTGAGAATCGATACTGAGAATCGATACTGAGAATCGATACTGAGAATCGATACTGAGAATCGATAATGAGAATCGATAATGAGAATCGATAATGAGAATCGATAATGAGAATCGATAATGAGAATCGATACTGAGAATCGATACTGAGAATCGATACTGAGAATCGATAATGAGAATCGATAATGAGAATCGATACTGAGAATCGATACGGAGAATCGATAACGAGAATCGATACTGAGAATCGATATTGAGAATCGATACTGAGAATCGATACTGAGAATCGATACTGAGAATCGATAATGAGAATCGATAATGAGAATCGATACTGAGAATCGATACTGAGAATCGATACAGAAAATCGATACGGAGAATCGATACGGAGAATCGATACTGAGAATCGATACTAAGATTCGATACTGAGAATCGATACTGAGAATCGATACTGAGAATCAATAATGAGAATCGATAATGAGAATCGATAATGAGAATTGATAATGAGAATCGATACTGAGAATCGATACTGAGAATCGATACTGAGAATCGATAATGAGAATCGATAATGAGAATCGATACTGAGAATCGATACTGAGAATCGATACTGAGAATCGATACTAAGAATCGATACTGAGAATCGATAATGAGAATCGATAATGAGAATCGATAATGAAAATCGATAATGAGAATCGATAATGAGAATCGATAATGAGAATCGATAATGAGAATCGATAATAAGAATCGATAATGAGAATCGAAAATGAGAATAAAAAATGAGAATCGATACTGAGAATCGATACTGAGAATCGATGATGAGAATCGATACTAAGAATCGATACTGAGAATCGATACTGAGAATCGATACTGAGAATCGATACTAAGAATCGATACTGAGAATCGATAATGAGAATCGATAATGAGAATCGATACTGAGAATCGATACTAAGAATCGATACTGAGAATCGATACTGAGAATCGATACTGAGAATCGATAATGAGAATCGATAATAAGAATCGATAATGAGAATCGATAATGAAAATCGATGATGAGAATTCATAATGAGAATCGGTAATGAGAATCAATAATGAGAATCGATTTGTGGTTGTAGATCTAGGAAGCCGGAAGATGTCGCTCGCTTCGATCTACCGCCGATGCTTCCAATCTCTCCAGAAATTACAGGAGAATTAATTATCTTACTCGGTGATTGCAAGTGGTATGCTCCCTCGATGTACAGATATTTCACTGAAACGTTTTTGCACGTTTATTAGTGAAATGGAAGAAAAAATAATTATTAACAGAGTATATAAATTTACACAAAACAAAAATTAGCTAATATTAAAAAAAACATTACAAAAACAAAATCTATAAACTGCTTGTTTGGTAATTATCTGAGCAAATTTATGTGACTACAGAATGTCTGTTAATCGATAAAAAGGAATTATATATCGAAACAGTATCGGGGGGCTAAAAAAATAAAAATACCACGTCGTATACTAATGAGTTCTTATTCGCTATACAACAGATGGCGCTATGCTAATTAAATCTTATTTTTTACAACAGATGGCGCTATACTTATTAGTTGTCACTCTTTACAACAGATGGCGCTATACTAATTAGTTGTCACTCTTTACAACAGATGGCGCTATACTAATTAGTTGTCACTCTTTACAACAGATGGCGCTAAACTAATTAGTTGTCACTCTTTACAACAGATGGCGCTATACTAATTAGTTCTTACTCTTTACAACAGATGGCGCTATGCTAATTAAATCTTATTCTTTACAACAAATGGCGCTATACTAATTAGTTGTCACTCTTAACAACAGATGGCGCTATACTAATTAGTTGTCACTCTTTACAACAGATGGCGCTGTACTTATTAGTTATTATTCTTTACAACAGATGGCGCTATACTAATTAGTTCTTACTCTTTACAACAGATGGCGCTATACTAATTAGTTCTTATTCTTTACAACAAATGGCGTTATACTAATTAGTTGTCACTCTACAAAAGATAGCGCTATACTAATTAGTTCTTCGTCTATACAACAGATGGCGCTTTACTAATTAGTTCTTATTCTTTACAACAGATGGCACTATGCTAATTAAATCTTATTCTTAACAACAGATGGCGCTATACTAAATAGTTGTCACTCTTTACAACAGATGGCGCTATACTAATTAGTTGTCACTTTTTACAACAGATAGCGCTATACTAATCAGTTATTATTTTTCACAACAGATGGCGCTATACTAATTAGTTTTTATTCTATACAACAGATGGCGCTATACTAATTAGTTGTCACTCTTTACAACAGATGGTGCTATACTAATTAGTTGTCACTCTTTACAACAGATGGCGCTGTACTTATTAGTTATTATTCTTTACAACAGATGGCGCTATACTAATTAGTTATTATCCTTTACAACAGATGGCGCGATACTAATTAAATCTTATTCTTTACAACAGATGGCGCTATACTTATGAGTTCTTATTCGCTATACAACAGATGGCGCTATGCTAATTAAATCTTATTCTTTACAACAGATGGCGCTATACTAATTAGTTGTCACTCTTTACAACAGATGGCGCTGTACTAATTAGTTGTCACTCTTTACAACAGATGGCGCTGTACTTATTATTTATTATTCTTTACAACAGATGGCGCTATACTAATTAGTTCTTACTCTTTACAACAGATGGCGCTATACTAATTAGTTCTTATTCTTTAAAACAGATGGCGTTATACTAATTAGTTGTCACTCTACAAAAGATGGCGCTATACTAATTAGTTCTTATTCTATACAACAGATAACGCTTTACTAATTAGTTTTTATTCTTTACAACAGATGGCGCTATACTAATTAGTTGTCACTCTTTACAACATATGGCGCTGTTATTATAAGTTATTAATTTTTACAACAGATGGCGCTATACTAATTAGTTCTTACTCGTTACAACAGATGGCGCTATGCTAATTAAATCTTATTCTTTACAACAGATAGCGCTATACTAATAAGTTGTCACTCTTTACAACAGATGGCGCTATACTAATTAGTTGTCACTCTTTACAACAGATGGCGCTATACTAATTAGTTGTCACTTTTTACAACAGATAGCGCTATACTAATCAGTTATTATTTTTCACAACAGATGGCGCTATACTAATTAGTTCTTATTCTATACAACAGATGGCGCTATACTAATTAGTTGTCACTCTTTACAAAAGATGGCGCTATACTAATAAGTTGTCACTCTTAACAACAGATGGCGCTGTACTTATTAGTTATTATTCTTAACAACAGATGGCGCTATACTAATTAGTTATTATCCTTTACAACAGATGGCGCTATACTAATAAAATCTTATTCTTTACAACAGATGGCGCTATACTAATTAGTTGTCACTCTTTACAACAGATGGCGCTATACTAATTAGTTGTCACTCTTTACAACAAATGGCGCTATGCTAATTAGTTGTCACTCTTTACAACAGATGGCGCTATACTAATTAGTTCTTATTCTATACAACAGATGGCGCTTTACTAATTAGTTTTTGTTCTTTTATTTTTTACAACAGATGGCGCTTTACTTATTAGTTCTTACTCTTTACAACAGATGGCGCTATACTAATTAGTTCTTATTCTATACATCAGATGGCGCTTAACTAATTAGTTTTTATTCTTTACAACAGATGGCGCTTTACTAATTAGTTCTTACTCTTTACAACAGATGGCGCTATACTAATAAGTTCTAATTCTTTACAACAGATGGCGTTATACTAATTAGTTGTCACTCTACAAAAGATGGCGCTATACTAATTAGTTCTTATTCTATACAACAGATGGCCCTTTACTAATTAGTTTTTATTCTTTACAACAGATAGCGCTATACTAATTAGTTGTCGCTCTTTACAACATATAGCGTTGTTATTATTAGTTATTAATTTTCACAACAGATGGCGCTATACTAATTAGTTCTTACTCTTTACAACAGATGGCGCTATGCTAATTAAATCTTATTCTTTACAACAGATGGCGCTATACTAATTAGTTGTCACTCTTTACAACAGATGGCGCTATACTAATTAGTTTTTATTCTTTACAACAGATAGCGCTTTACTAATTAGTTATTATTCTTTACAACAGATGGCGCTATACTAATTAGTTCTTATTCTTTACAACAGATATCGCTATACTAATTAGTTCTTACTCTTTACAACAGATGGCGCTATACTAATTAATTCTTATTCTTTAAAACAGATGGCGCTATACTAATAAGTTCTTATTCGCTATACAACAAATATCGCTATGCTAATTAGTTGTCACTCTTTAAAACAGATGGCGCTATACTAATTAGTTCTTATTCTATACAACAGATGGCGCTTTACTAATAAGTTTTTATTCTTTTATTCTTTACAACAGATGGCGCTTTACTAATTAGTTCTTACTCTTTACAACAGATGGCGCTATACTAATTAGTTCTTACTCTTTACAACAGATAACGCTATACAAATTAGTTCTTATTCTTACAACAGATGGCGTTATAATAATAAGTTGTCACTCTACAAAAGATGGCGCTATCCTAATTAGTTCTTATTCTATATAACAGATGGCGCTTTACTAATTAGTTGTCACTCTTTACAACAGATGGCGCTATACTAATTAGTTGTCACTCTACAAAAGATTGCGCTATATATATTAGTTCTTATTTTATACAACAGATGGCGCTTTACTAATTAGTTGTCACACTTTACAACATATAGCGCTATACTAATTAGTTGTCACTCTTTACAACATATGGCGCTGTTATTATTAGTTATTAATTTTTACAACAGATGGCGCTATACTAATTAGTTCTTACCTTTACAACAGATGGCGCTATGCTAAATAAATCTTATTCTTTAAAACAGATGGCGCTATACTAATTAGTTCTTACCTTTACAACAGATGGCGCTATGCTAAATAAATCTTATTCTTTAAAACAGATGGCGCTATACTAATGAGTTCTTATTCGCTATACAACAGATGGCGCTATGCTAATTAAATCTTATTTTTTACAACAGATGGCGCTATACTTATTAGTTGTTACTCTTTACAACAGATGGCGCTATACTAATTAGTTGTCACTCTTTACAACAGATGGCGCTATACTAATTAGTTGTCACTCTTTACAACAGATAGCGCTATACTAATTAGTTGTCACTCTTTACAACAGATGGCGCTATACTAATTAGTTATTATCCTTTTCAACAGATGGCGCCATACTAATGAGTTCTTATTCGCTATACAACAGATAGCGCTATGCTAATTAAATCTTATTCTTTACAACAGATGGCGCTATACTAATTAGTTGTAACTCTTTACAACAGATGGCGCTCTACTAATTAGTTGTCACTCTTTACAACAGATGGCGCTATACTAATTAGTTGTCACTCTTTACAACAGATGGCGTTCTACTAATTAGTTGTCACTCTTTACAACAGATGGCGCTATACTAATGAGTTTTTATTCGCTATACAACAGATGGCGCTATGCTAATTACTTGTCACTCTTTACAACAGATGGCGCTATACTTATTAGTTCTTATTCTATACAACAGATGGCGCTTTACTAATTAGTTTTTATTCTTTACAACAGATGGCGCTTTACTAATTAGTTCTTACTCTTTACAACAGATGGCGCTATACTAATTAGTTTTTATTCTTTACAAAAGATGGCGCTTTACTAATTAGTTTTTATTCTTTACAAGAGATGGCGCTTTACTAATTAGTTCTTACTCTTTACAACAGATGGCGCTATACTAAATAGTTGTCACTCTTTACAACAGATGGCGCTATACTAATTAGTTATTACTCTTTACAACAGATGGCGCTATGCTAATTAAATCTTATTCTTTACAACAGATGGCGCTATACTAATTAGTTGTCACTCTTTACAACAGATGGCGCTATACTAATTAGTTGTCACTCTTTACAACAGATGGCGCTATACTAATTAGTTGTCACTCTTTACAACAGATGGCGCTATACTAATTAGTTCTTATTCTTTACAACAGATGGCGCCATACCAATGAGTTCTTATTCGCTATACAACAGATGGCGCTATGCTAATTAGTTGTCACTCTTTACAACAGATGGCGCTATACTAATTAGTTGTCACTCTTTACAACAGATGGCGCTATACTAATTAGTTGTCACTCTTTACAACAGATGGCGCTCTACTAATTAGTTGTCACTCTTTACAACAGATGGCGCTATGCTAATTAAATCTTATTCTTTACAACAGATGGCGCTATACTAATTAGTTGTCACTCTTTACAACAGATGGCGCTATACTAATTAGTTTTTATACTTTACAACAGATAGCGCTTTACTAATTAGTTATTATTCTTTACAACAGATGGCGCTATACTAATTAGTTCTTATTCTTTACAACAGATAGCGCTATACTAATGAGTTCTTATTCGCTATACAACAGATGGCGCTATGCTAATTAAATCTTATTTTTTACAACAGATGGCGCTATACTTATTAGTTGTCACTCTTTACAACAGATGGCGCTATACTAATTAGTTGTCACTCTTTACGACAGATGGCGCTATACTAATTAGTTCTTATTCTATACAACAGATGGCGCTATTATAATTAGTTCTGTTTCTTTACAACAGATGGCGCTATACTAATGAGTTCTTATTCGCTATACAACAGATGGCGCTATGCTAATTAGTTGTCACTCTTTACAACAGATGGCGCTATACTAATGAGTTCTTATTCTATACAACAGATGGCGCTCTACTGATTAGTTTTTATTCTTTACAACAGATGGCGCTTTACTAATTAGTTTTTATTCTTTACAACAGATGGCGCTTTACTTATTAGTTCTTATTCTTTACAACAGATGGCGCTATACTAATTAGTTCTTACTCTTTACAAAAGATAACGCTATGCTAATTAAATCTTATTCTTTACAACAGATGGCGCTATACTAATTAAATCTTATTCTTTACAACAGATGGCGCTATACTAATTAGTTGTCACTCTTTACAACAGATGGCGCTATACTAATGAGTTCTTATTCGCTATACAACAGATGGCGCTATGCTAATTAGTTGTCACTCTTTACAACAGATGGCGCTATACTAATTAGTTGTCACTCTTTACAACATATGGCGCTGTTCTTATTAGTTATTATATTTTACAACAGATGGCGCTATACTTATTAAATCTTATTCTTTACAACAGATGGCGCTATACTAATGAGTTCTTATTCGCTATACAACAGATGGCGCTATGCTAATTAGTTGTCACTCTTTACAACAGATGGCGCTTTACTAATTAGTTCTAACTCTTTACAACAGATGGCGCTATACTAATTAGTTTTTATTCTTTACAACAAATGGCGCTATACTAATTAGTTGTCACTCTTTACAACAGATGGCGCTCTACTAATTAGTTGTCACTCTTTACAACAGATGGCGCTATACTAATTAGTTCTGTTTCTTTACAAAAGATAGCACTATACTAATTAGTTCTTATTCTATACAACAGATGGCGCTTTACTAATTAGTTGTCACTCTTTACAACAGATGGCGCTATACTAATTAGTTGTCACTCTTTACAACAGATGGCGCTCTACTAATTAGTTGTCACTGTTTACAACAGATGGCGCTATGCTAATTAAATCTTATTCTTTACAACAGATGGCGCTATACTAATTAGTTCTTATTCTATACAACAGATGGCGCTTTACTAATTAGTTTTTTACTGTTTACAACAGATGGCGCTTTACTAATTAGTTTTTACTCTTTACAACAGATGGCGCTATACTAATTAGTTTTTATTCTTTACAACAGATGGCGCTATACTAATTAGTTGTCACTCTTTACAACAGATGGCGCTCTACTAATTAGTTGTCACTCTTTACAACAGATGGCGCTATACTAATTAGTTCTGTTTCTTTACAACAGATGGCGCTATACTAATGAGTTCTTATTCGCTAAACAACAGGTGGCGCTATGCTAATTAGTTGTCACTCTTTACAACAGATGGCCTATACTAATTAGTTCTTATTCTATACAACGGATGGCCCTTTACTTATTAGTTGTCACTCTTTACAACAGATGGCGCTATACTAATTAGTTCTTACTCTTTACAAAAGATAACGCTATGCTAATTAAATCTTATTCTTTACAACAGATGGCGCTATACTAATTAAATCTTATTCTTTACAACAGATGGCGCTATACTAATTAGTTGTCACTCTTTACAACAGATGGCGCTATACTAATGAGTTCTTATTCGCTATACAACAGATGGCGCTATGCTAATTAGTTGTCACTCTTTACAACAGATGGCGCTATACTAATTAGTTCTTATTCTATACAACAGATGGCGCTTTACTTGTTAGTTTTTATTCTTTACAACAGATGGCGCTTTACTAATTAGTTCTTACTCTTTACAACAGATGGCGCTATACTAATTAGTTCTTATTCTTTACAACAGATGGCGCTATACTAATTAGTTTTTCTTCTTTACAACAGATGGCGCTTTACTAATTAGTTTTTATTCTTTACAACAGATGGCGCTTTACTTATTAGTTCTTATTCTTTACAACAGATGGCGCTATACTAATTAGTTTTTATTCTTTACAACAGATGGCGCTATACTAATTAGTTGTCACTCTTTACAACAGATGGCGCTCTACTAATTAGTTGTCACTCTTTACAACAGATGGCGCTATACTAATTAGTTCTGTTTCTTTACAACAGATGGCGCTATACTAATGAGTTCTTATTCGCTAAACAACAGGTGGCGCTATGCTAATTAGTTGTCACTCTTTACAACAGATGGCCTTTACTAATTAGTTCTTATTCTATACAACATGCTAATTAAATCTTATTCCTTACGACAGATGGCGCTATACTCATTAGTTGTCACTCTTTACAACAGATGGCGCTATACTAATGAGTTCTTATTCTATACAACAGATGGCGCTTTACTAATTAGTTTTTATTCTTTACAACAGATGGCGCTTTACTAATTAGTTCTTACTCTTTACAACAGATGGCGCTTTACTAATTAGTTCTTATTCTTTACAACAGATGGCGTTATACTAATTAGTTGTCACTCTACAAAAGATGGCGCTATACTAATTAGTTCTTATTCTATACAACAGATGGCGCTTTACTAATTAGTTTTCACTCTTTACAACAGATAGCGCTATACTAATGAGTTCTTATTCGCTATACAACAGATGGCGCTATGCTAATTAAATCTTATTTTTTACAACAGATGGCGCTATACTTATAAGTTATTATCCTTTACAACAGATAGCGCTATACTATTTAAATCTTATTCTTTACAACAGATGGCGCTATACTATTTAGTTCTTATTCGCTATACAACAGATGGCGCTATGCTAATTAAATCTTATTTTTTACAACAGATGGCGCTATTCTTATTAGTTGTCACTCTTTACAACAGATGGCGCTATACTAATTAGTTGTCACTCTTTACAACAGATGGCGCTATACTAATTAGTTCTTATTCTATACAACAAATGGCGCTTTACTAATTAGTTTTTTACTGTTTACAACAGATGGCGCTTTACTAATTAGTTCTTACTCTTTACAACAGATGGCGCTATACTAATGAGTTTTTATTCATTACAACAGATGGCGCTTTACTTATTAGTTTTTATTCTTTACAACAGATGGCGCTTTACTAATTAATTTTTACTCTTTAAAACAGATGGCGCTATACTAATTAGTTATTATTTTTTACAACAGATGGCGCTATATTAATAAGTATTTATTCGCTATACAACAGATGGCGCTTTACTAATTAGTTCTTACTCTTTACAACAGATGGCGCTATACTAATGAGTTTTTATTCTTTACAACAGATGGCGCTTTACTTATCAGTTTTTATTCTTTACAACAGATGGCGCTTTACTAATTAGTTCTTACTCTTTACAACAGATGGCGCTATACTAATTAGTTCTTATTCTTTACAACAGATGGCGTTATACTTATTAGTTGTCACTCTCTAAAAGATGGCGCTATACTAATTAGTTCTTACTCTTTACAAAAGATAACGCCATGCTAATTAAATCTTATTCTTTACAACAGATGGCGCTATACTAATTAAATCTTATTCTTTACAACAGATGGCGCTATACTAATTAGTTGTCACTCTTTACAACAGATGGCGCTATACTAATGAGTTTTTATTCGCTATACAACAGATGGCGCTATGCTAATTAGTTGTCACTCTTTACAACAGATGGCGCTATACTAACTAGTTCTTATTCTATACAACAGATGGCGCTTTACTCATTAGTTTTTTACTGTTTACAACAGATGGCGCTTTACTAATGAGTTCTTACTCTTTACAACAGATGGCGCTATACTAATTAGTTTTTATTCTTTACAACAGATGGCGCTATACTAATTAGTTGTCACTCTTTACAACAGATGGCGCTCTACTAATTAGTTGTCACTCTTTACAACAGATGGCACTATGCTAATTAAATCTTATTCTTTACAACAGATCGCGCTATACTAATTAGTTGTCACTCTTTACAACAAATGGCGCTATACTAATGAGTTCTTATTCGCTATACAACAGATGGCGCTATGCTAATTAGTTGTCACTCTTTACAACAGATGGCGCTATACTAATTAGTTGTCAATCTTTACAACAGATGGCGCTATACTAATTAGTTCTTATTCTATACAACAGATGGCGCTTTACTTGTTAGTTTTTATTCTTTACAACAGATGGCGCTTTACTAATTAGTTCTTACTCTTTACAACAGATGGCGCTATACTAATTAGTTCTTATTCTTTACAACAGATGGCGCTATACTAATTAGTTTTTCTTCTTTACAACAGATGGCGCTTTACTAATTAGTTTTTATTCTTTACAACAGATGGCGCTATACTAATTAGTTCTTATTCTTTACAACAGATGGCGCTATACTAATTAGTTGTCACTCTTTACAACAGATGGCGCTATACTAATGAGTTCTTATTCGCTATACAACAGATGGCGCTATGCTAATTAGTTGTCACTCTTTACAACAGATGGCGCTATACTAATTAGTTGTCAATCTTTACAACAGATGGCGCTATACTAATTAGTTCTTATTCTATACAACAGATGGCGCTTTACTTGTTAGTTTTTATTCTTTACAACAGATGGCGCTTTACTAATTAGTTCTTACTCTTTACAACAGATGGCGCTATACTAATTAGTTCTTATTCTTTACAACAGATGGCGCTATACTAATAAGTTTTTCTTCTTTACAACAGATGGCGCTTTACTAATTAGTTTTTATTCTTTACAACAGATGGCGCTTTACTTATTAGTTCTTATTCTTTACAACAGATGGCGCTATACTAATGAGTTCTATTCGCTGTACAACAGATGGCGCTATGCTAATTAGTTGTCACTCTTTACAACAGATGGCGCTATACTAATTAGTTCTTATTCTATACAACAGATGGCGCTCTACTTATTATTTGTCACTCTACAAAAGATAGCGCTATACTTATTAGTTCTTATTCTATACAACAGATGGCGCTTTACTAATTAGTTGTCACTCTTTACAACAGATGGCGCTATACTAATTAGTTGTCACTCTTTACAACATATGGCGCTGTTCTTATTAGTTATTAATTTTAACAACAGTTGGCGCTATACTAATTAAATCTTATTCTTTACAACAGATGGCGCTATACTAATGAGTTCTTATTCGCTATACAACAGATGGCGCTATGCTAATTAGTTGTCACTCTTTACAACAGATGGCGCTATACTAATTAGTTCTTATTCTATACAACAGATGGCGCTTTACTAATTAGTTTTTTACTGTTTACAACAGATGGCGCTTTACTAATTAGTTTTTACTCTTTACAACAGATAGCGCTTTACTAATTAGTTTTTATTCTTTACAACAGATGGCGCTTTACTAATTAGTTGTTACTCTTTACAACAGATAGTGCTATACTAATAAGTTCTTATTCTTTACAACAGATGGCGCTATACTAATTAAATCTTATTCTTTACAACAGATGGCGGTATACTAATTAGTTTTTATTCTTTACAACAGATGGCGCTATACTAATTAGTTCTTATTCTATACAACAGATGGCGCTTTACTAATTAGTTGTCACTCTTTACAACAGATGGCGCTATACTAATTAGTTGTCACTCTTTACAACATATTTCGCTGTTATTATTAGTTATTTATTTTTACAACAGATGGCGCTATACTAATTAAATCTTATTCTTTACAACAGATGGCGGTATACTAATTAGTTTTTATTCTTTACAACAGATGGCGCTATACTTATTAGTTGTCACTCTTTACAACAGATGGCGCTTTACTTATTAGTTTTTATTCTTTACAACAGATGGCGCTTTACTAATTAGTTGTTACTCTTTACAACAGATGGCGCTATACTAATTAGTTCTTATTCTATACAACAGATGGCGCTTTACTAATTAGTTCTTACTCTTTACAACAGATGGCGCTATACTAATTAGTTGTCACTCTTTACAACATATGGCGCTGTTCTTATTAGTTATTAATTTTAACAACAGTTGGCGCTATACTAATTAAATCTTATTCTTTACAACAGATGGCGCTATACTAATGAGTTCTTATTCGCTATACAACAGATGGCGCTATGCTAATTAGTTGTCACTCTTTACAACAGATGGCGCTATACTAATTAGTTCTTATTCTATACAACAGATGGCGCTTTACTAATTAGTTTTTTACTGTTTACAACAGATGGCGCTTTACTAATTAGTTTTTACTCTTTACAACAGATAGCGCTTTACTAATTAGTTTTTATTCTTTACAACAGATGGCGCTTTACTAATTAGTTGTTACTCTTTACAACAGATAGTGCTATACTAATAAGTTCTTATTCTTTACAACAGATGGCGCTATACTAATTAAATCTTATTCTTTACAACAGATGGCGGTATACTAATTAGTTTTTATTCTTTACAACAGATGGCGCTATACTAATTAGTTCTTATTCTATACAACAGATGGCGCTTTACTAATTAGTTGTCACTCTTTACAACAGATGGCGCTATACTAATTAGTTGTCACTCTTTACAACATATTTCGCTGTTATTATTAGTTATTTATTTTTACAACAGATGGCGCTATACTAATTAAATCTTATTCTTTACAACAGATGGCGGTATACTAATTAGTTTTTATTCTTTACAACAGATGGCGCTATACTTATTAGTTGTCACTCTTTACAACAGATGGCGCTTTACTTTTTAGTTTTTATTCTTTACAACAGATGGCGCTTTACTAATTAGTTGTTACTCTTTACAACAGATGGCGCTATACTAATTAGTTCTTATTCTATACAACAGATGGCGCTTTACTAATTAGTTGTCACTCTTTACAACATATTTCGCTGTTATTATTAGTTATTAATTTTTACAACAGATGGCGCTATACTAATTAGTTCTTACTCTTTACAACAGATGGCGCTATACTAATTAGTTTTTATTCTTTACAACAGATGGCGCTATACTAATTAGTTGTCACTCTTTACAACAGATGGCGCTCTACTAATTAGTTGTCACTCTTTACAACAGATGGCACTATGCTAATTAAATCTTATTCTTTACAACAGATGGCGCTATACTAATTAGTTGTCACTCTTTACAACAGATGGCGCTATACTAATTAGTTGTCAATCTTTACAACAGATGGCGCTATACTAATTAGTTCTTATTCTATACAACAGATGGCGCTTTTCTTGTTAGTTTTTATTCTTTACAACAGATGGCGCTTTACTAATTAGTTCTTACTCTTTACAACAGATGGCGCTATACTAATTAGTTCTTATTCTTTACAACAGATGGCGTTATACTAATTAGTTGTCACTCTACAAAAGATGGCGCTATATTCATCATCATCATCATCATCAGCCCGTGTCTCTCCACTGCAGGATATAGGCCTCTCCCAAGGCTCGCCACCACACACGGTCCTCCGCCTTTCGCATCCAACTACCCCCGGTATGGTGCTTCAGGTCATCTGTCCACCTGGCCGGGGGGCGTCCAACGCTTCGCTTTCCGGTACGTGGCCTCCATTCTAGAACTCGTCTACCCCATCGGTTATCAGTTCTACGGCAAATATGACCGGCCCATTGCCACTTCAGCCTGCTGATCGCTTCGGCTATGTCGACAACTTTAGTTCTTTGACGGATTTCAGTGTTTCTGATTTTATCCATCAAGGAAACACCGAGCATAGCCCGCTCCATAGCACGCTGAGCGACTTTGAATTTATGGATCAGTCCTGCCGTGAGAGTCCACGTTTCGGCACCGTACGTCATTGTAGGTAGGACGCATTGGTTGAAGACCTTGGTCTTCAGACATTGTGGAAGTGGCGACGAGAACAGATGACGAAGCTTCCCGAAAGCAGCCCAGCCCAGCTGAATTCTTCGGTTGGCCTCTTTGTTGAAGTTGTGTTTGCCTAACTGGACAGTCTGTCCTAAATAGACATAGTCTTGCACAACTTCTAGAGTCGCACCCTCTACGGTTACCGGTCTCGGAAGAATATGTTCGTTGAACATGACTTTCGTCTTGTCCAAGTTCATCCCGAGCCCCACCCGCCGAGAGGCGACATTGAGGCCGTTAACCATTTCGCTGAGCTCCTCCAGCGACTCTGCCATGATGACTATGTCGTCAGCAAAACGGAGGTGAGAGATGTATTCGCCGTTGACATTAATGCCACGATATTTCCAGTCCAGCGTCTTGAAAACATCTTCCAAAGCGTTGGTGAACAGTTTCGGGGATATGACATCCCCCTGTCGTACTCCTCTTCGCAATTGGATAGGTTCCGTTCGCCGGTCCTGGACCTGGACAGTCATTGTCGCGGCTTCGTATAGACACCTCAACACCTCAATGTAACGACAGTCGATTCGGCATCGCTGCAAGGATTCCAGAACAGCCCAAGTCTCGACGGAGTCGAAGGCTTTCTCGTAGTCCACAAAGGCTAGGCACAGAGGTTGATTATACTCTTCTGTTTTCTGTATAATCTGCCTCAGCGTATGTATGTGGTCTACGGTGAAACGACTCTCGAAAACAGCTTGTACACGTGGCTGAGGAGTGAGATCGGTCTATAATTCTTAAGAAGCGTTTTGTCTCCTTTTTTGAAGAATAGGATGACCGTACTCTCACTCCAAGCACTCGGCGCAACACCACTATGAATGACAGTGTTGAATAGCTTCTGAAGCTCTTTCAGGACTGGCGTCCCGCCTGCTTTCAGAAGCTCTGTCGTGATGCCATCGGCGCCGGGTGCTTTGCCATTTTTTAGCTGCCTGAGAGCTAATCTTACCTCGCCCAGGCTGACGTCGGGAATGTCATCTGTGTAGTGTCGGGTGAGCGGAGCCCTTCGATCACTGTTGTCGCGGGCTGCAGGGGGAGGTGCATGTACGGCATAGAGTTTTTTATAAAAGTCTCAATCTCAGCGAGAATCTCTGGTTTAGAGGAGACGATTCTGTTGTCGCTAGTCCTGAGCTTCGTCAGTTGGCTTCTACCAAGCTGCTGAACGAACACTTTCGAACCTTTGTTCCGCTGGATTGCCTCTTCGATACGTTTTGTATTGAAGAGGCGGAGGTCCCGTCGTATCAGCCTCTTGATTTTCCTGTTCAGAGCCAAGTCTGACGATACTCCACGTAGCGACTTCTCACGTCTCTCTCGCATGAGATCCAGTGTTTCGCTGGAGAGTTTAGACTCTTTGCCTTTGCACCTCGATCTAAAATGTTTGCTGCCCACTTCTCTGACAACATTAATCAGATTATCCGCCATGTCGTCAACATTCGCCATGGTTTCCAGCGCGTCGAATCGGTTTCTCAACTCCAGTTGAAAAGCCTCGGAGCCTGTATCGGCTTGGGACGGTGTCGGTCGGAGCTTGAACTTCATCAGACGGGCCCTTTCAAGCCTGTAGTTGATATTCAGAGTGCCTCTGACTAGGCGGTGATCGCTGCCAGTATTGAACCTATTGATCACTGAGACATCTCTGAATATGCGCTTTTTATCCGTCATGATGAAATCAATCTCGTTCCTGGTCACTTTATCTGGGCTTTGCCAGGTCCACTTCCTCTGTGGCGCCTTCTTGAAGAAGGAGTTCATTAGGAACAAACCTTTAATTTCGAGGAAGTTGGCTAGCATTTGCCCTCTGTGGTTTCTCCGTCCGATGCCGTATGGCCCCATCTTAGATTCGTCGCTTTTCTGTACTCCCATTTTGGCGTTGAAGTCCCCCATAACAACGGTGAACTGAGTCGGGCTTGTATGATGCATAGTTTTCGCTATGTCGTCATATACTGCCTGGACTTCGTCGTCCGAGTGAGTCGAAGTTGGTGCGTATACCTGTATAACCTTTAGGCGGTACCTGTCGGTTAGTTGCAGCACAAGGTATGCTACCCGGGTCGACACACTGGAGATCTCCACTACGTTGTTGACTAGGACTTTGTTGACAAGAAACCCGACACCACCTTGGGAGGGCTGATCGCCTTCTCGGAAGTAGAATAGGTTACCAGAGCTCAGGATTATCGTGTCCTCCCCCTGTCTTCGGACCTCCGATAACCCAAGGATATGCCACTTTATCCTGCTCAATTCTACTTCCAGCTCCTCAACGTGCTCGTCTCGCATCAGAGTCCTGTTATTGAGTGTTGCTACAAATAAACGTTTATTTTGACAGCCAAATCGTATCCGGGGATTCTTCGCACCCCCTGCCCTTCCGTTACCATGACCGCTGCCGTGGCCAGGAATAGAAGGGCCGCCGGAGACTAGGGGCCATTGTGTGATTGTGTGCTGCATTGGGAGGGTTTGCCAATAATCACCACGCTTGGCAGGCGGGTTGGTGATCGCAGTAAATAGTTTCACAGAGAGATGCTGCTGCCCATCTTCTGCTAACCAGGGTTAGTCGCCTCTTACGACACGCTTCCCGGTGGCGGTGGGAAATTGTATTCTTTGCCGTTCCCACACGGCCCTATATTAATTAGTTCTTATTCTATACAACAGATGGCGCTTTACTAATTAGTTTTTATTCTTTACAACAGATGGCGCTATACTAATTAGTTGTCACTCTTTACAACAGATGGCACTATACTAATGAGTTCTTATTCGCTATACAACAGATGGCGCTATGCTAATTAGTTGTCACTCTTTACAACAGATGGCGCTATGCTAATTAGTTGTCACTCTTTACAACAGATGGCGCTATACTAATTAGTTGTCAATCTTTACAACAGATGGCGCTATACTAATTAGTTCTTATTCTATACAACAGATGGCGCTTTACTTGTTAGTTTTTATTCTTTACAACAGATGGCGCTTTACTAATTAGTTCTTACTCTTTACAACAGATGGCGCTATACTAATTAGTTCTTATTCTTTACAACAGATGGCGTTATACTAATTAGTTGTCACTCTACAAAAGATGGCGCTATATTAATTAGTTCTTATTCTATACAACAGATAGCGCTTTACTAATTAGTTTTTATTCTTTACAACAGATGGCGCTATACTAATTAGTTGTCACTCTTTACAACAGATGGCGCTATACTAATGAGTTCTTATTCGCTATACAACAGATGGCGCTATGCTAATTAGTTGTCACTCTTTACAACAGATGGCGCTATACTAATTAGTTGTCAATCTTTACAACAGATGGCGCTATACTAATTAGTTCTTATTCTATACAACAGATGGCGCTTTACTTGTTAGTTTTTATTCTTTACAACAGATGGCGCTTTACTTATTAGTTCTTATTCTTTACAACAGATGGCGCTATACTAATTAGTTTTTATTCTTTACAACAGATGGCGCTATACTAATTAGTTGTCACTCTTTACAACAGATGGCGCTCTACTAATTAGTTGTCACTCTTTACAACAGATGGCGCTATACTAATTAGTTCTGTTTCTTTACAACAGATGGCGCTATACTAATGAGTTCTTATTCGCTAAACAACAGGTGGCGCTATGCTAATTAGTTGTCACTCTTTACAAATGATAGCCTATACTAATTAGTTCTTATTCTATACAACATGCTAATTAAATCTTATTCTTTACAACAGATGGCGCTATACTCATTAGTTGTCACTCTTTACAACAGATGGCGCTATACTAATGAGTTCTTATTCTATACAACAGATGGCGCTTTACTAATTAGTTTTTATTCTTTACAACAGATGGCGCTTTACTAATTAGTTCTTACTCTTCACAACAGATGGCGCTTAACTAATTAGTTCTTATTCTTTACAACAGATGGCGTTATACTAATTAGTTGTCACTCTACAAAAGATGGCGCTATACTAATTAGTTCTTATTCTATACAACAGATGGCGCTTTACTAATTAGTTGTCACTCTTTACAACAGATGGCGCTATACTAATAAGTTGTCACTCTTTACAACAGATGGCGCTCTACTAATTAGTTGTCACTCTTTACAACAGATGGCGCTATACTAATTAGTTGTTACTCTTTACAACAAATGGCACTATACTTATAAGTTATTATCCTTTACAACAGATAGCGCTATACTATTTAAATCTTATTCTTTACAACAGATGGCGCTATACTATTAAGTTCTTATTCGCTATACAACAGATGGCGCTATGCTAATTAAATCTTATTTTTTACAACAGATGGCGCTATTCTTATTAGTTGTCACTCTTTACAACAGATGGCGCTATACTAATTAGTTGTCACTCTTTACAACAGATGGCGCTATACTAATTAGTTCTTATTCTATACAACAAATGGCGCTTTACTAATTAGTTTTTTACTGTTTACAACAGATGGCGCTTTACTAATTAGTTCTTACTCTTTACAACAGATGGCGCTATACTAATGAGTTTTTATTCTTTACAACAGATGGCGCTTTACTTATTAGTTTTTATTCTTTACAACAGATGGCGCTTTACTAATTAATTCTTACTCTTTAAAACAGATGGCGCTATACTAATTAGTTCTTATTCTTTACAACAGATGGCGCTATACTTATTAGTTGTCACTCTTTACAACAGATGGCGCTTTACTAATTAGTTTTTATTCTTTACCACAGATGGCGCTTTACTAATTAGTTGTCACTCTTTACAACAGATGGCGCTATACTAATTAGTTCCTATTCTATACAACAGATGGCGCTCTACTTATTATTTGTCACTCTACAAAAGATAGCGCTATACTAATAAGTTCTTATTCTATACAACAGATGGCGCTTTACTAATTAGTTGTCACTCTTTACAACAGATGGCGCTATACTAATTAGTTGTCACTCTTTACAACATATGGCGCTGTTCTTATTAGTTATTAATTTTAACAACAGTTGGCGCTATACTAATTAAATCTTATTCTTTACAACAGATGGCGCTATACTAATGAGTTCTTATTCGCTATACAACAGATGGCGCTATGCTAATTAGTTGTCACTCTTTACAACAGATGGCGCTATACTAATTAGTTCTTATTCTATACAACAGATGGCGCTTTACTAATTAGTTTTTTACTGTTTACAACAGATGGCGCTTTACTAATTAGTTTTTACTCTTTACAACAGATGGCGCTATACTAATAAGTTTTTATTCTTTACAACAGATGGCGCTATACTAATTAGTTGTCACTCTTTACAACAGATGGCGCTCTACTAATTAGTTGTCACTCTTTACAACAGATGGCGCTATACTAATAAGTTCTGTTTCTTTACAACAGATGGCGCTATACTAATGAGTTCTTATTCGCTAAACAACAGGTGGCGCTATGCTAATTAGTTGTCACTCTTTACAACAGATGGCCTATACTAATTAGTTCTTATTCTATACAACGGATGGCGCTTTACTTATTAGTTGTCACTCTTTACAACAGATGGCGCTATACTAATTAGTTCTTACTCTTTACAAAAGATAACGCTATGCTAATTAAATCTTATTCTTTACAACAGATGGCGCTATACTAATTAAATCTTATTCTTTACAACAGATGGCGCTCTACTAATTAGTTGTCACTCTTTACAACAAAAGGCGCTATACTAATGAGTTCTTATTCGCTATACAACAGATGGCGCTATGCTAATTAGTTGTCACTCTTC
This sequence comes from Luffia ferchaultella, assembly GCA_949709985.1. Classification (NCBI taxonomy): domain Eukaryota; kingdom Metazoa; phylum Arthropoda; class Insecta; order Lepidoptera; family Psychidae; genus Luffia; species Luffia ferchaultella. Next base: position 12,642,188 of record OX453245.1, on the reverse strand, counting down.
ACAACAGATGGCGCTATACTAATTAGTTCTTATTCTATACAACAGATGGCGCTTTACTTGTTAGTTTTTATTCTTTACAACAGATGGCGCTTTACTAATTAGTTCTTACTCTTTAGAACAGATGGCGCTATACTAATTAGTTCTTATTCTTTACAACAGATGGCGCTATACTAATTAGTTTTTCTTCTTTACAACAGATGGCGCTTTACTAATTAGTTTTTATTCTTTACAACAGATGGCGCTTAACTAATTAGTTCTTATTCTTTACAACAGATGGCGCTATACTAATTATTTCTATTCGCTATACAACAGATGACGCTATGATAATTAGTTGTCACTCTTTACAACAGATGGCGCTATACTAATTAGTTCTTATTCTATACAACAGATGGCGCTCTACAAAAGATTTGTCACTCTACAAAAGATAGCGCTATACTAATTAGTTCTTATTCTATACAACAGATGGCGCTTTACTAATTAGTTGTCACTCTTTACAACAGATGGCGCTATACTACTTAGTTGTCACTCTTTACAACATATGGCGCTGTTCTTATTAGTTACTAATTTTTACAACAGATGGTGCTATACTAATTAAATCTTATTCTTTACAACAGATGGCGCTATACTAATGAGTTCTTATTCGCTATACAACAGATGGCGCTATGCCAATTAGTTGTCACTCTTTACAACAGATGGCGCTATACTAATTAGTTCTTATTCTATACAACAGATGGCGCTTTACTTGTTAGTTTTTATTCTTTACAACTGATGGCGCTTTACTAATTAGTTCTTACTCTTTACAACAGATGGCGCTATACTAATGAGTTTTTATTCTTTACAACAGATGGCGCTTTACTTATTAGTTTTTATTCTTTACAACAGATGGCGCTTTACTAATTAATTCTTACTCTTTAAAACAGATGGCGCTATACTAATTAGTTCTTATTCTTTACAACAGATGGCGCTATATTAATAAGTTCTTATTCGCTATACAACAGATGGCGCTTTACTAATTAGTTCTTACTCTTTACAACAGATGGCGCTATACTAATGAGTTTTTATTCTTTACAACAGATGGCGCTTTACTTATTAGTTTTTATTCTTTACAACAGATGGCGCTTTACTAATTAGTTCTTACTCTTTACAACAGATGGCGCTATACTAATTAGTTCTTATTCTTTACAACAGATGGCGTTATACTTATTAGTTGTCACTCTCTAAAAGATGACGCTATACTAATTAGTTCTTATTCTATACAACAGATGGCGCTTTACAAATTAGTTGTCACTCTTTACAACAGATGGCGCTATACTAATAAGTTGTCACTCTTTACAACAGATAGCGCTCTACTAATTAGTTGTCACTCTTTACAACAGATGGCGCTATGCTAATTAAATCTTATTCTTTACAACAGATGGCGCTATACTCATTAGTTGTCACTCTTTACAACAGATGGCGCTATACTAATGAGTTCTTAGTCTATACAACAGATGGCGCTTTACTAATTAGTTGTCACTCTTTACAACAGATGGCGCTATACTAATTAGTTGTCACTCTTTACAACAGATGGCGCTCTACTAATTAGTTGTCACTCTTTAGAACAGATAGCACTATGTTAATTAAATCTTATTCTTTACAACAGATGGCGCTACACTAATTAGTTGTCACTCTTTACAACAGATGGCGCTATACTAATGAGTTCTTATTCGCTATACAACAGATGGCGCTATGCTAATTAGTTGTCACTCTTTACAACAGATGGCGCTATACTAATTAGTTCTTATTCTTTACAACAGATGGCGCTATACTAATTAGTTCTGTTTCTTTACAACAGATGGCGCTATACTAATGAGTTCTTATTCGCTATACAACAGATGGCGCTATGCTAATTAGTTGTCACTCTTTACAACAGATGGCGCTAAACTAATTAGTTCTTATTCTATACAACAGATGGCGCTTTACTTGTTAGTTTTTATTCTTTACAACAGATGGCGCTTTACTAATTAGTTCTTACTCTTTACAACAGATGGCGCTATACTAATTAGTTCTTATTCTTTACAACAGATGGCGCTATACTAATTAGTTTTTCTTCTTTACAACAGATGGCGCTTTACTAATTAGTTTTTATTCTTTACAACAGATGGCGCTTTACTTATTAGTTCTTATTCTTTACAACAGATGGCGCTATACTAATTAGTTTTTATTCTTTACAACAGATGGCGCTATACTAATTAGTTGTCACTCTTTACAACAGATGGCGCTCTACTAATTAGTTGTCACTCTTTACAACAGATGGCGCTATACTAATTAGTTCTGTTTCTTTACAACAGATGGCGCTATACTAATGAGTTCTTATTCGCTAAACAACAGGTGGCGCTATGCTAATTAGTTGTCACTCTTTACAACAGATGGCCTATACTAATTAGTTCTTATTCTATACAACATGCTAATTAAATCTTATTCTTTACAACAGATGGCGCTATACTCATTAGTTGTCACTCTTTACAACAGATGGCGCTATACTAATAAGTTCTTATTCTATACAACAGATGGCGCTTTACTAATTAGTTTTTATTCTTTACAACAGATGGCGCTTTACTAATTAGTTCTTACTCTTTACAACAGATGGCGCTTTACTAATTAGTTCTTATTCTTTAAAACAGATGGCGTTATACTAATTAGTTGTCACTCTACAAAAGATGGCGCTATACAAATTAGTTCTTATTCTATACAACAGATGGCGCTTTACTAATTAGTTGTCACTCTTTACAACAGATGGCGCTATACTAATTAGTTGTCACTCTTTACAACAGATGGCGCTCTACTAATTAGTTGTCACTCTTTACAACAGATGGCGCTATGCTAATTAGTTGTCACTCTTTACAACAAATGGCACTATACTTATAAGTTATTATCCTTTACAACAGATAGCGCTATACTATTTAAATCTTATTCTTTACAACAGATGGCGCTATACTATTTAGTTCTTATTCGCTATACAACAGATGGCGCTATGCTAATTAAATCTTATTTTTTACAACAGATGGCGCTATACTTATTAGTTGTCACTCTTTACAACAGATGGCGCTATACTAATTAGTTGTCACTCTTTACAACAGATGGCGCTATACTAATTAGTTCTTATTCTATACAACAGATAGCGCTTTACTAATTAGTTTTTTACTGTTTACAACAGATGGCGCTTTACTAATTAGTTCTTACTCTTTACAACAGATGGCGCTATACTAATGAGTTTTTATTCTTTACAACAGATGGCGCTTTACTTATTAGTTTTTATTCTTTACAACAGATGGCGCTTTACTAATTAATTCTTACTCTTTGAAACAGATGGCGCTATACTAATTAGTTCTTATTCTTAACAACAGATGGCGCTATATTAATAAGTTCTTATTCGCTATACAACAGATGGCGCTTTACTAATTAGTTCTTACTCTTTACAACAGATGGCGCTATACTAATGAGTTTTTATTCTTTACAACAGATGGCGCTTTACTTATTAGTTTTTATTCTTTACAACAGATGGCGCTTTACTAATTAGTTCTTACTCTTTACAACAGATGGCGCTACACTAATTTGTTCTTATTCTTTACAACAGATGGCGTTATACTTATTAACTGTCACTCTCTAAAAGATGGCGCTATACTAATTAGTTCTTACTCTTTACAAAAGATAACGCTATGCTAATTAAATCTTATTCTTTACAACAGATGGCGCTATACTAATTAGTTGTCACTCTTTACAACAGATGGCGCTATACTAATAAGTTTTTATTCGCTATACAACAGATGGCGCTATGCTAATTAGTTGTCACTCTTTACAACAGATGGCGCTATACTAACTAGTTCTTATTCTATACAACAGATGGCGCTTTACTCATTAGTTTTTTACTGTTTACAACAGATGGCGCTTTACTAATTAGTTTTTACTCTTTACAACAGATGGCGCTATACTAATTAGTTTTTATTCTTTACAACAGATGGCGCTATACTAATTAGTTGTCACTCTTTACAACAGATGGCGCTCTACTAATTAGTTGTCACTCTTTACAACAGATGGCGCTCTACTAATTAGTTGTCACTCTTTAGAACAGATAGCACTATGTTAATTAAATCTTATTCTTTACAACAGATGGCGCTACACTAATTAGTTGTCACTCTTTACAACAGATGGCGCTATACTAATGAGTTCTTATTCGCTATACAACAGATGGCGCTATGCTAATTAGTTGTCACTCTTTACAACAGATGGCGCTATACTAATTAGTTCTTATTCTTTACAACAGATGGCGCTATACTAATTAGTTCTGTTTCTTTACAACAGATGGCGCTATACTAATGAGTTCTTATTCGCTATACAACAGATGGCGCTATGCTAATTAGTTGTCACTCTTTACAACAGATGGCGCTAAACTAATTAGTTCTTATTCTATACAACAGATGGCGCTTTACTTGTTAGTTTTTATTCTTTACAACAGATGGCGCTTTACTAATTAGTTCTTACTCTTTACAACAGATGGCGCTATACTAATTAGTTCTTATTCTTTACAACAGATGGCGCTATACTAATTAGTTTTTCTTCTTTACAACAGATGGCGCTTTACTAATTAGTTTTTATTCTTTACAACAGATGGCGCTTTACTTATTAGTTCTTATTCTTTACAACAGATGGCGCTATACTAATTAGTTTTTATTCTTTACAACAGATGGCGCTATACTAATTAGTTGTCACTCTTTACAACAGATGGCGCTCTACTAATTAGTTGTCACTCTTTACAACAGATGGCGCTATACTAATTAGTTCTGTTTCTTTACAACAGATGGCGCTATACTAATGAGTTCTTATTCGCTAAACAACAGGTGGCGCTATGCTAATTAGTTGTCACTCTTTACAACAGATGGCCTATACTAATTAGTTCTTATTCTATACAACATGCTAATTAAATCTTATTCTTTACAACAGATGGCGCTATACTCATTAGTTGTCACTCTTTACAACAGATGGCGCTATACTAATAAGTTCTTATTCTATACAACAGATGGCGCTTTACTAATTAGTTTTTATTCTTTACAACAGATGGCGCTTTACTAATTAGTTCTTACTCTTTACAACAGATGGCGCTTTACTAATTAGTTCTTATTCTTTAAAACAGATGGCGTTATACTAATTAGTTGTCACTCTACAAAAGATGGCGCTATACAAATTAGTTCTTATTCTATACAACAGATGGCGCTTTACTAATTAGTTGTCACTCTTTACAACAGATGGCGCTATACTAATTAGTTGTCACTCTTTACAACAGATGGCGCTCTACTAATTAGTTGTCACTCTTTACAACAGATGGCGCTATGCTAATTAGTTGTCACTCTTTACAACAAATGGCACTATACTTATAAGTTATTATCCTTTACAACAGATAGCGCTATACTATTTAAATCTTATTCTTTACAACAGATGGCGCTATACTATTTAGTTCTTATTCGCTATACAACAGATGGCGCTATGCTAATTAAATCTTATTTTTTACAACAGATGGCGCTATACTTATTAGTTGTCACTCTTTACAACAGATGGCGCTATACTAATTAGTTGTCACTCTTTACAACAGATGGCGCTATACTAATTAGTTCTTATTCTATACAACAGATAGCGCTTTACTAATTAGTTTTTTACTGTTTACAACAGATGGCGCTTTACTAATTAGTTCTTACTCTTTACAACAGATGGCGCTATACTAATGAGTTTTTATTCTTTACAACAGATGGCGCTTTACTTATTAGTTTTTATTCTTTACAACAGATGGCGCTTTACTAATTAATTCTTACTCTTTGAAACAGATGGCGCTATACTAATTAGTTCTTATTCTTAACAACAGATGGCGCTATATTAATAAGTTCTTATTCGCTATACAACAGATGGCGCTTTACTAATTAGTTCTTACTCTTTACAACAGATGGCGCTATACTAATGAGTTTTTATTCTTTACAACAGATGGCGCTTTACTTATTAGTTTTTATTCTTTACAACAGATGGCGCTTTACTAATTAGTTCTTACTCTTTACAACAGATGGCGCTACACTAATTTGTTCTTATTCTTTACAACAGATGGCGTTATACTTATTAACTGTCACTCTCTAAAAGATGGCGCTATACTAATTAGTTCTTACTCTTTACAAAAGATAACGCTATGCTAATTAAATCTTATTCTTTACAACAGATGGCGCTATACTAATTAGTTGTCACTCTTTACAACAGATGGCGCTATACTAATAAGTTTTTATTCGCTATACAACAGATGGCGCTATGCTAATTAGTTGTCACTCTTTACAACAGATGGCGCTATACTAACTAGTTCTTATTCTATACAACAGATGGCGCTTTACTCATTAGTTTTTTACTGTTTACAACAGATGGCGCTTTACTAATTAGTTTTTACTCTTTACAACAGATGGCGCTATACTAATTAGTTTTTATTCTTTACAACAGATGGCGCTATACTAATTAGTTGTCACTCTTTACAACAGATGGCGCTCTACTAATTAGTTGTCACTCTTTACAACAGATGGCACTATGCTAATTAAATCTTATTCTTTACAACAGATGGCGCTATACTAATTAGTTGTCACTCTTTACAACAGATGGCGCTATACTAATGAGTTCTTATTCGCTATACAACAGATGGCGCTATGCTAATTAGTTGTCACTCTTTACAACAGATGGCGCTATACTAATTAGTTGTCACTCTTTACAACAGATGGCGCTATACTAATTAGTTCTTATTCTATACAACAGATGGCGCTTTACTTGTTAGTTTTTATTCTTTACAACAGATGGCGCTTTACTAATTAGTTCTTACTCTTTACAACAGATGACGCTATACTAATGAGTTTTTATTCTTTACAACAGATAGCGCTTTACTTATTAGTTTTTATTCTTTACAACAGATGGCGCTTTACTTATTAATTCTTACTCTTTAAAACAGATGGCGCTATACTAATTAGTTCTTATTCTTTACAACAGATGGCGCTATATTAATAAGTTCTTATTCGCTATACAACAGATGGCGCTTTACTAATTAGTTCTTACTCTTTACAACAGATAGCGCTATACTAATTAGTTGTCACTCTTTACAACAGATGGCGCTTTACTTATTAGTTTTTATTCCTTACAACAGATGGCGCTATACTAATTAGTTATTATCCTTTACAACAGATGGCGCTATACTAATTAGTTGTCACTCTTTACAACAGATGGCGCTATACTAATTAGTTGTCACTCTTTACAACAGATGGCGCTATACTAATTAGTTATTATCCTTAACATTTGATGGCGCTATACTTATTAAATCTTATTCTTTACAACAGATGGCGCTATACTAATTAAATCTTATTCTTTACAACAGACGGCGCTATACTAATTAGTTTTTATTCTTTACAACAGATGGCGCTATACTAATTAGTTGTCACTCTTTACAACAGATGGCGCTATACTAATAAGTTATTATCCTTTACAACAGATGGCGCTACACTAATTTAATCTTATTCTTTACAACAGATGGCGCTATACTAATTAGTTGTCACTCTTTACAACAGATGGCGCTATACTAATAAGTTATTACCCTTTACAACAAATGGCGCTATACTAATCAGTTGTCGCTATACAAAATATGGCGCTATACTAATAAGTTCTTATTCTATACAACAGATGGCGCTTTACTAATTAGTTTTTATTCTTTACAACAGATGGCGCTTTACTAATTTGTTATTATTCTTTACAACGGAGGGCGATATACTAATTAGTTCTTATTCTTTACAACAGATTGTGCTATACTAATTAGTTTTTATTCTTTACAACAGATGGCGCTTTACTAATTAGTTATTATTCTTTACAACGGATGGCGATATACTAATTAGTTCTTATTCTTTACAACAGATGGCGCTATACTAATTAGTTGTCACTCTTTACAACAGATGGCGCTGTTATTATTAGTTCTTATTTTTTACAACAGATGGCGGTATACTAATTAGTTTTTATTCTTTACAACAGATGGCGCTATACTAATTAGTTGTCACTCTTTACAACAGATGGCGCTATACTAATTAGTTCTTATTCTTTACAACAGATGGCGCTATACTAATTAGTTGTCACTCTTTACAACAGATGGCGCTATACTAATTAGTTGTCACTCTTTACAACAGATGGCGCTCTACTAATTAGTTGTCACTCTTTACAACAGATGGCGCTGTACTTATTAGTTATTATTCTTTACAACAGATGGCGCTATACTAATTAGTTCTTACTCTTTACAACAGATGGCGCTATGCTAATTAAATCTTATTCTTTACAACAGATGGTGCTATACTAATTAGTTATTATCCTTTACAACAGATAACGCTATACTAATTAAATCTTATTCTTTACAACAGATTGCGCTATACTTATTAGTTTTTATTCTTAACAACAGATGGCGCTATACTATTTAGTTGTCACTCTTTACAACAGATGGCGCTGTACTTATTAGTTATTATTCTTTACAACAGATGGCGCTATACTAATTAGTTATTATCCTTTACAACAGATGGCGCTATTCTAATTAAATCTTATTCTTTACAACAGATAGCGCTATACTAATGAGTTCTTATTCGCTATACAACAGATAGCGCTATGCTAATTAAATCTTATTCTTTACAACAGATGGCGCTATACTAATTAGTTGTCACTCTTTACAACAGATGGCGCTATACTAATAAGTTGTCACTCTTTACAACAGATGGCGCTATACTAATTAGTTCTTATTCTATACAACAGATGGCGCTCTACTAATAAGTTGTCACTCTACAAAAGATGGCGCTATACTAATTAGTTCTTATTCTATACAAGAGATGGCGCTATACTAATTAGTTCTTATTCTTTACAACAGATGGCGCTATACTAATTAGTTGTCACTCTTTACAACAGATGGCGCTATACTAATTAGTTATTATTCTTTGCAACAGATGGCGCTATACTAATTAGTTGTTACTCTTTACAACAGATGGCGCTATACTAATTAGTTGTCACTCTTAACAAAAGATGGCGCTATACTAATTAGTTCTTATTCTTTACAACAGATGGCGCTATACTAATTAGTTATTATTCTTTACAATCGGCAAGGCAAGCATTATGTAGCAATTTCTTTATTTCTTAGTGTGTAACTATGTGTACTTGTAACCCTTTTATACAATTTTTGCTATTGTTCACTTTCTTTTTCCTGTGCTGTCGTTAATAACGTATGTTTTGTTTTTCTACTTTATATCTATAAGTGAAAACCTGTTATTGGCCTTTTATAACTATTATGTTTATCAATAAGTTAATTTGTGCTGTTGGTTTTCCATACAAATAAAATAAAATTAAAATAAAATAAAACAACAGATGGCGCTTTACTAATTAGTTGTCACTCTTTACAACAGATGGCGCTATACTAATTAGTTCTTATTCTATACAAGAGATGGCGCTATACTAATTAGTTCTTATTCTTTACAACAGATGGCGCTATACTAATTAGTTGTCACTCTTTACAACAGATGGCGCTATACTAATTAGTTATTATTCTTTGCAACAGATGGCGCTATACTAATTAGTTGTTACTCTTTACAACAGATGGCGCTATACTAATTAGTTGTCACTCTTAACAAAAGATGGCGCTATACTAATTAGTTCTTACTCTTTACAACAGATGGCGCTATGCTAATTAAATCTTATTTTTTACAACAGATGGCGCTATACTAATAAGTTGTCACTCTTTACAACAGATGGCGCTATACTAATTAGTTGTCACTCTTTACAACAGATGGCGCTATACTAATTAGTTGTCACTCTTTACAACAGATGGCGCTATACTAATCAGTTATTATTTTTTACAACAGATGGCGCTATACTAATTAGTTCTTATTACATACAACAGATGGCGCTATACTAATTAGTTGTCACTCTTTACAAAAGATGGCGCTATACTAATTAGTTCTTATTCTTTACAACAGATGGCGCTATACTAATTAGTTTTTATTCTTTACAACAGATGGCGCTATACTAATTAGTTGTCACTCTTTACAACAGATGGCGCTCTACTAATTAGTTGTCACTCTTTACAACAGATGGCACTATGCTAATTAAATCTTATTCTTTACAACAGATGGCGCTATACTAATTAGTTGTCACTCTTTACAACAAATGGCGCTATACTAATTAGTTGTCACTCTTTACAACAGATGGCGCTATACTTATTAGTTGTCACTCTTTACAACAGATGGCGCTATACTAATAAGTTATTATTCTATACAACAGATGGCGCTATACTAATTAGTTCTTATTCTTTACAACAGATGGCGCTATACTAATTAGTTCTTATTCTTTACAACAGATGGCGCTATACTAATTAGTTGTCACTCTTTACAACAGATGGCGCTATACTAATTAGTTATTATTCTTTGCAACAGATGGCGCTATACTAATTAGTTATTATTCTTTTCAACAGATCGTTCTATACTTAATAGTTATTATTCTTTACAACAGATGGCGCTATCACTAGTAATGTAATCACCCTTATTCATTTAATTTGTAACACAAACTGTAAGCTTTCAGGAAAATACGTATTGCTTGAAATATAAACATTCGGAACTGCAAATGTGTAACACATAAAGATGGTGCCAATGTATATGTTTTAATGTATCATATCACAAAAACGCGGCTGCTTTCTTGAAAATACATTAGACCTTATAATTAAAAAAAAAAAAATTGCTTGATGCAGTGACACATTTTGCAATTTCACGTCACTTACAGTCACGTCGGTATATCCTATATCAGACTCAAGGACCCGAACGGCTTGTATAACGAGGTTCAAGGTTATTCAATCTCTCGCATACTGCCCTCAGGCCCCATAAAGCCTTTTTTATACTTTGTTATTTATCACTTTGATTATGACTTTGTTAACTTGATTGCGGATATAAATATCTACAAGTTATGATTCTAAGGACCTTGTTATAACGAAGTTTTAATTGTAGATAATTTAGATTACTTAACTCAAAGAAAAGCAGAAAAAATTAACATTTTGACATTTTTCGAATTAGCATTACATAGCATTGTTTTAAATTCTGCTCATAGGTGGCAGTACTTAAATTATTATTTTTACTGTTTCACGTTAGATGGCGCTGTATTTAGTTCCCAAACTCGCGTACTTAGGCGTTATTTTTACATTTCCTCCTTTAACGGTGGAGTTATGTCTCCATTAAAACGAATAAATCTACAAAGTACTCTGCGGTCACATCAACAACGCGCTAATTGCACCGGGGCGTTCGTTTTGTTTTGTGTTCATTTCTCGTTACTGAGATCGGATATTTTAGGAAGTATTCAGATAACACGCAATGATTTAAGAAAACTCGTCGAGCCGTAAGTCACGCGTAGCTGGAAGCGGGCCGTCGCGCTTTTCATGTAGGAGGCGTTTACCTATTTGATTTGGCATAAAATATGGAATTACGATTTTCTTTAAATTGCACTGTTGAATTAGTTAGATATTTTCATATGTACTTTATTAGAGGCACCGTTTTGAAATGTGCTCTCTCACACTGACTACAATTTTTTATCGTAGAATCTGTAACGACAAATATTTGTGTACTTGTATGTCGTGCATTGACGAATATGTTAGATTTTGTTATACCTATTACCTACATTCCTTTATGTACTGTGAGTTCTTGGTTTAGTAAAAAAGCAACTTGATTTTTTTTTCTAAATCAATGAAACAATTTGTTAATTTTTTTACATCATTATTTAATTCCATGGCCTATAAGTGTTAGAAAATGTAAGTACTTAGTTATTCAAGATCTAACGACATAAATATGTTGATAAAATGTACTAGTATTTTTCCATACAGCTGTAGCCAGATGTGAGAAAACCCTAGATTGTACCTAGAGCTGTAGTTATGTTAGAAAAAATTACGAGACCCAAATATTCGAACATGTGGCGGCGCTGCATACACCACATACACAGTTAGAAGACCTCGTACGAGATATGCTTTTGAATGTAAATAAAAACCTATCGATAACCCAGAACAGCGACAATCAGCTATCGTATATGGAAATAATCTGGAATACCAAGTAAGTATGCTACAAGTATGAAATAGAGGTTAAATAGCATAGTATTTGGTCCTACCATAATATTGACCAAATTGTTTCAAAATTATAACCAACTGTCTGTCAGTCATATTTTGCTTTAAAATTATATAAAAATAAATCACAAACACAAAACAAAATATCTTAGACTTAGCCTTCATCAAAAAGTTAATATTTATGCTAAATCAAATATTTTTTGCATATTGCGCCCAAGTAGGTTGAACTTGATACGACACTATCTCCCCTTCACATTTTGATACCGCCTTGGAAATAATAATAACGTATACATCACATCAACGTATAGGCCCCAAACTAAGCATCATCTTGTGTTTTGGGTACCAAGCGAAGAGACCACATACATATAACAACCAAGACCCGGTACCAAATATTTATCATATAAATAATGGCCTAACCTGGGATTCGAACCCGCGACACCCAGCTTCGTAGGCAGGGTCGCTACCCACTAGACCAAGCGGTCGTCGCGGAAGTAATGGACTGGCTTTTCATGCAACGTGTTCGAGTCCATAACGAATAAATATATTTTCGAGGTGAATAAATACCGATTGGATTTCGATTGAAAAATAAATCCAATTATCTTTTATTAAAAATTAATATAATAGTTACTAAAAACGATTTCGTAGTGTATAAGCGGTCGTTGAACTGTGTTGGCGATGAATTGTCTACAAATTTTGTATAGAGTACTTTCATGTAATTACAATTCAACATACAAGAAGAATTAATGAAACTTAATTTACAATTAAATCGAGGAAGAATTAAGTCTAATATCGACCCAAATTATTGATTATTTGTTTAAAAATAGAAAGACTGTGGTTACGCAAAAATACTTTTAATTTCGATTTTATTTTCTGTTCAACAATATTTGAAAAACACTGAAAAAAAGTAGTGGAATTGCTATGTAGGAGATCAAATATCCAATAGACGCAGCAAAACAATCTTAAGTCGAAATAGTTTCTTTATTTTATCACAGATAGCGCTACACTAATTAGTTGTCACTCTTTACAACAGATGGCGCTATACTAATTAGTTGTCACTCTTTACAACAGATGGCGCTCTACTAATTAGTTGTCACTCTTTACAACAGATGGCGCTGTACTTATTAGTTTTTATTCTTTACAACAGATAGCGCTTTACTAATTAGTTCTTATCCTTTACAACAGATGGCGCTATACTAATTAGTTATTATCCTTTACAACAGATGGCGCTTTACTAATTAAATCTTATTCTTTACAACAGATGGCGCTATACTAATGAGTTCTTATTCGCTATACAACAGATAGCGCTATGCTAATTAAATCTTATTCTTTACAACAGATGGCGCTATACTAATTGGTTGTCACTCTTTACAACAAATAGCGCTATACTAATTAGTTGTCACTCTTTACAACAGATGGCGCTATAGTAATTAGTTGTCACTCTTTACAACAGATGGCGCTATACAAATAAGTAATTATCCTTTTCAACAGATAACGCTATACTAATTAAATCTTATTCTTTACAACAGATGGCGCTATACTAATTAGTTCTTTCTCTTTACAACAGATGGCGCTATGCTAATTAAATCTTATTCTTTACAACAGATGGCGCTATACTAATTAGTTATTATCCTTTACAACAGATGGCGCTATACTAATTAAATCTTATTCTTTACAACAGATGGCGCTATGCTAATTAAATCTTATTCTTTACAACAGATGGCGCTATACTAATTAGTTGTCACTCTTTATAACAGATTGCGCTCTACTAATTAGTTGTCACTCTTTACAACAGATGGCGCTGTACTTATTAGTTATTATTCTTTACAACAGATAGCGCTATACTAATTAGTTCTTACTCTTTACAACAAATGGCGCTATTCTAATTAATTCTTATTCTTTACAACAGATGGCGCTATACTAATTAGTTGTCACTCTTTACAACAATTGACGCTCTACTAATTAGTTGTCACTCTTTACAACAGATGGCGCTATACTAATTAGTTTTCACTCTTTACAACAGATGGCGCTATACTAATTAGTTGTCACTCTTTACAACAGATGGCGCTCTACTAATTAGTTTTTATTCTTTATACAACAGATGGCGCTTTACTAATTAGTTCTTACTCTTTACAACAGATGGCGCTATACTAATTAGTTCTTATTCTTTACAACAGATGGCGCTTTACTAATTAGTTCTTACTCTTTACAACAGATGGCGCTATACTAATTAGTTCTTATTCTTTAAAAAGATGGCGCTATACCAATGAGTTCTTATTCGCTATACAATAGATGGAGCTATACTAATTAGTTGTCACTCTTTACAACATATGGCGCTGTTATTATTAGTTATTAATTTTTACAACAGATGGCGCTATACTAATTAAATCTTATTCTTTACAATAGATGGCGCTTTTTAATTAGTTCTTACTCTTTACAACAGATGGCACTATACTAATTAGTTCTTATTCTTTACAACAGATGACGTTATACTAATTAGTTGTCACTCTACAAAAGATGGCGCTATACTAATTAGTTCTTATTCTATACAACAGATGGCGCTTTACTAATAAGTTGTCACTCTTAACAACAGATGGCGCTATACTAATTAGTTGTCACTCTTTACAACATATGACGCTGTTATTATTAGTTATTAATTTTTACAACAGATAGCGCTATACTAATTAAATCTTATTCTTTACAACAGATGGCGCTATACTAATGAGTTTTTACTCGCTATACAACAGATGGCGCTATGCTAATTAAATCTTATTTTTTACAACAGATGGCGCTATACTTATTAGTTGTCACTCTTTACAACAGATGGCGCTATACTAATTAGTTGTCACTCTTTACAACAGATGGCGCTATACTAACTAGTTTTCACTCTTTACAACAGATGGCGCTATACTAATTAGTTGTCACTCTTTACAACAGATGGCGCTATACTAATTAGTTCTTACTCTTTACAACAGATATCGCTATGCTAATTAAATCTTATTCTTTACAGCAGATGGCGCTATACTAATTAAATCTTATTCTTTACAACAGATGGCGCTATACTAATTAGTTGTCACTCTTTACAACAGATAGCGCTTATACTAATGAGTTCTTATTCGCTATACAACAGATGGCGCTATGCTAATGAGTTCTTATTTGCTATACAACAGATGGCGCTATACTAATTAGTTCTTATTCTATACAACAGATGGCGCTTTACTAATTAGTTCTTATTCTATACAACAGATGGCGCTTTACTAATTAGTTTTTATTCTTTACAACAGATGGCGCTTTACTAATTAGTTCTTACTCTTTACAACAGATGGCGCTATACTAATTAGTTTTTATTCTTTACAACAGATGGCGCTTTACTAATTAGTTTTTATTCTTTACAACAGATGGCGCTTTACTAATTAGTTCTTACTCTTTACAACAGATGGCGCTATACTAATTAGTTCTTATTCTTTACAACAGATGGCGCTATACTAATGAGTTCTTATTCGTTATACAACAGATGGCGCTATGCTAATTAAATCTTATTCTTTGCAACAGATGGCGCTATACTAATAAGTTGTCACTCTTTACAACAGATGGCGCTATACTAATTAGTTGTCACCTTTTACAACAGATGGCGCTGTACTTATTAGTTATTATTCTTTACAACAGATGGCGCTATACTAATTGGTTCTTACTCTTTACAACAGATGGCGCTATACTAATTAGTTCTTATTCTTTACAACAGATAGCGTTATACTAATAAGGTGTCACTCTACAAAAGATGGCGCTATACTAATTAGTTCTTATTCTATACAACAGATGGCGCTTTACTAATTAGTTTTTATTCTTAACAACAGATGGCGCTTAACTAATTAGTTCTTACTCTTTACAACAGATGGTGCTATACTAATTAGTTCTTATTCTTTACAACAGATGGCGTTATACTAATTAGTTGTCACTCTACAAAAGATGGCGCTATACTAATTAGTTCTTATTCTATACAACAGATGGCGCTTCACTAATTAGTTTTTATTCTTTACAACAGATAACGCTATACTTATTAGTTGTCACTCTACAAAAGATGGCGCTATACTAAGTAGTTCTTATTCTATACAACAGATAGCGCTTTACTAAATAGTTTTTATTCTTTACAACAGATGGCGCTTTACTAATTAGTTCTTACTCTTTACAACAGAAAGCGCTATCCTAATTAGTTCTTATTCTTTACAACAGATGGCGTTATACTAATTAGTTGTCACTCTACAAAAGATGGCGCTATACTAATGAGTTCTTATTCTTTACAACAGATGGCGCTATACTAATTAGTTGTCACTCTTTACAACAGAAGGCATTATAGTAATTAGTTTTTATTCTTTACAACAGATGGCGCTATACTAATGAGTTCTTATTCCTTACAACAGATGGCGCTATACTAATTAGTTGTCACTCTTTACAACAGATGGCGCTATACTAATTAGTTATTATTCTTTACAACAGATGGCGCTATACTAATTTGTTCTTATTCTTTACAACAGATGGCGCTATACTAATTAGTTGTCACTCTTTACAACAGATGGCGCTATACTAATTAGTTCTTATTCTTTACAACAGATGGCGCTATACTAATTAGTTGTCACTCTTTACAACAGAAGGCACTATAGTAATTAGTTTTTATTCTTTACAACAGATGGCGCTATACTAATGAGTTCTTATTCTTTACAACAGATGGCGCTATACTAATTAGTTGTCACTCTTTACAACAGATGGCGCTATACTAATTAGTTATTATTCTTTACAACAGATGGCGCTATACTAATTAGTTCTTATTCTTTACAACAGATGGCGCTATACTAATTAGTTGTCACTCTTAAGAAAAGATGGCGCTATACTAATTAGTTCTTATTCTTTACAACAGATGGCGCTATACTAATTAGTTATTATTTTTTACAACAGATGGCGCTTTACTAATTAGTTGTCACTCTTTACAACAGATGGCACTATACTAAAAAGTTGTCACTCTTTACAACAGATGGCGCTATACTAATTAGTTATTATTCTTTACAACAGATGGCGCTATACTAATAAGTTCTTACTTTTTACAACAGATGGCGCTATGCAAATTAAATCTTATTCTTTACAACAGATGGCGCTATACTAATAAGTTGTCACTCTTTACAACAGATGGCGCTATACTAATTAGTTGTCACTCTTTACAACAGATGGCGCTATACTAATTAGTTGTCACTCTTTACAACAGATGGCGCTATACTAATGAGTTCTTATTTGCTATACAACAGATAACGCTATACTAATTAGTTCTTATTCTATACAACAGATGGCGCTTTACTAATTAGTTCTTATTCTATACAACAGATGGCGCTTTACTAATTAGTTTTTATTCTTTACAACAGATGGCGCTTTACTAATTAGTTCTTACTCTTTACAACAGATGGCGCTATACTAATTAGTTTTTATTCTTTACAACAGATGGCGCTTTACTAATTAGTTTTTATTCTTTACAACAGATGGCGCTTTACTAATTAGTTCTTACTCTTTACAACAGATGGCGCTATACTAATGAGTTTTTATTCTTTACAACAGATGGCGCTTTACTTATTAGTTTTTATTCTTTACAACAGATGGCGCTTTACTAATTAATTCTTACTCTTTAAAACAGATGGCGCTATACTAATTAGTTCTTATTCTTTACAACAGATGGCGCTATATTAATAAGTTCTTATTCGCTATACAACAGATGGCGTTTTACTAATTAGTTCTTACTCTTTACAACAGATGGCGCTATATTAATGAGTTTTTATTCTTTACAACAGATGGCGCTTTACTTATTAGTTTTTATTCTTTACAACAGATGGCGCTTTACTAATTAGTTCTTACTCTTTACAACAGATGGCGCTATACTAATTAGTTCTTATTCTTTACAACAGATGGCGTTATACTTATTAGTTGTCACTCTCTAAAAGATGACGCTATACTAATTAGTTCTTATTCTATACAACAGATGGCGCTTTACAAATTAGTTGTCACTCTTTACAACAGATGGCGCTATACTAATAAGTTGTCACTCTTTACAACAGATAGCGCTCTACTAATTAGTTGTCACTCTTTACAACAGATGGCGCTATGCTAATTAAATCTTATTCTTTACAACAGATGGCGCTATACTCATTAGTTGTCACTCTTTACAACAGATGGCGCTATACTAATGAGTTCTTAGTCTATACAACAGATGGCGCTTTACTAATTAGTTGTCACTCTTTACAACAGATGGCGCTATACTAATTAGTTGTCACTCTTTACAACAGATGGCGCTCTACTAATTAGTTGTCACTCTTTAGAACAGATAGCACTATGTTAATTAAATCTTATTCTTTACAACAGATGGCGCTACACTAATTAGTTGTCACTCTTTACAACAGATGGCGCTATACTAATGAGTTCTTATTCGCTATACAACAGATGGCGCTATGCTAATTAGTTGTCACTCTTTACAACAGATGGCGCTATACTAATTAGTTCTTATTCTTTACAACAGATGGCGCTATACTAATTAGTTCTGTTTCTTTACAACAGATGGCGCTATACTAATGAGTTCTTATTCGCTATACAACAGATGGCGCTATGCTAATTAGTTGTCACTCTTTACAACAGATGGCGCTAAACTAATTAGTTCTTATTCTATACAACAGATGGCGCTTTACTTGTTAGTTTTTATTCTTTACAACAGATGGCGCTTTACTAATTAGTTCTTACTCTTTACAACAGATGGCGCTATACTAATTAGTTCTTATTCTTTACAACAGATGGCGCTATACTAATTAGTTTTTCTTCTTTACAACAGATGGCGCTTTACTAATTAGTTTTTATTCTTTACAACAGATGGCGCTTTACTTATTAGTTCTTATTCTTTACAACAGATGGCGCTATACTAATTAGTTTTTATTCTTTACAACAGATGGCGCTATACTAATTAGTTGTCACTCTTTACAACAGATGGCGCTCTACTAATTAGTTGTCACTCTTTACAACAGATGGCGCTATACTAATTAGTTCTGTTTCTTTACAACAGATGGCGCTATACCAATGAGTTCTTATTCGCTAAACAACAGGTGGCGCTATGCTAATTAGTTGTCACTCTTTACAACAGATGGCCTATACTAATTAGTTCTTATTCTATACAACATGCTAATTAAATCTTATTCTTTACAACAGATGGCGCTATACTCATTAGTTGTCACTCTTTACAACAGATGGCGCTATACTAATGAGTTCTTATTCTATACAACAGATGGCGCTTTACTAATTAGTTTTTATTCTTTACAACAGATGGCGCTTTACTAATTAGTTCTTACTCTTTACAACAGATGGCGCTTTACTAATTAGTTCTTATTCTTTAAAACAGATGGCGTTATACTAATTAGTTGTCACTCTACAAAAGATGGCGATATACAAATTAGTTCTTATTCTATACAACAGATGGCGCTTTACTTATTAGTTGTCACTCTTTACAACAGATGGCGCTATACTAATTAGTTGTCACTCTTTACAACAGATGGCGCTCTACTAATTAGTTGTCACTCTTTACAACAGATGGCGCTATGCTAATTAGTTGTCACTCTTTACAACAAATGGCACTATACTTATAAGTTATTATCCTTTACAACAGATAGCGCTATACTATTTAAATCTTATTCTTTACAACAGATGGCGCTATACTAATTAGTTCTTATTCGCTATACAACAGATGGCGCTATGCTAATTAAATCTTATTTTTTACAACAGATGGCGCTATACTTATTAGTTGTCACTCTTTACAACAGATGGCGCTATACTAATTAGTTGTCACTCTTTACAACAGATGGCGCTATACTAATTAGTTCTTATTCTATACAACAGATAGCGCTTTACTAATTAGTTTTTTACTGTTTACAACAGATGGCGCTTTACTAATTAGTTCTTACTTTTACAACAGATGGCGCTATACTAATGAGTTTTTATTCTTTACAACAGATGGCGCTTTACTTATTAGTTTTTATTCTTTACAACAGATGGCGCTTTACTAATTAATTCTTACTCTTTGAAACAGATGGCGCTATACTAATTAGTTCTTATTCTTTACAACAGATGGCGCTATATTAATAAGTTCTTATTCGCTATACAACAGATGGCGCTTTACTAATTAGTTCTTACTCTTTACAACAGATGGCGCTATACTAATGAGTTTTTATTCTTTACAACAGAAGGCGCTTTACTTATTAGTTTTTATTCTTTACAACAGATGGCGCTTTACTAATTAGTTCTTACTCTTTACAACAGATGGCGCTATACTAATTAGTTCTTATTCTTTACAACAGATGGCGTTATACTTATTAACTGTCACTCTCTAAAAGATGGCGCTATACTAATTAGTTCTTACTCTTTACAAAAGATAACGCTATGCTAATTAAATCTTATTCTTTACAACAGATGGCGCTATACTAATTAGTTGTCACTCTTTACAACAGATGGCGCTATACTAATAAGTTTTTATTCGCTATACAACAGATGGCGCTATGCTAATTAGTTGTCACTCTTTACAACAGATGGCGCTATACTAACTAGTTCTTATTCTATACAACAGATGGCGCTTTACTCATTAGTTTTTTACTGTTTACAACAGATGGCGCTTTACTAATTAGTTTTTACTCTTTACAACAGATGGCGCTATACTAATTAGTTTTTATTCTTTACAACAGATGGCGCTATACTATTTAGTTGTCACTCTTTACAACAGATGGCGCTCTACTAATTAGTTGTCACTCTTTACAACAGATGGCACTATGCTAATTAAATCTTATTCTTTACAACAGATGGCGCTACACTAATGAGTTCTTATTCGCTATACAACAGATGGCGCTATGCTAATTAGTTGTCACTCTTTACAACAGATGGCGCTATACTAATTAGTTGTCACTCTTTACAACAGATGGCGCTATACTAATTAGTTCTTATTCTATACAACAGATGGCGCTTTACTTGTTAGTTTTTATTCTTTACAACAGATGGCGCTTTACTAATTAGTTCTTACTCTTTACAACAGATGACGCTATACTAATGAGTTTTTATTCTTTACAACAGATAGCGCTTTACTTATTAGTTTTTATTCTTTACAACAGATGGCGCTTTACTAATTAATTCTTACTCTTTAAAACAGATGGCGCTATACTAATTAGTTCTTATTCTTTACAACAGATGGCGCTATATTAATAAGTTCTTATTCGCTATACAACAGATGGCGCTTTACTAATTAGTTCTTACTCTTTACAACAGATAGCGCTATACTAATTAGTTGTCACTCTTTACAACAGATGGCGCTTTACTTATTAGTTTTTATTCCTTACAACAGATGGCGCTATACTAATTAGTTATTATCCTTTACAACAGATGGCGCTATACTAATTAGTTGTCACTCTTTACAACAGATGGCGCTATACTAATTAGTTGTCACTCTTTACAACAGATGGCGCTATACTAATTAGTTATTATCCTTAACATTTGATGGCGCTATACTTATTAAATCTTATTCTTTACAACAGATGGCGCTATACTAATTAAATCTTATTCTTTACAACAGACGGCGCTATACTAATTAGTTTTTATTCTTTACAACAGATGGCGCTATACTAATTAGTTCTTACTCTTTACAACAGATGGCGCTTTACTAATTAGTTCTTATTCTTTAAAACAGATGGCGTTATACTAATTAGTTGTCACTCTACAAAAGATGGCGATATACAAATTAGTTCTTGTTCTATACAACAGATGGCGCTTTACTTATTAGTTGTCACTCTTTACAACAGATGGCGCTATACTAATTAGTTGTCACTCTTTACAACAGATGGCGCTCTACTAATTAGTTGTCACTCTTTACAACAGATGGCGCTATGCTAATTAGTTGTCACTCTTTACAACAAATGGCACTATACTTATAAGTTATTATCCTTTACAACAGATAGCGCTATACTATTTAAATCTTATTCTTTACAACAGATGGCGCTATACTATTTAGTTCTTATTCGCTATACAACAGATGGCGCTATGCTAATTAAATCTTATTTTTTACAACAGATGGCGCTATACTTATTAGTTGTCACTCTTTACAACAGATGGCGCTATACTAATTAGTTGTCACTCTTTACAACAGATGGCGCTATACTAATTAGTTCTTATTCTATACAACAGATAGCGCTTTACTAATTAGTTTTTTACTGTTTACAACAGATGGCGCTTTACTAATTAGTTCTTACTTTTACAACAGATGGCGCTATACTAATGAGTTTTTATTCTTTACAACAGATGGCGCTTTACTTATTAGTTTTTATTCTTTACAACAGATGGCGCTTTACTAATTAATTCTTACTCTTTGAAACAGATGGCGCTATACTAATTAGTTCTTATTCTTTACAACAGATGGCGCTATATTAATAAGTTTTTATTCGCTATACAACAGATGGCGCTTTACTAATTAGTTCTTACTCTTTACAACAGATGGCGCTATACTAATGAGTTTTTATTCTTTACAACAGAAGGCGCTTTACTTATTAGTTTTTATTCTTTACAACAGATGGCGCTTTACTAATTAGTTCTTACTCTTTACAACAGATGGCGCTATACTAATTAGTTCTTATTCTTTACAACAGATGGCGTTATACTTATTAACTGTCACTCTCTAAAAGATGGCGCTATACTAATTAGTTCTTACTCTTTACAAAAGATAACGCTATGCTAATTAAATCTTATTCTTTACAACAGATGGCGCTATACTAATTAGTTGTCACTCTTTACAACAGATGGCGCTATACTAATAAGTTTTTATTCGCTATACAACAGATGGCGCTATGCTAATTAGTTGTCACTCTTTACAACAGATGGCGCTATACTAACTAGTTCTTATTCTATACAACAGATGGCGCTTTACTCATTAGTTTTTTACTGTTTACAACAGATGGCGCTTTACTAATTAGTTTTTACTCTTTACAACAGATGGCGCTATACTAATTAGTTTTTATTCTTTACAACAGATGGCGCTATACTAATTAGTTGTCACTCTTTACAACAGATGGCGCTCTACTAATTAGTTGTCACTCTTTACAACAGATGGCACTATGCTAATTAAATCTTATTCTTTACAACAGATGGCGCTATACTAATTAGTTGTCACTCTTTACAACAGATGGCGCTATACTAATGAGTTCTTATTCGCTATACAACAGATGGCGCTATGCTAATTAGTTGTCACTCTTTACAACAGATGGCGCTATACTAATTAGTTGTCACTCTTTACAACAGATGGCGCTATACTAATTAGTTCTTATTCTATACAACAGATGGCGCTTTACTTGTTAGTTTTTATTCTTTACAACAGATGGCGCTTTACTAATTAGTTCTTACTCTTTACAACAGATGACGCTATACTAATGAGTTTTTATTCTTTACAACAGATAGCGCTTTACTTATTAGTTTTTATTCTTTACAACAGATGGCGCTTTACTAATTAATTCTTACTCTTTAAAACAGATGGCGCTATACTAATTAGTTCTTATTCTTTACAACAGATGGCGCTATATTAATAAGTTCTTATTCGCTATACAACAGATGGCGCTTTACTAATTAGTTCTTACTCTTTACAACAGATAGCGCTATACTAATTAGTTGTCACTCTTTACAACAGATGGCGCTTTACTTATTAGTTTTTATTCCTTACAACAGATGGCGCTATACTAATTAGTTATTATCCTTTACAACAGATGGCGCTATACTAATTAGTTGTCACTCTTTACAACAGATGGCGCTATACTAATTAGTTGTCACTCTTTACAACAGATGGCGCTATACTAATTAGTTATTATCCTTAACATTTGATGGCGCTATACTTATTAAATCTTATTCTTTACAACAGATGGCGCTATACTAATTAAATCTTATTCTTTACAACAGACGGCGCTATACTAATTAGTTTTTATTCTTTACAACAGATGGCGCTATACTAATTAGTTGTCACTCTTTACAACAGATGGCGCTATACTAATAAGTTATTATCCTTTACAACAGATGGCGCTACACTAATTTAATCTTATTCTTTACAACAGATGGCGCTATACTAATTAGTTGTCACTCTTTACAACAGATGGCGCTATACTAATAAGTTATTACCCTTTACAACAAATGGCGCTATACTAATCAGTTGTCGCTATACAAAATATGGCGCTATACTAATAAGTTCTTATTCTATACAACAGATGGCGCTTTACTAATTAGTTTTTATTCTTTACAACAGATGGCGCTTTACTAATTTGTTATTATTCTTTACAACGGATGGCGATATACTAATTAGTTCTTATTCTTTACAACAGATGGCGCTATACTAATTAGTTTTTATTCTTTACAACAGATGGCGCTTTACTAATTAGTTATTATTCTTTACAACGGATGGCGATATACTAATTAGTTCTTATTCTTTACAACAGATGGCGCTATACTAATTAGTTGTCACTCTTTACAACAGATGGCGCTGTTATTATTAGTTCTTATTTTTTACAACAGATGGCGGTATACTAATTAGTTTTTATTCTTTACAACAGATGGCGCTATACTAATTAGTTGTCACTCTTTACAACAGATGGCGCTATACTAATTAGTTCTTATTCTTTACAACAGATGGCGCTATACTAATTAGTTGTCACTCTTTACAACAGATGGCGCTATACTAATTAGTTGTCACTCTTTACAACAGATGGCGCTCTACTAATTAGTTGTCACTCTTTACAACAGATGGCGCTGTACTTATTAGTTATTATTCTTTACAACAGATGGCGCTATACTAATTAGTTCTTACTCTTTACAACAGATGGCGCTATGCTAATTAAATCTTATTCTTTACAACAGATGGTGCTATACTAATTAGTTATTATCCTTTACAACAGATAACGCTATACTAATTAAATCTTATTCTTTACAACAGATTGCGCTATACTTATTAGTTTTTATTCTTAACAACAGATGGCGCTATACTATTTAGTTGTCACTCTTTACAACAGATGGCGCTGTACTTATTAGTTATTATTCTTTACAACAGATGGCGCTATACTAATTAGTTATTATCCTTTACAACAGATGGCGCTATTCTAATTAAATCTTATTCTTTACAACAGATGGCGCTATACTAATGAGTTCTTATTCGCTATACAACAGATAGCGCTATGCTAATTAAATCTTATTCTTTACAACAGATGGCGCTATACTAATTAGTTGTCACTCTTTACAACAGATGGCGCTATACTAATAAGTTGTCACTCTTTACAACAGATGGCGCTATACTAATTAGTTCTTATTCTATACAACAGATGGCGCTCTACTAATAAGTTGTCACTCTACAAAAGATGGCGCTATACTAATTAGTTCTTATTCTATACAAGAGATGGCGCTATACTAATTAGTTCTTATTCTTTACAACAGATGGCGCTATACTAATTAGTTGTCACTCTTTACAACAGATGGCGCTATACTAATTAGTTATTATTCTTTGCAACAGATGGCGCTATACTAATTAGTTGTTACTCTTTACAACAGATGGCGCTATACTAATTAGTTGTCACTCTTAACAAAAGATGGCGCTATACTAATTAGTTCTTATTCTTTACAACAGATGGCGCTATACTAATTAGTTATTATTCTTTACAATCGGCAAGGCAAGCATTATGTAGCAATTTCTTTATTTCTTAGTGTGTAACTATGTGTACTTGTAACCCTTTTATACAATTTTTGCTATTGTTCACTTTCTTTTTCCTGTGCTGTCGTTAATAACGTATGTTTTGTTTTTCTACTTTATATCTATAAGTGAAAACCTGTTATTGGCCTTTTATAACTATTATGTTTATCAATAAGTTAATTTGTGCTGTTGGTTTTCCATACAAATAAAATAAAATTAAAATAAAATAAAACAACAGATGGCGCTTTACTAATTAGTTGTCACTCTTTACAACAGATGGCGCTATACTAAAAAGTTGTCACTCTTTACAACAGATGGCGCTGTACTTATTAGTTATTATTCTTTACAACAGATGGCGCTATACTA
Source organism: Luffia ferchaultella (assembly GCA_949709985.1). Lineage (NCBI taxonomy): Eukaryota > Metazoa > Arthropoda > Insecta > Lepidoptera > Psychidae > Luffia > Luffia ferchaultella. Next base: position 12,615,906 of record OX453245.1, on the reverse strand, counting down.
ATTAGTTCTTACTCTTTACAACAGATGGCCCTATGCTAATTAAATCTTATTTTTTACAACAGATGGCGCTATACTAATAAGTTGTCACTCTTTACAACAGATGGCGCTATACTAATTAGTTGTCATTCTTTACAACAGATGGCGCTATACTAATTAGTTGTCACTCTTTACAACAGATGGCGCTATACTAATCAGTTATTATTTTTTACAACAGATGGCGCTATACTAATTAGTTCTTATTCCATACAACAGATGGCGCTATACTAATTAGTTGTCACTCTTTACAAAAGATGGCGCTATACTAATTAGTTCTTATTCTTTACAACAGATGGCGCTATACTAATTAGTTTTTATTCTTTACAACAGATGGCGCTATACTAATTAGTTGTCACTCTTTACAACAGATGGCGCTCTACTAATTAGTTGTCACTCTTTACAACAGATGCTGCTATACTTATTAGTTGTCACTCTTTACAACAGATGGCGCTATACTAATAAGTTATTATTCTATACAACAGATGGCGCTACACTAATTAGTTCTTATTCTTTACAACAGATGGCGCTATACTAATTAGTTCTTATTCTTTACAACAGATGGCGCTATACTAATTAGTTGTCACTGTTTACAACAGATGGCGCTATACTAATTAGTTATTATTCTTTGCAACAGATGGCGCTATACTAATTAGTTATTATTCTTTTCAACAGATCGTTCTATACTTAATAGTTATTATTCTTTACAACAGATGGCGCTATCACTAGTAATGTAATCACCCTTATTCATTTAATTTGTAACACAAACTGTAAGCTTTCAGGAAAATACGTATTGCTTGAAATATAAACATTCGGAACTGCAAATGTGTAACACATAAAGATGGTGCCAATGTATATGTTTTAATGTATCATATCACAAAAACGCGGCTGCTTTCTTGAAAATACATTAGACCTTATAATTAAAAAAAAAAAAATTGCTTGATGCAGTGACACATTTTGCAATTTCACGTCACTTACAGTCACGTCGGTATATCCTATATCAGACTCAAGGACCCGAACGGCTTGTATAACGAGGTTCAAGGTTATTCAATCTCTCGCATACTGCCCTCAGGCCCCATAAAGCCTTGTTTATACTTTGTTATTTATCACTTTGATTATGACTTTGTTAACTTGATTGCGGATATAAATATCTACAAGTTATGATTCTAAGGACCTTGTTATAACGAAGTTTTAATTGTAGATAATTTAGATTACTTAACTCAAAGAAAAGCAGAAAAAATTAACATTTTGACATTTTTCGAATTAGCATTACATAGCATTGTTTTAAATTCTGCTCATAGGTGGCAGTACTTAAATTATTATTTTTACTGTTTCACGTTAGATGGCGCTGTATTTAGTTCCCAAACTCGCGTACTTAGGCGTTATTTTTACATTTCCTCCTTTAACGGTGGAGTTATGTCTCCATTAAAACGAATAAATCTACAAAGTACTCTGCGGTCACATCAACAACGCGCTAATTGCACCGGGGCGTTCGTTTTGTTTTGTGTTCATTTCTCGTTACTGAGATCGGATATTTTAGGAAGTATTCAGATAACACGCAATGATTTAAGAAAACTCGTCGAGCCGTAAGTCACGCGTAGCTGGAAGCGGGCCGTCGCGCTTTTCATGTAGGAGGCGTTTACCTATTTGATTTGGCATAAAATATGGAATTACGATTTTCTTTAAATTGCACTGTTGAATTAGTTAGATATTTTCATATGTACTTTATTAGAGGCACCGTTTTGAAATGTGCTCTCTCACACTGACTACAATTTTTTATCGTAGAATCTGTAACGACAAATATTTGTGTACTTGTATGTCGTGCATTGACGAATATGTTAGATTTTGTTATACCTATTACCTACATTCCTTTATGTACTGTGAGTTCTTGGTTTAGTAAAAAAGCAACTTGATTTTTTTTTCTAAATCAATGAAACAATTTGTTAATTTTTTTACATCATTATTTAATTCCATGGCCTATAAGTGTTAGAAAATGTAAGTACTTAGTTATTCAAGATCTAACGACATAAATATGTTGATAAAATGTACTAGTATTTTTCCATACAGCTGTAGCCAGATGTGAGAAAACCCTAGATTGTACCTAGAGCTGTAGTTATGTTAGAAAAAATTACGAGACCCAAATATTCGAACATGTGGCGGCGCTGCATACACCACATACACAGTTAGAAGACCTCGTACGAGATATGCTTTTGAATGTAAATAAAAACCTATCGATAACCCAGAACAGCGACAATCAGCTATCGTATATGGAAATAATCTGGAATACCAAGTAAGTATGCTACAAGTATGAAATAGAGGTTAAATAGCATAGTATTTGGTCCTACCATAATATTGACCAAATTGTTTCAAAATTATAACCAACTGTCTGTCAGTCATATTTTGCTTTAAAATTATATAAAAATAAATCACAAACACAAAACAAAATATCTTAGACTTAGCCTTCATCAAAAAGTTAATATTTATGCTAAATCAAATATTTTTTGCATATTGCGCCCAAGTAGGTTGAACTTGATACGACACTATCTCCCCTTCACATTTTGATACCGCCTTGGAAATAATAATAACGTATACATCACATCAACGTATAGGCCCCAAACTAAGCATCATCTTGTGTTTTGGGTACCAAGCGAAGAGACCACATACATATAACAACCAAGACCCGGTACCAAATATTTATCATATAAATAATGGCCTAACCTGGGATTCGAACCCGCGACACCCAGCTTCGTAGGCAGGGTCGCTACCCACTAGACCAAGCGGTCGTCGCGGAAGTAATGGACTGGCTTTTCATGCAACGTGTTCGAGTCCATAACGAATAAATATATTTTCGAGGTGAATAAATACCGATTGGATTTCGATTGAAAAATAAATCCAATTATCTTTTATTAAAAATTAATATAATAGTTACTAAAAACGATTTCGTAGTGTATAAGCGGTCGTTGAACTGTGTTGGCGATGAATTGTCTACAAATTTTGTATAGAGTACTTTCATGTAATTACAATTCAACATACAAGAAGAATTAATGAAACTTAATTTACAATTAAATCGAGGAAGAATTAAGTCTAATATCGACCCAAATTATTGATTATTTGTTTAAAAATAGAAAGACTGTGGTTACGCAAAAATACTTTTAATTTCGATTTTATTTTCTGTTCAACAATATTTGAAAAACACTGAAAAAAAGTAGTGGAATTGCTATGTAGGAGATCAAATATCCAATAGACGCAGCAAAACAATCTTAAGTCGAAATAGTTTCTTTATTTTATCACAGATAGCGCTACACTAATTAGTTGTCACTCTTTACAACAGATGGCGCTATACTAATTAGTTGTCACTCTTTACAACAGATGGCGCTCTACTAATTAGTTGTCACTCTTTACAACAGATGGCGCTGTACTTATTAGTTTTTATTCTTTACAACAGATAGCGCTTTACTAATTAGTTCTTATCCTTTACAACAGATGGCGCTATACTAATTAGTTATTATCCTTTACAACAGATGGCGCTTTACTAATTAAATCTTATTCTTTACAACAGATGGCGCTATACTAATGAGTTCTTATTCGCTATACAACAGATAGCGCTATGCTAATTAAATCTTATTCTTTACAACAGATGGCGCTATACTAATTGGTTGTCACTCTTTACAACAAATAGCGCTATACTAATTAGTTGTCACTCTTTACAACAGATGGCGCTATAGTAATTAGTTGTCACTCTTCACAACAGATGGCGCTATACAAATAAGTAATTATCCTTTTCAACAGATAACGCTATACTAATTAAATCTTATTCTTTACAACAGATGGCGCTATACTAATTAGTTCTTTCTCTTTACAACAGATGGCGCTATGCTAATTAAATCTTATTCTTTACAACAGATGGCGCTATACTAATTAGTTATTATCCTTTACAACAGATGGCGCTATACTAATTAAATCTTATTCTTTACAACAGATGGCGCTATGCTAATTAAATCTTATTCTTTACAACAGATGGCGCTATACTAATTAGTTGTCACTCTTTATAACAGATTGCGCTCTACTAATTAGTTGTCACTCTTTACAACAGATGGCGCTGTACTTATTAGTTATTATTCTTTACAACAGATAGCGCTATACTAATTAGTTCTTACTCTTTACAACAAATGGCGCTATTCTAATTAATTCTTATTCTTTACAACAGATGGCGCTATACTAATTAGTTGTCACTCTTTACAACAATTGGCGCTCTACTAATTAGTTGTCACTCTTTACAACAGATGGCGCTATACTAATTAGTTTTCACTCTTTACAACAGATGGCGCTATACTAATTAGTTGTCACTCTTTACAACAGATGGCGCTCTACTAATTAGTTTTTATTCTTTATACAACAGATGGCGCTTTACTAATTAGTTCTTACTCTTTACAACAGATGGCGCTATACTAATTAGTTCTTATTCTTTACAACAGATGGTGCTTTACTAATTAGTTCTTACTCTTTACAACAGATGGCGCTATACTAATTAGTTCTTATTCTTTAAAAAGATGGCGCTATACCAATGAGTTCTTATTCGCTATACAATAGATGGAGCTATACTAATTAGTTGTCACTCTTTACAACATATGGCGCTGTTATTATTAGTTATTAATTTTTACAACAGATGGCGCTATACTAATTAAATCTTATTCTTTACAATAGATGGCGCTTTTTAATTAGTTCTTACTCTTTACAACAGATGGCACTATACTAATTAGTTCTTATTCTTTACAACAGATGACGTTATACTAATTAGTTGTCACTCTACAAAAGATGGCGCTATACTAATTAGTTCTTATTCTATACAACAGATGGCGCTTTACTAATAAGTTGTCACTCTTAACAACAGATGGCGCTATACTAATTAGTTGTCACTCTTTACAACATATGGCGCTGTTATTATTAGTTATTAATTTTTACAACAGATAGCGCTATACTAATTAAATCTTATTCTTTACAACAGATGGCGCTATACTAATGAGTTTTTACTCGCTATACAACAGATGGCGCTATGCTAATTAAATCTTATTTTTTACAACAGATGGCGCTATACTTATTAGTTGTCACTCTTTACAACAGATGGCGCTATACTAATTAGTTGTCACTCTTTACAACAGATGGCGCTATACTAACTAGTTTTCACTCTTTACAACAGATGGCGCTATACTAATTAGTTGTCACTCTTTACAACAGATGGCGCTATACTAATTAGTTCTTACTCTTTACAACAGATATCGCTATGCTAATTAAATCTTATTCTTTACAGCAGATGGCGCTATACTAATTAAATCTTATTCTTTACAACAGATGGCGCTATACTAATTAGTTGTCACTCTTTACAACAGATAGCGCTTATACTAATGAGTTCTTATTCGCTATACAACAGATGGCGCTATGCTAATGAGTTCTTATTTGCTATACAACAGATGGCGCTATACTAATTAGTTCTTATTCTATACAACAGATGGCGCTTTACTAATTAGTTCTTATTCTATACAACAGATGGCGCTTTACTAATTAGTTTTTATTCTTTACAACAGATGGCGCTTTACTAATTAGTTCTTACTCTTTACAACAGATGGCGCTATACTAATTAGTTTTTATTCTTTACAACAGATGGCGCTTTACTAATTAGTTTTTATTCTTTACAACAGATGGCGCTTTACTAATTAGTTCTTACTCTTTACAACAGATGGCGCTATACTAATTAGTTCTTATTCTTTACAACAGATGGCGCTATACTAATGAGTTCTTATTCGTTATACAACAGATGGCGCTATGCTAATTAAATCTTATTCTTTGCAACAGATGGCGCTATACTAATAAGTTGTCACTCTTTACAACAGATGGCGCTATACTAATTAGTTGTCACCTTTTACAACAGATGGCGCTGTACTTATTAGTTATTATTCTTTACAACAGATGGCGCTATACTAATTGGTTCTTACTCTTTACAACAGATGACGCTATACTAATTAGTTCTTATTCTTTACAACAGATAGCGTTATACTAATAAGGTGTCACTCTACAAAAGATGGCGCTATACTAATTAGTTCTTATTCTATACAACAGATGGCGCTTTACTAATTAGTTTTTATTCTTAACAACAGATGGCGCTTAACTAATTAGTTCTTACTCTTTACAACAGATGGTGCTATACTAATTAGTTCTTATTCTTTACAACAGATGGCGTTATACTAATTAGTTGTCACTCTACAAAAGATGGCGCTAAACTAATTAGTTCTTATTCTATACAACAGATGGCGCTTCACTAATTAGTTTTTATTCTTTACAACAGATAACGCTATACTTATTAGTTGTCACTCTACAAAAGATTGCGCTATACTAAGTAGTTCTTATTCTATACAACAGATAGCGCTTTACTAAATAGTTTTTATTCTTTACAACAGATGGCGCTATACTAATGAGTTCTTATTCTTTACAACAGATGGCGCTATACTAATTAGTTGTCACTCTTTACAACAGATGGCGCTATACTAATTAGTTATTATTCTTTACAACAGATGGCGCTATACTAATTAGTTCTTATTCTTTACAACAGATGGCGCTATACTAATTAGTTGTCACTCTTAAGAAAAGATGGCGCTATACTAATTAGTTCTTATTCTTTACAACAGATGGCGCTATACTAATTAGTTATTATTTTTTACAACAGATGGCGCTTTACTAATTAGTTGTCACTCTTTACAACAGATGGCACTATACTAAAAAGTTGTCACTCTTTACAACAGATGGCGCTGTACTTATTAGTTATTATTCTTTACAACAGATGGCGCTATACTAATTAGTTCTTACTTTTTACAACAGATGGCGCTATGCAAATTAAATCTTATTCTTTACAACAGATGGCGCTATACTAATAAGTTGTCACTCTTTACAACAGATGGCGCTATACTAATTAGTTGTCACTCTTTACAACAGATGGCGCTATACTAATTAGTTGTCACTCTTTACAACAGATGGCGCTATACTAATGAGTTCTTATTTGCTATACAACAGATGGCGCTATACTAATTAGTTCTTATTCTATACAACAGATGGCGCTTTACTAATTAGTTCTTATTCTATACAACAGATGGCGCTTTACTAATTAGTTTTTATTCTTTACAACAGATGGCGCTTTACTAATTAGTTCTTACTCTTTACAACAGATGGCGCTATACTAATTAGTTTTTATTCTTTACAACAGATGGCGCTTTACTAATTAGTTTTTATTCTTTACAACAGATGGCGCTTTACTAATTAGTTCTTACTCTTTACAACAGATGGCGCTATACTAATGAGTTTTTATTCTTTACAACAGATGGCGCTTTACTTATTAGTTTTTATTCTTTACAACAGATGGCGCTTTACTAATTAATTCTTACTCTTTAAAACAGATGGCGCTATACTAATTAGTTCTTATTCTTTACAACAGATGGCGCTATATTAATAAGTTCTTATTCGCTATACAACAGATGGCGCTTTACTAATTAGTTCTTACTCTTTACAACAGATGGCGCTATACTAATGAGTTTTTATTCTTTACAACAGATGGCGCTTTACTTATTAGTTTTTATTCTTTACAACAGATGGCGCTTTACTAATTAGTTCTTACTCTTTACAACAGATGGCGCTATACTAATTAGTTCTTATTCTTTACAACAGATGGCGTTATACTTATTAGTTGTCACTCTCTAAAAGATGACGCTATACTAATTAGTTCTTATTCTATACAACAGATGGCGCTTTACAAATTAGTTGTCACTCTTTACAACAGATGGCGCTATACTAATAAGTTGTCACTCTTTACAACAGATAGCGCTCTACTAATTAGTTGTCACTCTTTACAACAGATGGCGCTATGCTAATTAAATCCTATTCTTTACAACAGATGGCGCTATACTCATTAGTTGTCACTCTTTACAACAGATGGCGCTATACTAATGAGTTCTTAGTCTATACAACAGATGGCGCTTTACTAATTAGTTGTCACTCTTTACAACAGATGGCGCTATACTAATTAGTTGTCACTCTTTACAACAGATGGCGCTCTACTAATTAGTTGTCACTCTTTAGAACAGATAGCACTATGTTAATTAAATCTTATTCTTTACAACAGATGGCGCTACACTAATTAGTTGTCACTCTTTACAACAGATGGCGCTATACTAATGAGTTCTTATTCGCTATACAACAGATGGCGCTATGCTAATTAGTTGTCACTCTTTACAACAGATGGCGCTATACTAATTAGTTCTTATTCTTTACAACAGATGGCGCTATACTAATTAGTTCTGTTTCTTTACAACAGATGGCGCTATACTAATGAGTTCTTATTCGCTATACAACAGATGGCGCTATGCTAATTAGTTGTCACTCTTTACAACAGATGGCGCTAAACTAATTAGTTCTTATTCTATACAACAGATGGCGCTTTACTTGTTAGTTTTTATTCTTTACAACAGATGGCGCTTTACTAATTAGTTCTTACTCTTTACAACAGATGGCGCTATACTAATTAGTTCTTATTCTTTACAACAGATGGCGCTATACTAATTAGTTTTTCTTCTTTACAACAGATGGCGCTTTACTAATTAGTTTTTATTCTTTACAACAGATGGCGCTTTACTTATTAGTTCTTATTCTTTACAACAGATGGCGCTATACTAATTAGTTTTTATTCTTTACAACAGATGGCGCTATACTAATTAGTTGTCACTCTTTACAACAGATGGCGCTCTACTAATTAGTTGTCACTCTTTACAACAGATGGCGCTATACTAATTAGTTCTGTTTCTTTACAACAGATGGCGCTATACCAATGAGTTCTTATTCGCTAAACAACAGGTGGCGCTATGCTAATTAGTTGTCACTCTTTACAACAGATGGCCTATACTAATTAGTTCTTATTCTATACAACATGCTAATTAAATCTTATTCTTTACAACAGATGGCGCTATACTCATTAGTTGTCACTCTTTACAACAGATGGCGCTATACTAATGAGTTCTTATTCTATACAACAGATGGCGCTTTACTAATTAGTTTTTATTCTTTACAACAGATGGCGCTTTACTAATTAGTTCTTACTCTTTACAACAGATGGCGCTTTACTAATTAGTTCTTATTCTTTAAAACAGATGGCGTTATACTAATTAGTTGTCACTCTACAAAAGATGGCGATATACAAATTAGTTCTTATTCTATACAACAGATGGCGCTTTACTAATTAGTTGTCACTCTTTACAACAGATGGCGCTATACTAATTAGTTGTCACTCTTTACAACAGATGGCGCTCTACTAATTAGTTGTCACTCTTTACAACAGATGGCGCTATGCTAATTAGTTGTCACTCTTTACAACAAATGGCACTATACTTATAAGTTATTATCCTTTACAACAGATAGCGCTATACTATTTAAATCTTATTCTTTACAACAGATGGCGCTATACTATTTAGTTCTTATTCGCTATACAACAGATGGCGCTATGCTAATTAAATCTTATTTTTTACAACAGATGGCGCTATACTTATTAGTTGTCACTCTTTACAACAGATGGCGCTATACTAATTAGTTGTCACTCTTTACAACAGATGGCGCTATACTAATTAGTTCTTATTCTATACAACAGATAGCGCTTTACTAATTAGTTTTTTACTGTTTACAACAGATGGCGCTTTACTAATTAGTTCTTACTTTTACAACAGATGGCGCTATACTAATGAGTTTTTATTCTTTACAACAGATGGCGCTTTACTTATTAGTTTTTATTCTTTACAACAGATGGCGCTTTACTAATTAATTCTTACTCTTTGAAACAGATGGCGCTATACTAATTAGTTCTTATTCTTTACAACAGATGGCGCTATATTAATAAGTTCTTATTCGCTATACAACAGATGGCGCTTTACTAATTAGTTCTTACTCTTTACAACAGATGGCGCTATACTAATGAGTTTTTATTCTTTACAACAGATGGCGCTTTACTTATTAGTTTTTATTCTTTACAACAGATGGCGCTTTACTAATTAGTTCTTACTCTTTACAACAGATGGCGCTATACTAATTAGTTCTTATTCTTTACAACAGATGGCGTTATACTTATTAACTGTCACTCTCTAAAAGATGGCGCTATACTAATTAGTTCTTACTCTTTACAAAAGATAACGCTATGCTAATTAAATCTTATTCTTTACAACAGATGGCGCTATACTAATTAGTTGTCACTCTTTACAACAGATGGCGCTATACTAATAAGTTTTTATTCGCTATACAACAGATGGCGCTATGCTAATTAGTTGTCACTCTTTACAACAGATGGCGCTATACTAACTAGTTCTTATTCTATACAACAGATGGCGCTTTACTCATTAGTTTTTTACTGTTTACAACAGATGGCGCTTTACTAATTAGTTTTTACTCTTTACAACAGATGGCGCTATACTAATTAGTTTTTATTCTTTACAACAGATGGCGCTATACTAATTAGTTGTCACTCTTTACAACAGATGGCGCTCTACTAATAAGTTGTCACTCTTTACAACAGATGGCACTATGCTAATTAAATCTTATTCTTTACAACAGATGGCGCTATACTAATTAGTTGTCACTCTTTACAACAGATGGCGCTATACTAATGAGTTCTTATTCGCTATACAACAGATGGCGCTATGCTAATTAGTTGTCACTCTTTACAACAGATGGCGCTATACTAATTAGTTGTCACTCTTTACAACAGATGGCGCTATACTAATTAGTTCTTATTCTATACAACAGATGGCGCTTTACTTGTTAGTTTTTATTCTTTACAACAGATGGCGCTTTACTAATTAGTTCTTACTCTTTACAACAGATGACGCTATACTAATGAGTTTTTATTCTTTACAACAGATAGCGCTTTACTTATTAGTTTTTATTCTTTACAACAGATGGCGCTTTACTTATTAATTCTTACTCTTTAAAACAGATGGCGCTATACTAATTAGTTCTTATTCTTTACAACAGATGGCGCTATATTAATAAGTTCTTATTCGCTATACAACAGATGGCGCTTTACTAATTAGTTCTTACTCTTTACAACAGATAGCGCTATACTAATTAGTTGTCACTCTTTACAACAGATGGCGCTTTACTTATTAGTTTTTATTCCTTACAACAGATGGCGCTATACTAATTAGTTATTATCCTTTACAACAGATGGCGCTATACTAATTAGTTGTCACTCTTTACAACAGATGGCGCTATACTAATTAGTTGTCACTCTTTACAACAGATGGCGCTATACTAATTAGTTATTATCCTTAACATTTGATGGCGCTATACTTATTAAATCTTATTCTTTACAACAGATGGCGCTATACTAATTAAATCTTATTCTTTACAACAGACGGCGCTATACTAATTAGTTTTTATTCTTTACAACAGATGGCGCTATACTAATTAGTTGTCACTCTTTACAACAGATGGCGCTATACTAATAAGTTATTATCCTTTACAACAGATGGCGCTACACTAATTTAATCTTATTCTTTACAACAGATGGCGCTATACTAATTAGTTGTCACTCTTTACAACAGATGGCGCTATACTAATAAGTTATTACCCTTTACAACAAATGGCGCTATACTAATCAGTTGTCGCTATACAAAATATGGCGCTATACTAATAAGTTCTTATTCTATACAACAGATGGCGCTTTACTAATTAGTTTTTATTCTTTACAACAGATGGCGCTTTACTAATTTGTTATTATTCTTTACAACGGATGGCGATATACTAATTAGTTCTTATTCTTTACAACAGATGGCGCTATACTAATTAGTTTTTATTCTTTACAACAGATGGCGCTTTACTAATTAGTTATTATTCTTTACAACATATGGCGATATACTAATTAGTTCTTATTCTTTACAACAGATGGCGCTATACTAATTAGTTGTCACTCTTTACAACAGATGGCGCTGTTATTATTAGTTCTTATTTTTTACAACAGATGGCGGTATACTAATTAGTTTTTATTCTTTACAACAGATGGCGCTATACTAATTAGTTGTCACTCTTTACAACAGATGGCGCTATACTAATTAGTTCTTATTCTTTACAACAGATGGCGCTATACTAATTAGTTGTCACTCTTTACAACAGATGGCGCTATACTAATTAGTTGTCACTCTTTACAACAGATGGCGCTCTACTAATTAGTTGTCACTCTTTACAACAGATGGCGCTGTACTTATTAGTTATTATTCTTTACAACAGATGGCGCTATACTAATTAGTTCTTACTCTTTACAACAGATGGCGCTATGCTAATTAAATCTTATTCTTTACAACAGATGGTGCTATACTAATTAGTTATTATCCTTTACAACAGATAACGCTATACTAATTAAATCTTATTCTTTACAACAGATTGCGCTATACTTATTAGTTTTTATTCTTAACAACAGATGGCGCTATACTATTTAGTTGTCACTCTTTACAACAGATGGCGCTGTACTTATTAGTTATTATTCTTTACAACAGATGGCGCTATACTAATTAGTTATTATCCTTTACAACAGATGGCGCTATTCTAATTAAATCTTATTCTTTACAACAGATGGCGCTATACTAATGAGTTCTTATTCGCTATACAACAGATAGCGCTATGCTAATTAAATCTTATTCTTTACAACAGATGGCGCTATACTAATTAGTTGTCACTCTTTACAACAGATGGCGCTATACTAATAAGTTGTCACTCTTTACAACAGATGGCGCTATACTAATTAGTTCTTATTCTATACAACAGATGGCGCTCTACTAATAAGTTGTCACTCTACAAAAGATGGCGCTATACTAATTAGTTCTTATTCTATACAAGAGATGGCGCTATACTAATTAGTTCTTATTCTTTACAACAGATGGCGCTATACTAATTAGTTGTCACTCTTTACAACAGATGGCGCTATACTAATTAGTTATTATTCTTTGCAACAGATGGCGCTATACTAATTAGTTGTTACTCTTTACAACAGATGGCGCTATACTAATTAGTTGTCACTCTTAACAAAAGATGGCGCTATACTAATTAGTTCTTATTCTTTACAACAGATGGCGCTATACTAATTAGTTATTATTCTTTACAATCGGCAAGGAAAGCATTATGTAGCAATTTCTTTATTTCTTAGTGTGTAACTATGTGTACTTGTAACCCTTTTATACAATTTTTGCTATTGTTCACTTTCTTTTTCCTGTGCTGTCGTTAATAACGTATGTTTTGTTTTTCTACTTTATATCTATAAGTGAAAACCTGTTATTGGCCTTTTATAACTATTATGTTTATCAATAAGTTAATTTGTGCTGTTGGTTTTCCATACAAATAAAATAAAATTAAAATAAAATAAAACAACAGATGGCGCTTTACTAATTAGTTGTCACTCTTTACAACAGATGGCGCTATACTAAAAAGTTGTCACTCTTTACAACAGATGGCGCTGTACTTATTAGTTATTATTCTTTACAACAGATGGCGCTATACTAATTAGTTCTTACTCTTTACAACAGATGGCGCTATGCTAATTAAATCTTATTTTTTACAACAGATGGCGCTATACTTATTAGTTGTCACTCTTTACAACAGATGGCGCTATACTAATTAGTTGTCACTCTTTACAACAGATGGCGCTATACTAATTAGTTGTCACTCTTTACAACAGATGGCGCTATACTAATCAGTTATTATTTTTTACAACAGATGGCGCTATACTAATTAGTTCTTATTCCATACAACAGATGGCGCTATACTAATTAGTTGTCACTCTTTACAAAAGATGGCGCTATACTAATTAGTTCTTATTCTTTACAACAGATGGCGCTATACTAATTAGTTTTTATTCTTTACAACAGATGGCGCTATACTAATTAGTTGTCACTCTTTACAACAGATGGCGCTCTACTAATTAGTTGTCACTCTTAACAACAGATGGCACTATGCTAATTAAATCTTATTCTTTACAACAGATGGCGCTATACTAATTAGTTGTCACTCTTTACAACAAATGGCGCTATACTAATTAGTTGTCACTCTTTACAACAGATGGCGCTATACTTATTAGTTGTCACTCTTTACAACAGATGGCGCTATACTAATAAGTTATTATTCTATACAACAGATGGCGCTATACTAATTAGTTCTTATTCTTTACAACAGATGGCGCTATACTAATTAGTTATTATTCTTTTCAACAGATCGTTCTATACTTAATAGTTATTATTCTTTACAACAGATGGCGCTATCACTAGTAATGTAATCACCCTTATTCATTTAATTTGTAACACAAACTGTAAGCTTTCAGGAAAATACGTATTGCTTGAAATATAAACATTCGGAACTGCAAATGTGTAACACATAAAGATGGTGCCAATGTATATGTTTTAATGTATCATATCACAAAAACGCGGCTGCTTTCTTGAAAATACATTAGACCTTATAATTAAAAAAAAAAAAATTGCTTGATGCAGTGACACATTTTGCAATTTCACGTCACTTACAGTCACGTCGGTATATCCTATATCAGACTCAAGGACCCGAACGGCTTGTATAACGAGGTTCAAGGTTATTCAATCTCTCGCATACTGCCCTCAGGCCCCATAAAGCCTTGTTTATACTTTGTTATTTATCACTTTGATTATGACTTTGTTAACTTGATTGCGGATATAAATATCTACAAGTTATGATTCTAAGGACCTTGTTATAACGAAGTTTTAATTGTAGATAATTTAGATTACTTAACTCAAAGAAAAGCAGAAAAAATTAACATTTTGACATTTTTCGAATTAGCATTACATAGCATTGTTTTAAATTCTGCTCATAGGTGGCAGTACTTAAATTATTATTTTTACTGTTTCACGTTAGATGGCGCTGTATTTAGTTCCCAAACTCGCGTACTTAGGCGTTATTTTTACATTTCCTCCTTTAACGGTGGAGTTATGTCTCCATTAAAACGAATAAATCTACAAAGTACTCTGCGGTCACATCAACAACGCGCTAATTGCACCGGGGCGTTCGTTTTGTTTTGTGTTCATTTCTCGTTACTGAGATCGGATATTTTAGGAAGTATTCAGATAACACGCAATGATTTAAGAAAACTCGTCGAGCCGTAAGTCACGCGTAGCTGGAAGCGGGCCGTCGCGCTTTTCATGTAGGAGGCGTTTACCTATTTGATTTGGCATAAAATATGGAATTACGATTTTCTTTAAATTGCACTGTTGAATTAGTTAGATATTTTCATATGTACTTTATTAGAGGCACCGTTTTGAAATGTGCTCTCTCACACTGACTACAATTTTTTATCGTAGAATCTGTAACGACAAATATTTGTGTACTTGTATGTCGTGCATTGACGAATATGTTAGATTTTGTTATACCTATTACCTACATTCCTTTATGTACTGTGAGTTCTTGGTTTAGTAAAAAAGCAACTTGATTTTTTTTTCTAAATCAATGAAACAATTTGTTAATTTTTTTACATCATTATTTAATTCCATGGCCTATAAGTGTTAGAAAATGTAAGTACTTAGTTATTCAAGATCTAACGACATAAATATGTTGATAAAATGTACTAGTATTTTTCCATACAGCTGTAGCCAGATGTGAGAAAACCCTAGATTGTACCTAGAGCTGTAGTTATGTTAGAAAAAATTACAAGACCCAAATATTCGAACATGTGGCGGCGCTGCATACACCACATACACAGTTAGAAGACCTCGTACGAGATATGCTTTTGAATGTAAATAAAAACCTATCGATAACCCAGAACAGCGACAATCAGCTATCGTATATGGAAATAATCTGGAATACCAAGTAAGTATGCTACAAGTATGAAATAGAGGTTAAATAGCATAGTATTTGGTCCTACCATAATATTGACCAAATTGTTTCAAAATTATAACCAACTGTCTGTCAGTCATATTTTGCTTTAAAATTATATAAAAATAAATCACAAACACAAAACAAAATATCTTAGACTTAGCCTTCATCAAAAAGTTAATATTTATGCTAAATCAAATATTTTTTGCATATTGCGCCCAAGTAGGTTGAACTTGATACGACACTATCTCCCCTTCACATTTTGATACCGCCTTGGAAATAATAATAACGTATACATCACATCAACGTATAGGCCCCAAACTAAGCATCATCTTGTGTTTTGGGTACCAAGCGAAGAGACCACATACATATAACAACCAAGACCCGGTACCAAATATTTATCATATAAATAATGGCCTAACCTGGGATTCGAACCCGCGACACCCAGCTTCGTAGGCAGGGTCGCTACCCACTAGACCAAGCGGTCGTCGCGGAAGTAATGGACTGGCTTTTCATGCAACGTGTTCGAGTCCATAACGAATAAATATATTTTCGAGGTGAATAAATACCGATTGGATTTCGATTGAAAAATAAATCCAATTATCTTTTATTAAAAATTAATATAATAGTTACTAAAAACGATTTCGTAGTGTATAAGCGGTCGTTGAACTGTGTTGGCGATGAATTGTCTACAAATTTTGTATAGAGTACTTTCATGTAATTACAATTCAACATACAAGAAGAATTAATGAAACTTAATTTACAATTAAATCGAGGAAGAATTAAGTCTAATATCGACCCAAATTATTGATTATTTGTTTAAAAATAGAAAGACTGTGGTTACGCAAAAATACTTTTAATTTCGATTTTATTTTCTGTTCAACAATATTTGAAAAACACTGAAAAAAAGTAGTGGAATTGCTATGTAGGAGATCAAATATCCAATAGACGCAGCAAAACAATCTTAAGTCGAAATAGTTTCTTTATTTTATCACAGATAGCGCTACACTAATTAGTTGTCACTCTTTACAACAGATGGCGCTATACTAATTAGTTGTCACTCTTTACAACAGATGGCGCTCTACTAATTAGTTGTCACTCTTTACAACAGATGGCGCTGTACTTATTAGTTTTTATTCTTTACAACAGATAGCGCTTTACTAATTAGTTCTTATCCTTTACAACAGATGGCGCTATACTAATTAGTTATTATCCTTTACAACAGATGGCGCTTTACTAATTAAATCTTATTCTTTACAACAGATGGCGCTATACTAATGAGTTCTTATTCGCTATACAACAGATAGCGCTATGCTAATTAAATCTTATTCTTTACAACAGATGGCGCTATACTAATTGGTTGTCACTCTTTACAACAAATAGCGCTATACTAATTAGTTGTCACTCTTTACAACAGATGGCGCTATAGTAATTAGTTGTCACTCTTTACAACAGATGGCGCTATACAAATAAGTAATTATCCTTTTCAACAGATAACGCTATACTAATTAAATCTTATTCTTTACAACAGATGGCGCTATACTAATTAGTTCTTTCTCTTTACAACAGATGGCGCTATGCTAATTAAATCTTATTCTTTACAACAGATGGCGCTATACTAATTAGTTATTATCCTTTACAACAGATGGCGCTATACTAATTAAATCTTATTCTTTACAACAGATGGCGCTATGCTAATTAAATCTTATTCTTTACAACAGATGGCGCTATACTAATTAGTTGTCACTCTTTATAACAGATTGCGCTCTACTAATTAGTTGTCACTCTTTACAACAGATGGCGCTGTACTTATTAGTTATTATTCTTTACAACAGATAGCGCTATACTAATTAGTTCTTACTCTTTACAACAAATGGCGCTATTCTAATTAATTCTTATTCTTTACAACAGATGGCGCTATACTAATTAGTTGTCACTCTTTACAACAATTGGCGCTCTACTAATTAGTTGTCACTCTTTACAACAGATGGCGCTATACTAATTAGTTTTCACTCTTTACAACAGATGGCGCTATACTAATTAGTTGTCACTCTTTACAACAGATGGCGCTCTACTAATTAGTTTTTATTCTTTATACAACAGATGGCGCTTTACTAATTAGTTCTTACTCTTTACAACAGATGGCGCTATACTAATTAGTTCTTATTCTTTACAACAGATGGCGCTTTACTAATTAGTTCTTACTCTTTACAACAGATGGCGCTATACTAATTAGTTCTTATTCTTTAAAAAGATGGCGCTATACCAATTAGTTCTTATTCGCTATACAACAGATGGAGCTATACTAATTAGTTGTCACTCTTTACAACATATGGCGCTGTTATTATTAGTTATTAATTTTTACAACAGATGGCGCTATACTAATTAAATCTTATTCTTTACAATAGATGGCGCTTTTTAATTAGTTCTTACTCTTTACAACAGATGGCACTATACTAATTAGTTCTTATTCTTTACAACAGATGACGTTATACTAATTAGTTGTCACTCTACAAAAGATGGCGCTATATTAATTAGTTCTTATTCTATACAACAGATGGCGCTTTACTAATAAGTTGTCACTCTTAACAACAGATGGCGCTATACTAATTAGTTGTCACTCTTTACAACATATGACGCTGTTATTATTAGTTATTAATTTTTACAACAGATAGCGCTATACTAATTAAATCTTATTCTTTACAACAGATGGCGCTATACTAATGAGTTTTTACTCGCTATACAACAGATGGCGCTATGCTAATTAAATCTTATTTTTTACAACAGATGGCGCTATACTTATTAGTTGTCACTCTTTACAACAGATGGCGCTATACTAATTAGTTGTCACTCTTTACAACAGATGGCGCTATACTAACTAGTTTTCACTCTTTACAACAGATGGCGCTATACTAATTAGTTGTCACTCTTTACAACAGATGGCGCTATACTAATTAGTTCTTACTCTTTACAACAGATATCGCTATGCTAATTAAATCTTATTCTTTACAGCAGATGGCGCTATACTAATTAAATCTTATTCTTTACAACAGATGGCGCTATACTAATTAGTTGTCACTCTTTACAACAGATAGCGCTATACTAATGAGTTCTTATTCGCTATACAACAGATGGCGCTATGCTAATGAGTTCTTATTTGCTATACAACAGATGGCGCTATACTAATTAGTTCTTATTCTATACAACAGATGGCGCTTTACTAATTAGTTCTTATTCTATACAACAGATGGCGCTTTACTAATTAGTTTTTATTCTTTACAACAGATGGCGCTTTACTAATTAGTTCTTACTCTTTACAACAGATGGCGCTATACTAATTAGTTTTTATTCTTTACAACAGATGGCGCTTTACTAATTAGTTTTTATTCTTTACAACAGATGGCGCTTTACTAATTAGTTCTTACTCTTTACAACAGATGGCGCTATACTAATTAGTTCTTATTCTTTACAACAGATGGCGCTATACTAATGAGTTCTTATTCGTTATACAACAGATGGCGCTATGCTAATTAAATCTTATTCTTTGCAACAGATGGCGCTATACTAATAAGTTGTCACTCTTTACAACAGATGGCGCTATACTAATTAGTTGTCACCTTTTACAACAGATGGCGCTGTACTTATTAGTTATTATTCTTTACAACAGATGGCGCTATACTAATTGGTTCTTACTCTTTACAACAGATGGCGCTATACTAATTAGTTCTTATTCTTTACAACAGATAGCGTTATACTAATAAGGTGTCACTCTACAAAAGATGGCGCTATACTAATTAGTTCTTATTCTATACAACAGATGGCGCTTTACTAATTAGTTTTTATTCTTAACAACAGATGGCGCTTAACTAATTAGTTCTTACTCTTTACAACAGATGGTGCTATACTAATTAGTTCTTATTCTTTACAACAGATGGCGTTATACTAATTAGTTGTCACTCTACAAAAGATGGCGCTATACTAATTAGTTCTTATTCTATACAACAGATGGCGCTTCACTAATTAGTTTTTATTCTTTACAACAGATAACGCTATACTTATTAGTTGTCACTCTACAAAAGATGGCGCTATACTAAGTAGTTCTTATTCTATACAACAGATAGCGCTTTACTAAATAGTTTTTGTTCTTTACAACAGATGGCGCTTTACTAATTAGTTCTTACTCTTTACAACAGATGGCGTTATACTAATTAGTTGTCACTCTACAAAAGATGGCGCTATACTAATGAGTTCTTATTCTTTACAACAGATGGCGCTATACTAATTAGTTGTCACTCTTTACAACAGAAAGCACTATAGTAATTAGTTTTTATTCTTTACAACAGATGGCGCTATACTAATGAGTTCTTATTCTTTACAACAGATGGCGCTATACTAATTAGTTGTCACTCTTTACAACAGATGGCGCTATACTAATTAGTTATTATCCTTTACATTTGATGGCGCTATACTTATTAAATCTTATTCTTTACAACAGATGGCGCTATACTAATTAAATCTTAATCTTTACAACAGACGGCGCTATACTAATTAGTTTTTATTCTTTACAACAGATGGCGCTATACTAATTAGTTGTCACTCTTTACAACAGATGGCGCTATACTAATTAGTTGTCACTCTTTACAACAGATGGCGCTATACTAATTAGTTGTCACTCTTTACAACAGATGGCGCTATACTAATCAGTTATTATTTTTTACAACAGATGGCGCTATACTAATTAGTTCTTATTCCATACAACAGATGGCGCTATACTAATTAGTTTTCACTCTTTATAAAAGATGGCGCTATACTAATTAGTTCTTATTCTTTACAACAGATGGCGCTATACTAATTAGTTATTATTCTTTACAACAGATGGCGCTATACCAATTAGTTGTCACTCTTTACAACAGATGGCGCTATACTAATTAGTTGTCACTCTTTACAACAGATGGCGCTATACTAATTATTTCTTATTATATACAACAGATGGCGCTATACTAATTAGTTGTCACTCTTAAGAAAAGATGGCGCTATACTAATTAGTTCTTATTCTTTACAACAGATGGCGCTATACTAATTAGTTATTATTTTTTACAACAGATGGCGCTTTACTAATTAGTTGTCACTCTTTACAACAGATGGCGCTATACTAAAAAGTTGTCACTCTTTACAACAGATGGCGCTGTACTTATTAGTTATTATTCTTTACAACAGATGGCGCTATACTAATTAGTTCTTACTTTTTACAACAGATGGCGCTATGCAAATTAAATCTTATTCTTTACAACAGATGGCGCTATACTAATAAGTTGTCACTCTTGACAACAGATGGCGCTATACTAATTAGTTGTCACTCTTTACAACAGATGGCGCTATACTAATTAGTTGTCACTCTTTACAACAGATGGCGCTATACTAATCAGTTATTATTTTTTACAACAGATGGCGCTATACTA
This sequence comes from Luffia ferchaultella, assembly GCA_949709985.1. Taxonomy (NCBI): domain Eukaryota; kingdom Metazoa; phylum Arthropoda; class Insecta; order Lepidoptera; family Psychidae; genus Luffia; species Luffia ferchaultella. The sequence continues at coordinate 12,594,514 of OX453245.1, read as the reverse complement.
ATTAGTTCTTATTCCATACAACAGATGGCGCTATACTTATTAGTTGTCACTCTTTACAACAGATGGCGCTGTACTAATTAGTTCTTATTCTATACAACAGATGGCGCTATACTAATAAGTTGTCACTCTTTACAACAGATGGTGCTATACTAATTAGTTCTTATTCTATACAACAGATGGCGCTCTACTAATAAGTTGTCACTCTACAAAAGATGGCGCTATACTAATTAGTTCTTATTCTATACAACAGATGGCGCTTTACTAATTAGTTGTCACTCTTTACAACAGATGGCGCTATACTAATTATTTGTCACTCTTTACAACATATGGCGCTGTTTTTATTAGTTATTAATTTTTACAACAGATGGCGCTATACTAATTAGTTGTCACTCTACAAAAGGTGGCGCTATACTAATTAGTTCTTATTTTTTACAACAGATGGCGCTCTACTAATTAGTTGTCACTCTTTACAACAGATGGCGCTATATTAATTAGTTATTATTCTTTACAACAGATGGCGCTATACTAATTAGTTGTCACTCTTTACAACAGATGGCGCTATACTAATTAGTTGTCACTTTTTACAACAGATGGCGCTATACTAATCAGTTGTCACTCTACAAAAGATGGCGCTATACTAATTATTTCTTATTCTATACAACAGATGGCGCTTTACTAATTAGTTTTTATTCTTGACAACAGATGGCGCTTTACTAATTAGTTATTATTCTTTACAACGGATGGCGATATACTAATTAGTTCTTATTCTTTACAACAGATGGCGCTATACAAATTAGTTTTTATTCTTTACAACAGATGGCGCTATACTAATTAGTTCTTATTCTTTACAACAGATGGCGCTATACTAATTAGTTATTATTCTTTACAACAGATGGCGCTATACCAATTAGTTGTCACTCTTTACAACAGATGGCGCTATACTAATTAGTTGTCACTCTTTACAACAGATGGCGCTATACTTATTAGTTGTCACTCTTTACAACAGATGGCGCTATACTAATAAGTTATTATTCTTTACAACAGATGGCGCTATACTAATTAGTTCTAATTCTTTACAACAGATGGCGCTATACTAATTAGTTCTTATTCTTTACAACAGATGGCGCTATACTAATTAGTTGTCACTCTTTACAACAGATGGCGCTATACTCATTAGTTATTATTCTTTGCAACAGATGGCGCTATACTAATTAGTTATTATTCTTTTCAACAGATCGTTCTATACTTAATAGTTATTATTCTTTACAACAGATGGCGCTATCACTAGTAATGTAATCACCCTTATTCATTTAATTTGTAACACAAACTGTAAGCTTTCAGGAAAATACGTATTGCTTGAAATATAAACATTCGGAACTGCAAATGTGTAACACATAAAGATGGTGCCAATGTATATGTTTTAATGTATCATATCACAAAAACGCGGCTGCTTTCTTGAAAATACATTAGACCTTATAATTAAAAAAAAAAAAATTGCTTGATGCAGTGACACATTTTGTAATTTCACGTCACTTACAGTCACGTCGGTATATCCTATATCAGACTCAAGGACCCGAACGGCTTGTATAACGAGGTTCAAGGTTATTCAATCTCTCGCATACTGCCCTCAGGCCCCATAAAGCCTTGTTTATACTTTGTTATTTATCACTTTGATTATGACTTTGTTAACTTGATTGCGGATATAAATATCTACAAGTTATGATTCTAAGGACCTTGTTATAACGAAGTTTTAATTGTAGATAATTTAGATTACTTAACTCAAAGAAAAGCAGAAAAAATTAACATTTTGACATTTTTCGAATTAGCATTACATAGCATTGTTTTAAATTCTGCTCATAGGTGGCAGTACTTAAATTATTATTTTTACTGTTTCACGTTAGATGGCGCTGTATTTAGTTCCCAAACTCGCGTACTTAGGCGTTATTTTTACATTTCCTCCTATTACGGTGGAGTTATGTCTCTATTAAAACGAATAAATCTACAAAGTACTCTGCGGTCACATCAACAACGCGCTAATTGCACCGGGGCGTTCGTTTTGTTTTGTGTTCATTTCTCGTTACTGAGATCGGATATTTTAGGAAGTATTCAGATAACACGCAATGATTTAAGAAAACTCGTCGAGCCGTAAGTCACGCGTAGCTGGAAGCGGGCCGTCGCGCTTTTCATGTAGGAGGCGTTTACCTATTTGATTTGGCATAAAATATGGAATTACGATTTTCTTTAAATTGCACTGTTGAATTAGTTAGATATTTTCATATGTACTTTATTAGAGGCACCGTTTTGAAATGTGCTCTCTCACACTGACTACAATTTTTTATCGTAGAATCTGTAACGACAAATATTTGTGTACTTGTATGTCGTGCATTGACGAATATGTTAGATTTTGTTATACCTATTACCTACATTCCTTTATGTACTGTGAGTTCTTGGTTTAGTAAAAAAGCAACTTGATTTTTTTTTCTAAATCAATGAAACAATTTGTTAATTTTTTTACATCATTCTTTAATTCCATGGCCTATAAGTGTTAGAAAATGTAAGTACTTAGTTATTCAAGATCTAACGACATAAATATGTTGATAAAATGTACTAGTATTTTTCCATACAGCTGTAGCCAGATGTGAGAAAACCCTAGATTGTACCTAGAGCTGTAGTTATGTTAGAAAAAATTACGAGACCCAAATATTCGAACATGTGGCGGCGCTGCATACACCACATACACAGTTAGAAGACCTCGTACGAGATATGCTTTTGAATGTAAATAAAAACATATCAATAACCCAGAACAGCGACAATCAGCTATCGTATATGGAAATAATCTGGAATACCAAGTAAGTATGCTACAAGTATGAAATAGAGGTTAAATAGCATAGTATTTGGTCCTACCATAATATTGACCAAATTGTTTCAAAATTATAACCAACTGTCTGTCAGTCATATTTTGCTTTAAAATTATATAAAAATAAATCACAAACACAAAACAAAATATCTTAGACTTAGCCTTCATCAAAAAGTTAATATTTATGCTAAATCAAATATTTTTTGCATATTGCGCCCAAGTAGGTTGAACTTGATACGACACTATCTCCCCTTCACATTTTGATACCGCCTTGGAAATAATAATAACGTATACATCACATCAACGTATAGGCCCCAAACTAAGCATCATCTTGTGTTTTGGGTACCAAGCGAAGAGACCACATACATATAACAACCAAGACCCGGTACCAAATATTTATCATATAAATAATGGCCTAACCTGGGATTCGAACCCGCGACACCCAGCTTCGTAGGCAGGGTCGCTACCCACTAGACCAAGCGGTCGTCGCGGAAGTAATGGACTGGCTTTTCATGCAACGTGTTCGAGTCCATAACGAATAAATATATTTTCGAGGTGAATAAATACCGATTGGATTTCGATTGAAAAATAAATCCAATTATCTTTTATTAAAAATTAATATAATAGTTACTAAAAACGTTTTCGTAGTGTATAAGCGGTCGTTGAACTGTGTTGGCGATGAATTGTCTACAAATTTTGTATAGAGTACTTTCATGTAATTACAATTCAACATACAAGAAGAATTAATGAAACTTAATTTACAATTAAATCGAGGAAGAATTAAGTCTAATATCGACCCAAATTATTGATTATTTGTTTAAAAATAGAAAGACTGTGGTTACGCAAAAATACTTTTAATTTCGATTTTATTTTCTGTTCAACAATATTTGAAAAACACTGAAAAAAAGTAGTGGAATTGCTATGTAGGAGATCAAATATCCAATAGACGCAGCAAAACAATCTTAAGTCGAAATAGTTTCTTTATTTTATCACAGATAGCGCTACACTAATTAGTTGTCACTCTTTACAACAGATGGCGCTATACTAATTAGTTGTCACTCTTTACAACAGATGGCGCTCTACTAATTAGTTGTCACTCTTTACAACAGATGGCGCTGTACTTATTAGTTTTTATTCTTTACAACAGATAGCGCTTTACTAATTAGTTCTTATCCTTTACAACAGATGGCGCTATACTAATTAGTTATTATCCTTTACAACAGATGGCGCTTTACTAATTAAATCTTATTCTTTACAACAGATGGCGCTATACTAATGAGTTCTTATTCGCTATACAACAGATAGCGCTATGCTAATTAAATCTTATTCTTTACAACAGATGGCGCTATACTAATTAGTTGTCACTCTTTACAACAAATAGCGCTATACTAATTAGTTGTCACTCTTTACAACAGATGGCGCTATAGTAATTAGTTGTCACTCTTTACAACAGATGGCGCTATGCTAGCTAAATCTTATTCTTTACAACAGATGGCGCTATACTAATTAGTTGTCACTCTTTACAACAGATGGCGCTGTTATTATTAGTTCTTATTCTTTACAACAGATGGCGGTATACTAATTAGTTTTTATTCTTTACAACAGATGGCGCTATACTAATTAGTTGTCACTATTTACAACAGATGGCGCTATACTAATTAGTTCTTACTCTTTACAACAGATGGCGCTATACTAATTAGTTGTCACTCTTTACAACAGATGGCGCTGTTATTATTAGTTCTTATTCTTTACAACAGATAGCGGTATACTAATTAGTTTTTATTCTTTACAACAGATGGCGCTATACTGATTAGTTGTCACTATTTACAACAGATGGCGCTATACTAATTAGTTCTTATTCTTTACAACAGATGGCGCTATACTAATTAGTTGTCACTCTTTACAACAGATGGCGCTGTTATTATTTGTGATTATTCTTTACAACAGATGGCGCTATACTAATTAGTTCTTAGTCTTTACAACAGATGGCGCTATACTAATTAGTTGTCACTCTTTACAACAGATGGCGCTATACTAATTAGTTCTTATTCTATACAACAGATGGCGCTTTACTTGTTAGTTTTTATTTTTTACAACAGATGGCGCTTTACTAATTAGTTCTTACTCTTTATAACAGATGACGCTATACTAATTAGTTGTCACTCTTTACAACAGATGGCGCTATACTAATTAGTTCTTATTTTTTACAACAGATGGCGCTATACTAATTAGTTGTCACTCTTTACAACAGATGGCGCTCTACTAGTTAGTTGTCACTTTTTACAACAGATGGCGCTGTACTTATTAGTTTATATTCTTTACAACAGAAGGCGGTATACTAATAAGTTCTTACTCTTTACAACAGATGGCGCTATACTAATTAGTTGTCACACTTTACAACAGATGGCGCTGTACTTATTAGTTATTATTCTTTACAACAGATGGCGCTATACTAATTAGTTATTATCCTTTACAACAGATGGCGCTATACTAATTAGTTGTCACTCTTTACAACAGATGGCGCTATACTAATTAGTTGTCACTCTTTACAACAGATGGCGCTATACTAATTAGTTATAATCCTTTACATTTGATGGCGCTATACTTATTAAATCTTATTCTTTACAACAGATGGCGCTATACTAATTAAATCTTATTCTTTACAACAGACGGCGCTATACTAATTAGTTTTTATTCTTTACAACAGATGGCGCTATACTAATTAGTTGTCACTCTTTACAACAGATAGCGCTATACTAATAAGTTATTATCCTTTACAACAGATGGCGCTACACTAATTAAATCTTATTCTTTAAAACAGATGGCGCTATACTAATTAGTTGTCACTCTTTACAACAGATGGCGCTATACTAATAAGTTATTACCCTTTACAACAAATGGCGCTATACTAATCAGTTGTCGCTATACAAAATATGGCGCTATACTAATAAGTTCTTATTCTATACAACAGATGGCGCTTTACTAATTAGTTTTTATTCTTTACAACAGATGGCGCTTTACTAATTTGTTATTATTCTTTACAACAGATGGCGCTCTACTAATTAGTTCTTATTCTTTACAACAGATGGCGCTATACTAATTAGTTTTTATTCTTTACAACAGATGGCGCTTTACTAATTAGTTATTATTCTTTACAACGGATGGCGATATACTAATTAGTTCTTATTCTTTACAACAGATGGCGCTATACTAATTAGTTGTCACTCTTTACAACAGATGGCGCTGTTATTATTAATTCTTATTTTTTACAACAGATGGCGGTATACTAATTAGTTTTTATTCTTTACAAGAGATGGTGCTATACTAATTAGTTGTCACTCTTTACAACAGATGGCGCTATACTAATTAGTTCTTATTCTTTACAACAGATGGCGCTATACTAATTAGTTGTCACTCTTTACAACAGATGGCGCTATACTAATTAGTTGTCACTCTTTACAACAGATGTCGCTCTACTAATTAGTTGTCACTCTTTACAACAGATGGCGCTGTACTTATTAGTTATTATTCTTTACAACAAATAGAGCTATACTAATTAGTTCTTACTCTTTACAACAGATGGCGCTATGCTAATTAAATTTCATTCTTTACAACAGATGGCGCTATACTAATTAGTTATTATCCTTTACAACAGATAACGCTATACTAATTAAATCTTATTCTTTACAACAGATTGCGCTATACTTATTAGTTTTTATTCTTAACAACAGATGGCGCTGTACTTATTAGTTATTATTCTTTACAACAGATGGCGCTATACTAATTAGTTATTATCCTTTACAACAGATGGCGCTATACTAATGAGTTCTTATTCGCTATACAACAGATAGCGCTATGCTTATTAAAATTTTATTCTTTACAACAGATAGCGCTATACTAATTAGTTGTCACTCTTTACAACAGATGGCGCTATACTAATAAGTTGTCACTCTTTACAACAGATGGCGCTATACTAATTAGTTCTTATTCTATACAACAGATGGCACTCTACTAATAAGTTGTCACTCTACAAAAGATGGCGCTATACTAATTAGTTCTTATTCTATACAACAGATGGCGCTTTACTAATTAGTTGTCACTCTTTACAACAGATGGCGCTATACTAATTAGTTTTCACTCTTTACAACAGATGGCGCTGTACTTATTAGTTATTATTCTTTACAACAGATGGCGCTATACTAATTACTTATTATTCTTTACAACAGATGGCGCTATACTAATTAAATCTTATTCTTTACAACAGATGGCGCTATGCTAATTAAATCTTATTCTTTACAACAGATGGCGCTATACTAATTAGTTGTCACTCTTTACAACAGATGGCGCTGTTATTATTAATTCTTATTTTTTACAACAGATGGCGGTATACTAATTAGTTTTTATTCTTTACAAGAGATGGTGCTATACTAATTAGTTGTCACTCTTTACAACAGATGGCGCTATACTAATTAGTTCTTATTCTTTACAACAGATGGCGCTATACTAATTAGTTGTCACTCTTTACAACAGATGGCGCTATACTAATTAGTTGTCACTCTTTACAACAGATGTCGCTCTACTAATTAGTTGTCACTCTTTACAACAGATGGCGCTGTACTTATTAGTTATTATTCTTTACAACAAATAGAGCTATACTAATTAGTTCTTACTCTTTACAACAGATGGCGCTATGCTAATTAAATTTCATTCTTTACAACAGATGGCGCTATACTAATTAGTTATTATCCTTTACAACAGATAACGCTATACTAATTAAATCTTATTCTTTACAACAGATTGCGCTATACTTATTAGTTTTTATTCTTAACAACAGATGGCGCTGTACTTATTAGTTATTATTCTTTACAACAGATGGCGCTATACTAATTAGTTATTATCCTTTACAACAGATGGCGCTATACTAATGAGTTCTTATTCGCTATACAACAGATAGCGCTATGCTTATTAAAATTTTATTCTTTACAACAGATAGCGCTATACTAATTAGTTGTCACTCTTTACAACAGATGGCGCTATACTAATAAGTTGTCACTCTTTACAACAGATGGCGCTATACTAATTAGTTCTTATTCTTTACAAAAGATGGCGCTATACTAATGAGTTCTTATTCGCTATACAACAGATGGCGCTATACTAATTAGTTGTCACTCTTTACAACATATGGCGCTATACTAATTAGTTCTTATTCTTTACAACAGATGGCGCTATACTAATTAGTTGTCACTCTTTACAACAGATGGCGCTGTTATTATTAGTTATTATTCTTTACAACAGATGGCGCTATACTAATTAGTTCTTACTCTTTACAACAGATGGCGCTATACTAATTAGTTCTTATTCTTTACAACAGATAACGTTATACTAATTAGTTGTCACTCTACAAAAGATGGCGCTATACTAATCAGTTGTCACTCTACAAAAGATGGCGCTATACTAATTATTTCTTATTCTATACAACAGATGGCGCTTTACTAATTAGTTTTTATTCTTGACAACAGATGGCGCTTTACTAATTAGTTATTATTCTTTACAACGGATGGCGATATACTAATTAGTTCTTATTCTTTACAACAGATGGCGTTATACTAATTAGTTGTCACTCTACAAAAGATGGCGCTATACTAATCAGTTCTTATTCTATACTACAGATGGCGCTTTACTAATTAGTTGTCACTCTTTACAACAGATGGCGCTATATTTATTAGTTGTCACTCTTTACAACAGATGGCGCTGTTATTATTTGTGATTATTCTTTACAACAGATGGCGCTATACTAATTAGTTCTTACTCTTTACAACAGATGGTGCTATGCTAATTAAATCTTATTCTTTACAACAGATGGCGCTATACTAATTAAATCTTATTCTATACAACAGATGGCGCTATACTAATTAGTTCTTACTCTTTACAACAGATGGCGCTATACTAATTAGTTCTTATTCTTTACAACAGATAACGTTATACTAATTAGTTGTCACTCTACAAAAGATGGCGCTATACTAATCAGTTGTCACTCTACAAAAGATGGCGCTATACTAATTATTTCTTATTCTATACAACAGATGGCGCTTTACTAATTAGTTTTTATTCTTGACAACAGATGGCGCTTTACTAATTAGTTATTATTCTTTACAACGGATGGCGATATACTAATTAGTTCTTATTCTTTACAACAGATGGCGTTATACTAATTAGTTGTCACTCTACAAAAGATGGCGCTATACTAATCAGTTCTTATTCTATACTACAGATGGCGCTTTACTAATTAGTTGTCACTCTTTACAACAGATGGCGCTATATTTATTAGTTGTCACTCTTTACAACAGATGGCGCTGTTATTATTTGTGATTATTCTTTACAACAGATAGCGCTATACTAATTAGTTCTTACTCTTTACAACAGATGGTGCTATGCTAATTAAATCTTATTCTTTACAACAGATGGCGCTATACTAATTAAATCTTATTCTATACAACAGATGGCGCTATACTAATTAGTTGTCACTCTTTACAACAGATGGCGCTATACTAATTAGTTTTTATTCTTAACAACAGATGGCGCTATACTAATTAGTTCTTGGTCTTTACAACAGATGGCGCTATACTAATTAGTTGTCACTCTTTACAACAGATGGCGCTATACTAATTAGTTGTCACTCTTTACAACAGATGGCGATATACTAATTAGTTCTTATTTTTTACAACAGATGGCGCTATACTAATTAGTTGTCATTCTTTACAACAGATGGCGCTATACTAATTAGTTGTCACTCTTTACAACAGATGGCGCTCTACTTGTTAGTTGTCACTTTTTACAACAGATGGCGCTGTACTTATTAGTTTATATTCTTTACAACAGAAGGCGGTATACTAATTAGTTCTTACTCTTTACAACAGATAGCGCTATACTAATTAGTTATTATCCTTTACATTTGATGGCGCTATACTTATTAAATCTTATTCTTTACAACAGATGGCGCTATACTAATTAAATCTTATTCTTTACAACAGACGGCGCTATACTGATTAGTTTTTATTCTTTACAACAGATGGCGCTATACTAATTAGTTGTCACTCTTTACAACAGATGGCGCTATACTAATAAGTTATTATACTTTACATTTGATAGCGCTATACTTATTAAATCTTATTCTTTACAACAGATGGCGCTATACTAATTAAATCTTATTCTTTACAACAGACGGCGCTATACTAATTAGTTTTTATTCTTTACAACAGATGGCGCTATACTTATTAGTTGTCACTCTTTACAACAGATGGCGCTATACTAATTAGTTATTATCCTTTACATTTGATGGCGCTATACTTATTAAATCTTATTCTTTACAACAGATGGCGCTATACTAATTAAATCTTATTCTTTACAACAGACGGCGCTATACTAATTAGTTTTTATTCTTTACAACAGATGGCGCTATACTAATTAGTTGTCACTCTTTACAACAGATGGCGCTATACTTATAAGTTATTATCCTTTACAACAGATGGCGCTACACTAATTAAATCTTATTCTTTACAACAGATGGCGCTATACTAATTAGTTGTCACTCTTTACAACAGATGGCGCTATACTAATAAGTTATTACCCTTTACAACAAATGGCGCTATACTAATCAGTTGTCGCTATACAAAATATGGCGCTATACTAATAAGTTCTTATTCTATACAACAGATGGCGCTTTACTTATTAGTTATTATTCTTTACAACAGATGGCGCTTTACTAATTTGTTATTATTCTTTACAACGGATGGCGATATACTAATTAGTTCTTATTCTTTACAACAGATGGCGCTATACTAATTAGTTTTTATTCTTTACAACAGATGGCGCTTTACTAATTAGTTATTATTCTTTACAACGGATGGCGATATACTAATTAGTTCTTATTCTTTACAACAGATGGCGCTATACTAATTAGTTTTTATTCTTTACAACAGATGGCGCTTTACTAATTAGTTATTATTCTTTACAACGGATGGCGCTATACTAATTAGTTCTTATTCTTTACAACAGATGGCGCTGTTATTATTATTTCTTATTTTTTACAACAGATGGCGGTATACTAATTAGTTTTTATTCTTTACAACAGATGGCGCTATACTAATTAGTTGTCACTCTTTACAACAGATGGCGCTATACTAATTAGTTCTTATTCTTTACAACAGATGGCGCTATACTAATTAGTTGTCACTCTTTACAACAGATGGCGCTATACTAATTAGTTGTCACTCTTTACAACAGATGGCGCTCTACTAATTAGTTGTCACTCTTTACAACAGATGGCGCTGTACTTATTAGTTATTATTCTTTACAACAGATGGCGCTATACTAATTAGTTCTTACTCTTTACAACAGATGGCGCTATGCTAATTAAATCTTATTCTTTACAACAGATGGCGCTATACTAATTAGTTATTATCCTTTACAACAGATAACGCTATACTAATTAAATCTTATTCTTTACAACAGATTGCGCTATACTTATTAGTTTTTATTCTTAACAACAGATGGCGCTATACTATTTAGTTGTCACTCTTTACAACAGATGGTGCTGTACTTATTAGTTATTATTCTTTACAACAGATGGCGCTATACTAATTAGTTATTATTCTTTACCACAGATGGCGCTATTCTAATTAAATCTTATTCTTTACAACAGATGGCGCTATACTAATGAGTTTTTATTCGCTATACAACAGATAGCGCTATGCTAATTAAAATTTTATTCTTTACAACAGATGGCGCTATACTAATTAGTTGTCACTCTTTACAACAGATGGCGCTATACTAATAAGTTGTCACTCTTTACAACAGATGGCGCTATACTAATTAGTTCTTATTCTATACAACAGATGGCGCTCTACTAATAAGTTGTCACTCTACAAAAGATGGCGCTATACTAATTAGTTCTTATTCTATACAACAGATGGCGCTTTACTAATTAGTTGTCACTCTTTACAACAGATGGCGCTATACTAATTATTTGTCACTCTTTACAACATATGGCGCTGTTTTTATTAGTTATTAATTTTTACAACAGATGGCGCTATACTAATTAGTTGTCACTCTACAAAAGGTGGCGCTATACTAATTAGTTCTTACTCTTAACAACAGATGGCGCTATACTAATTAGTTCTTATTCTTTACAACAGATGGCGCTTTACTAATTAGTTTGTATTCTTTACAACAGATGGCGCTTTACTAATTAGTTCTTACTCTTTACAACAGATAGCGCTTTACTAATTAGTTTGTATTCTTTACAACAGATGGCGCTTTACTAATTAGTTCTTACTCTTTACAACAGATGGCGCTATACTAATTAGTTCTTATTCTTTACAAAAGATGGCGCTATACTAATGAGTTCTTATTCGCTATACAACAGATGGCGCTATACTAATTAGTTGTCACTCTTTACAACATATGGCGCTGTTATTATTAGTTATTAATTTTTACAACAGATGGCGCTATACTAATTGAATCTTATTCTTTACAACAGATGGCGCTTTACTAATTAGTTCTTACTCTTTACAACAGATGGCGCTATACTAATTAGTTCTTATTCTTTACAACAGATGGCGCTATACTAATTAGTTGTCACTCTTTACAACAGATGGCGCTGTTATTATTAGTTATTATTCTTTACAACAGATGGCGCTATACTAATTAGTTCTTACTCTTTACAACAGATGGCGCTATACTAATTAGTTCTTATTCTTTACAACAGATGGCGTTATACTAATTAGTTGTCACTCTACAAAAGATGGCGCTATACTAATCAGTTCTTATTCTATACTACAGATGGCGCTTTACTAATTAGTTGTCACTCTTTACAACAGATGGCGCTATATTTATTAGTTGTCACTCTTTACAACAGATGGCGCTGTTATTATTTGTGATTATTTTTTACAACAGATGGCGCTATACTAATTAGTTCTTACTCTTTACAACAGATGGCGCTATGCTAATTAAATCTTATTCTTTACAACAGATGGCGCTATACTAATTAAATCTTATTCTATACAACAGATGGCGCTATACTTATTAGTTGTCACTCTTTACAACAGATGGCGCTATACTAATTAGTTTTTATTCTTTACAACAGATGGCGCTATACTAATTAGTTCTTAGTCTTTACAACAGATGGCGCTATACTAATTAGTTGTCACTCTTTACAACAGATGGCGCTGTTATTATTAGTTCTTTTTTTTTACAACATATGGCGGTATACTAATTAGTTTTTATTCTTTACAACAGATGGCGCTCTACTAATTAGTTGTCACTCTTTACAACAGATGGCGCTATATTAATTAGTTATTATTCTTTACAACAGATGGCGCTATACTAATTAGTTGTCACTCTTTACAACAGATGGCGCTATACTAATTAGTTGTCACTTTTTACAACAGATGGCGCTATACAAATCAGTTGTCACTCTACAAAAGATGGCGCTATACTAATTATTTCTTATTCTATACAACAGATGGCGCTTTACTAATTAGTTTTTATTCTTGACAACAGATGGCGCTTTACTAATTAGTTATTATTCTTTACAACGGATGGCGATATACTAATTAGTTCTTATTCTTTACAACAGATGGCGCTTTACTAATTAGTTCTTACGCTTTACAAAAGATGGCGCTATACTAATCAGTTCTTATTCTATACTACAGATGGCGCTTTACTAATTAGTTGTCACTCTTTACAACAGATGGCGCTATATTTATTAGTTGTCACTCTTTACAACAGATGGCGCTGTTATTATTTGTGATTATTCTTTACAACAGATGGCGCTATACTAATTAGTTCTTACTCTTTACAACAGATGGCGCTATGCTAATTAAATCTTATTCTTTACAACAGATGGCGCTATACTAATTAAATCTTATTCTATACAACAGATGGCGCTATACTAATTAGTTGTCACTCTTTACAACAGATGGCGCTATACTAATTAGTTTTTATTCTTTACAACAGATGGCGCTATACTAATTAGTTCTTAGTCTTTACAACAGATGGCGCTATACTAATTAGTTGTCACTCTTTACAACAGATGGCGCTCTACTAGTTAGTTGTCACTTTTTACAACAGATGGCGCTGTACTTATTAGTTTATATTCTTTACAACAGAAGGCGGTATACTAATTAGTTCTTACTCTTTACAACAGATAGCGCTATACTAATTAGTTATTATCCTTTACATTTGATGGCGCTATACTTATTAAATCTTATTCTTTACAACAGATGGCGCTATACTAATTAAATCTTATTCTTTACAACAGACGGCGCTATACTGATTAGTTTTTATTCTTTACAACAGATGGCGCTATACTAATAAATTACTATACTTTACATTTGATAGCGCTATACTTATTAAATCTTATTCTTTACAACAGATGGCGCTAGACTAATTAAATCTTATTCTTCACAACAGACGGCGCTATACTAATTAGTTTTTATTCTTTACAACAGATGGCGCTATACTAATTAGTTGTCACTCTTTACAACAGATGGCGCTATACTAATTAGTTATTATCCTTTACATTTGATGGCGCTATACTTATTAAATCTTATTCTTTACAACAGATGGCGCTATACTAATTAAATCTTAATCTTTACAACAGACGGCGCTATACTAATTAGTTTTTATTCTTTACAACAGATGGCGCTATACTAATTAGTTGTCACTCTTTACAACAGATGGCGCTATACTAATAAGTTATTATCCTTTACAACAGATGGCGCTACACTAATTAAATCTTATTCTTTACAACAGATGGCGCTATACTAATTAGTTGTCACTCTTTACAACAGATGGCGCTATACTAATAAGTTATTACCCTTTACAACAAATGGCGCTATACTAATCAGTTGTCGCTATACAAAATATGGCGCTATACTAATAAGTTCTTATTCTATACAACAGATGGCGCTTTACTAATTAGTTATTATTCTTTACAACAGATGGCGCTTTACTAATCTGTTATTATTCTTTACAACGGATGGCGATATACTAATTAGTTCTTATTCTTTACAACAGATGGCGCTATACTAATTAGTTTTTATTTTTTACAACAGATGGCGCTTTACTAATTAGTTATTATTCTTTACAACGGATGGCGATATACTAATTAGTTCTTATTCTTTACAACAGATGGCGCTATACTAATTAGTTTTTATTCTTTACAACAGATAACGCTTTACTAATTAGTTATTATTCTTTACAACGGATGGCGATATACTAATTAGTTCTTATTCTTTACAACAGATGGCGCTGTTATTATTAGTTCTTATTTTTTACAACAGATGGCGGTATACTAATTAGTTTTTATTCTTTACAACAGATAGCGCTATACTAATTAGTTGTCACTCTTTACAACAGATGGCGCTATACTAATTAGTTCTTATTCTTCACAACAGATGGCGCTATACTAATTAGTTGTCACTCTTTACAACAGATGGCGCTATACTAATTAGTTGTCACTCTTTACAACAGATGGCGCTCTACTAATTAGTTGTCACTCTTTACAACAGATGGCGCTGTACTTATTAGTTATTATTCTTTACAACAGATGGCGCTATACTAATTAGTTCTTATTTTTTACAACAGATGGCGCTATGCTAATTAAATCTTATTCTTTACAACAGATGGCGCTATACTAATTAGTTATTATCCTTTACAACAGATAACGCTATACTAATTAAATCTTATTCTTTACAACAGATTGCGCTATACTTATTAGTTTTTATTCTTAACAACAGATGGCGCTATACTATTTAGTTGTCACTCTTTACAACAGATATCGCTGTACTTATTAGTTATTAT
Source organism: Luffia ferchaultella (assembly GCA_949709985.1). NCBI lineage: Eukaryota > Metazoa > Arthropoda > Insecta > Lepidoptera > Psychidae > Luffia > Luffia ferchaultella. Next base: position 12,578,793 of record OX453245.1, on the reverse strand, counting down.
TCTTTACAACAGATGGCGCTATACTAATTAGTTATTATTCTTTACCACAGATGGCGCTATTCTAATTAAATCTTATTCTTTACAACAGATGGCGCTATACTAATGAGTTTTTATTCGCTATACAACAGATAGCGCTATGCTAATTAAAATTTTATTCTTTACAACAGATGGCGCTATACTAATTAGTTGTCACTCTTTACAACAGATGGCGCTATACTAATAAGTTGTCACTCTTTACAACAGATGGTGCTATACTAATTAGTTCTTATTCTATACAACAGATGGCGCTCTACTAATAAGTTGTCACTCTACAAAAGATGGCGCTATACTAATTAGTTCTTATTCTATACAACAGATGGCGCTTTACTAATTAGTTGTCACTCTTTACAACAGATGGCGCTATACTAATTATTTGTCACTCTTTACAACATATGGCGCTGTTTTTATTAGTTATTAATTTTTACAACAGATGGCGCTATACTAATTAGTTGTCACTCTACAAAAGGTGGCGCTATACTAATTAGTTCTTATTTTTTACAACAGATGGCGCTCTACTAATTAGTTGTCACTCTTTACAACAGATGGCGCTATATTAATTAGTTATTATTCTTTACAACAGATGGCGCTATACTAATTAGTTGTCACTCTTTACAACAGATGGCGCTATACTAATTAGTTGTCACTTTTTACAACAGATGGCGCTATACTAATCAGTTGTCACTCTACAAAAGATGGCGCTATACTAATTATTTCTTATTCTATACAACAGATGGCGCTTTACTAATTAGTTTTTATTCTTGACAACAGATGGCGCTTTACTAATTAGTTATTATTCTTTACAACGGATGGCGATATACTAATTAGTTCTTATTCTTTACAACAGATGGCGCTATACAAATTAGTTTTTATTCTTTACAACAGATGGCGCTATACTAATTAGTTCTTATTCTTTACAACAGATGGCGCTATACTAATTAGTTATTATTCTTTACAACAGATGGCGCTATACCAATTAGTTGTCACTCTTTACAACAGATGGCGCTATACTAATTAGTTGTCACTCTTTACAACAGATGGCGCTATACTTATTAGTTGTCACTCTTTACAACAGATGGCGCTATACTAATAAGTTATTATTCTTTACAACAGATGGCGCTATACTAATTAGTTCTAATTCTTTACAACAGATGGCGCTATACTAATTAGTTCTTATTCTTTACAACAGATGGCGCTATACTAATTAGTTGTCACTCTTTACAACAGATGGCGCTATACTCATTAGTTATTATTCTTTGCAACAGATGGCGCTATACTAATTAGTTATTATTCTTTTCAACAGATCGTTCTATACTTAATAGTTATTATTCTTTACAACAGATGGCGCTATCACTAGTAATGTAATCACCCTTATTCATTTAATTTGTAACACAAACTGTAAGCTTTCAGGAAAATACGTATTGCTTGAAATATAAACATTCGGAACTGCAAATGTGTAACACATAAAGATGGTGCCAATGTATATGTTTTAATGTATCATATCACAAAAACGCGGCTGCTTTCTTGAAAATACATTAGACCTTATAATTAAAAAAAAAAAAAATTGCTTGATGCAGTGACACATTTTGCAATTTCACGTCACTTACAGTCACGTCGGTATATCCTATATCAGACTCAAGGACCCGAACGGCTTGTATAACGAGGTTCAAGGTTATTCAATCTCTCGCATACTGCCCTCAGGCCCCATAAAGCCTTGTTTATACTTTGTTATTTATCACTTTGATTATGACTTTGTTAACTTGATTGCGGATATAAATATCTACAAGTTATGATTCTAAGGACCTTGTTATAACGAAGTTTTAATTGTAGATAATTTAGATTACTTAACTCAAAGAAAAGCAGAAAAAATTAACATTTTGACATTTTTCGAATTAGCATTACATAGCATTGTTTTAAATTCTGCTCATAGGTGGCAGTACTTAAATTATTATTTTTACTGTTTCACGTTAGATGGCGCTGTATTTAGTTCCCAAACTCGCGTACTTAGGCGTTATTTTTACATTTCCTCCTATTACGGTGGAGTTATGTCTCTATTAAAACGAATAAATCTACAAAGTACTCTGCGGTCACATCAACAACGCGCTAATTGCACCGGGGCGTTCGTTTTGTTTTGTGTTCATTTCTCGTTACTGAGATCGGATATTTTAGGAAGTATTCAGATAACACGCAATGATTTAAGAAAACTCGTCGAGCCGTAAGTCACGCGTAGCTGGAAGCGGGCCGTCGCGCTTTTCATGTAGGAGGCGTTTACCTATTTGATTTGGCATAAAATATGGAATTACGATTTTCTTTAAATTGCACTGTTGAATTAGTTAGATATTTTCATATGTACTTTATTAGAGGCACCGTTTTGAAATGTGCTCTCTCACACTGACTACAATTTTTTATCGTAGAATCTGTAACGACAAATATTTGTGTACTTGTATGTCGTGCATTGACGAATATGTTAGATTTTGTTATACCTATTACCTACATTCCTTTATGTACTGTGAGTTCTTGGTTTAGTAAAAAAGCAACTTGATTTTTTTTTCTAAATCAATGAAACAATTTGTTAATTTTTTTACATCATTCTTTAATTCCATGGCCTATAAGTGTTAGAAAATGTAAGTACTTAGTTATTCAAGATCTAACGACATAAATATGTTGATAAAATGTACTAGTATTTTTCCATACAGCTGTAGCCAGATGTGAGAAAACCCTAGATTGTACCTAGAGCTGTAGTTATGTTAGAAAAAATTACGAGACCCAAATATTCGAACATGTGGCGGCGCTGCATACACCACATACACAGTTAGAAGACCTCGTACGAGATATGCTTTTGAATGTAAATAAAAACATATCAATAACCCAGAACAGCGACAATCAGCTATCGTATATGGAAATAATCTGGAATACCAAGTAAGTATGCTACAAGTATGAAATAGAGGTTAAATAGCATAGTATTTGGTCCTACCATAATATTGACCAAATTGTTTCAAAATTATAACCAACTGTCTGTCAGTCATATTTTGCTTTAAAATTATATAAAAATAAATCACAAACACAAAACAAAATATCTTAGACTTAGCCTTCATCAAAAAGTTAATATTTATGCTAAATCAAATATTTTTTGCATATTGCGCCCAAGTAGGTTGAACTTGATACGACACTATCTCCCCTTCACATTTTGATACCGCCTTGGAAATAATAATAACGTATACATCACATCAACGTATAGGCCCCAAACTAAGCATCATCTTGTGTTTTGGGTACCAAGCGAAGAGACCACATACATATAACAACCAAGACCCGGTACCAAATATTTATCATATAAATAATGGCCTAACCTGGGATTCGAACCCGCGACACCCAGCTTCGTAGGCAGGGTCGCTACCCACTAGACCAAGCGGTCGTCGCGGAAGTAATGGACTGGCTTTTCATGCAACGTGTTCGAGTCCATAACGAATAAATATATTTTCGAGGTGAATAAATACCGATTGGATTTCGATTGAAAAATAAATCCAATTATCTTTTATTAAAAATTAATATAATAGTTACTAAAAACGTTTTCGTAGTGTATAAGCGGTCGTTGAACTGTGTTGGCGATGAATTGTCTACAAATTTTGTATAGAGTACTTTCATGTAATTACAATTCAACATACAAGAAGAATTAATGAAACTTAATTTACAATTAAATCGAGGAAGAATTAAGTCTAATATCGACCCAAATTATTGATTATTTGTTTAAAAATAGAAAGACTGTGGTTACGCAAAAATACTTTTAATTTCGATTTTATTTTCTGTTCAACAATATTTGAAAAACACTGAAAAAAAGTAGTGGAATTGCTATGTAGGAGATCAAATATCCAATAGACGCAGCAAAACAATCTTAAGTCGAAATAGTTTCTTTATTTTATCACAGATAGCGCTACACTAATTAGTTGTCACTCTTTACAACAGATGGCGCTATACTAATTAGTTGTCACTCTTTACAACAGATGGCGCTCTACTAATTAGTTGTCACTCTTTACAACAGATGGCGCTGTACTTATTAGTTTTTATTCTTTACAACAGATAGCGCTTTACTAATTAGTTCTTATCCTTTACAACAGATGGCGCTATACTAATTAGTTATTATCCTTTACAACAGATGGCGCTTTACTAATTAAATCTTATTCTTTACAACAGATGGCGCTATACTAATGAGTTCTTATTCGCTATACAACAGATAGCGCTATGCTAATTAAATCTTATTCTTTACAACAGATGGCGCTATACTAATTGGTTGTCACTCTTTACAACAAATAGCGCTATACTAATTAGTTGTCACTCTTTACAACAGATGGCGCTATAGTAAATAGTTGTCACTCTTTACAACAGATGGCGCTATGCTAGCTAAATCTTATTCTTTACAACAGATGGCGCTATACTAATTAGTTGTCACTCTTTACAACAGATGGCGCTGTTATTATTAGTTCTTATTCTTTACAACAGATGGCGGTATACTAATTAGTTTTTATTCTTTACAACAGATGGCGCTATACTAATTAGTTGTCACTATTTACAACAGATGGCGCTATACTAATTAGTTCTTATTCTTTACAACAGATGGCGCTATACTAATTAGTTGTCACTCTTTACAACAGATGGCGCTGTTATTATTAGTTCTTATTCTTTACAACAGATAGCGGTATACTAATTAGTTTTTATTCTTTACAACAGATAGCGCTATACTAATTAGTTGTCACTATTTACAACAGATGGCGCTATACTAATTAGTTCTTATTCTTTACAACAGATGGCGCTATACTAATTAGTTGTCACTCTTTACAACAGATGGCGCTGTTATTATTAGTTATTATTCTTTACAACAGATGGCGCTATACTAATTAGTTCTTACTCTTTACAACAGATGGCGCTATACTAATTAGTTCTTATTCTTTACAACAGATGGCGTTATACTAATTAGTTGTTACTCTACAAAAGATGGCGTTATACTAATCAGTTCTTATTCTATACTACAGATGGCGCTTTACTAATTAGTTGTCACTCTTTACAACAGATGGCGCTATATTTATTAGTTGTCACTCTTTACAACAGATGGCGCTGTTATTATTTGTGATTATTCTTTACAACAGATGGCGCTATAGTAATTAGTTGTCACTCTTTACAACAGATGGCGCTATGCTAGCTAAATCTTATTCTTTACAACAGATGGCGCTATACTAATTAGTTGTCACTCTTTACAACAGATGGCGCTGTTATTATTAGTTCTTATTCTTTACAACAGATGGCGGTATACTAATTAGTTTTTATTCTTTACAACAGATGGCGCTATACTAATTAGTTGTCACTATTTACAACAGATGGCGCTATACTAATTAGTTCTTATTCTTTACAACAGATGGCGCTATACTAATTAGTTGTCACTCTTTACAACAGATGGCGCTGTTATTATTAGTTCTTATTCTTTACAACAGATAGCGGTATACTAATTAGTTTTTATTCTTTACAACAGATAGCGCTATACTAATTAGTTGTCACTATTTACAACAGATGGCGCTATACTAATTAGTTCTTAATCTTTACAACAGATGGCGCTATACTAATTAGTTGTCACTCTTTACAACAGATGGCGCTGTTATTATTAGTTATTATTCTTTACAACAGATGGCGCTATACTAATTAGTTCTTACTCTTTACAACAGATGGCGCTATACTAATTAGTTCTTATTCTTTACAACAGATGGCGTTATACTAATTAGTTGTTACTCTACAAAAGATGGCGTTATACTAATCAGTTCTTATTCTATACTACAGATGGCGCTTTACTAATTAGTTGTCACTCTTTACAACAGATGGCGCTATATTTATTAGTTGTCACTCTTTACAACAGATGGCGCTGTTATTATTTGTGATTATTCTTTACAACAGATGGCGCTATACTAATTAGTTCTTAGTCTTTACAACAGATGGCGCTATACTAATTAGTTGTCACTCTTTACAACAGATGGCGCTGTTATTATTAGTTCTTTTTTTTTACAACATATGGCGGTATACTAATTAGTTTTTATTCTTTACAACAGATGGCGCTATACTAATTAGTTGTCACTCTTTACAACAGATGGCGCTATACTAATTAGTTGTCACTCTTTACAACAGATGGCGCTATACTAATTAGTTCTTATTTTTTACAACAGATGGCGCTATACTAATTAGTTGTCACTCTTTACAACAGATGGCGCTATACTAATTAGTTGTCACTCTTTACAACAGATGGCGCTCTACTAGTTAGTTGTCACTTTTTACAACAGATGGCGCTGTACTTATTAGTTTATATTCTTTACAACAGAAGGCGGTATACTAATAAGTTCTTACTCTTTACAACAGATGGCGCTATACTAATTAAATGTCACACTTTACAACAGATGGCGCTGTACTTATTAGTTATTATTCTTTACAACAGATGGCGCTATACTAATTAGTTATTATCCTTTACAACAGATGGCGCTATACTAATTAGTTGTCACTCTTTACAACAGATGGCGCTATACTAATTAGTTGTCACTCTTTACAACAGATGGCGCTATACTAATTAGTTATAATCCTTTACATTTGATGGCGCTATACTTATTAAATCTTATTCTTCACAACAGATGGCGCTATACTAATTAAATCTTATTCTTTACAACAGACGGCGCTATACTAATTAGTTTTTATTCTTTACAACAGATGGCGCTATACTAATTAGTTGTCACTCTTTACAACAGATGGCGCTATACTAATAAGTTATTATCCTTTACAACAGATGGCGCTACACTAATTAAATCTTATTCTTTAAAACAGATGGCGCTATATTAATTAGTTGTCACTCTTTACAACAGATGGCGCTATACTAATAAGTTATTACCCTTTACAACAAATGGCGCTATACTAATCAGTTGTCGCTATACAAAATATGGCGCTATACTGATAAGTTCTTATTCTATACAACAGATGGCGCTTTACTAATTAGTTTTTATTCTTTACAACAGATGGCGCTTTACTAATTTGTTATTATTCTTTACAACGGATGGCGATATACTAATTAGTTCTTATTCTTTACAACAGATGGCGCTATACTAATTAGTTTTTATTCTTTACAACAGATGGCGCTTTACTAATTAGTTATTATTCTTTACAACGGATGGCGATATACTAATTAGTTCTTATTCTTTACAACAGATGGCGCTATACTAATTAGTTGTCACTCTTTACAACAGATGGCGCTGTTATTATTAATTCTTATTTTTTACAACAGATGGCGGTATACTAATTAGTTTTTATTCTTTACAAGAGATGGTGCTATACTAATTAGTTGTCACTCTTTACAACAGATGGCGCTATACTAATTAGTTCTTATTCTTTACAACAGATGGCGCTATACTAATTAGTTGTCACTCTTTACAACAGATGGCGCTATACTAATTAGTTGTCACTCTTTACAACAGATGTCGCTCTACTAATTAGTTGTCACTCTTTACAACAGATGGCGCTGTACTTATTAGTTATTATTCTTTACAACAAATAGCGCTATACTAATTAGTTCTTACTCTTTACAACAGATGGCGCTATGCTAATTAAATTTCATTCTTTACAACAGATGGCGCTATACTAATTAGTTATTATCCTTTACAACAGATAACGCTATACTAATTAAATCTTATTCTTTACAACAGATTGCGCTATACTTATTAGTTTTTATTCTTAACAACAGATGGCGCTGTACTTATAAGTTATTATCCTTTACAACAGATGGCGCTATACTAATAAGTTATTATCCTTTACAACAGATGGCGCTATTCTAATTAAATCTTATTCTTTACAACAGGTGGCGCTATACTAATGAGTTCTTATTCGCTATACAACAGATAGCGCTATGCTAATTAAAATTTTATTCTTTACAACAGATAGCGCTATACTAATTAGTTGTCACTCTTTACAACAGATGGCGCTATACTAATAAGTTGTCACTCTTTACAACAGATGGCGCTATACTAATTAGTTCTTATTCTATACAACAGATGGCACTCTACTAATAAGTTGTCACTCTACAAAAGATGGCGCTATACTAATTAGTTCTTATTCTATACAACAGATGGCGCTTTACTAATTAGTTGTCACTCTTTACAACAGATGGCGCTATACTTATTAGTTTTCACTCTTTACAACAGATGGCGCTGTACTTATTAGTTATTATTCTTTACAACAGATGGCGCTATACTAATTACTTATTATTCTTTACAACAGATGGCGCTATACTAATTAAATCTTATTCTTTACAACAGATGGCGCTATGCTAATTAAATCTTATTCTTTACAACAGATGGCGCTATACTAATTAGTTGTCACTCTTTACAACAGATGGCGCTATACTAATTAGTTGTCACTCTTTACAACAGATGGCGCTATACTAATTAGTTGTCACTCTTTACAACAGATGGCGCTATACTAATTAGTTGTCACTCTTTACAACAGATGGCGCTCTACTAATTAGTTGTCACTCTTTACAACAGATGGCGCTGTACTTATTAGTTATTATTCTTTACAACAGATGGCGCTATACTAATTCGTTCTTACTCTTTACAACAGATGGCGCTATGCTAATTAAATCTTATTCTTTAATACAGATGGCGCTATACTAATTAGTTGTCACTCTTTACAACAGATGGCGCTATACTAATTAGTTATTATTCTTTACAACGGATGGCGATATACTAATTAGTTCTTATTCTTTACAACAGATGGCGCTATACTAATTAGTTTTTATTCTTTACAACAGATGGCGCTTTACTAATTAGTTCTTACTCTTTACAACAGATGGCGCTATACTAATTAGTTCTTATTCTTTACAACAGATGGCGCTTTACTAATTAGTTTTTATTCTTTACAACAGATAGCGCTTTACTAATTAGTTCTTACTCTTAACAACAGTTGGCGCTATACTAATTAGTTCTTATTCTTTACAACAGATGGCGCTTTACTAATTAGTTTGTATTCTTTACAACAGATGGCGCTTTACTAATTAGTTCTTACTCTTTACAACAGATGGCGCTTTACTAATTAGTTTGTATTCTTTACAACAGATGGCGCTTTACTAATTAGTTCTTACTCTTTACAACAGATGGCACTATACTAATTAGTTCTTATTCTTTACAAAAGATGGCGCTATACTAATGAGTTCTTATTCGCTATACAACAGATGGCGCTATACTAATTAGTTGTCACTCTTTACAACATATGGCGCTGTTATTATTAGTTATTAATTTTTACAACAGATGGCGCTATACTAATTGAATCTTATTCTTTACAACAGATGGCGCTTTACTAATTAGTTCTTACTCTTTGCAACAGATGGCGCTATACTAATTAGTTCTTATTCTTTACAACAGATGGCGCTATACTAATTAGTTGTCACTCTTTACAACAGATGGCGCTGTTATTATTAGTTATTATTCTTTACAACAGATGGCGCTATACTAATTAGTTCTTACTCTTTACAACAGATGGCGCTATACTAATTAGTTCTTATTCTTTACAACAGATGGCGTTATACTAATAAGTTGTCACTCTACAAAAGATGGCGCTATACTAATCAGTTCTTATTCTATACTACAGATGGCGCTTTACTAATTAGTTGTCACTCTTTATAACAGATGGCGCTATATTTATAAGTTGTCACTCTTTACAACAGATGGCGCTGTTATTATTTGTGATTATTCTTTACAACAGATGGCGCTATACTTATTAGTTCTTACTCTTTACAACAGATGGCGCTATGCTAATTAAATCTTATTCTTTACAACAGATGGCGCTATACTAATTAAATCTTATTCTATACAACAGATGGCGCTATACTAATTAGTTGTCACTCTTTACAACAGATGGCGCTATACTAATTAGTTTTTATTCTTTACAACAGATGGCGCTATACTAATTAGTTCTTAGTCTTTACAACAGATGGCGCTATACTAATTAGTTGTCACTCTTTACAACAGATGGCGCTGTTATTATTAGTTCTTTTTTTTTACAACATATGGCGGTATACTAATTAGTTTTTATTCTTTACAACAGATGGCGCTATACTAATTAGTTGTCACTCTTTACAACAGATTGCGCTATACTAATTAATTGTCACTCTTTACAACAGATGGCGCTATACTAATTAGTTCTTATTTTTTACAACAGATGGCGCTATATTAATTAGTTGTCATTCTTTACAACAGATGGCGCTATACTAATTAGTTGTCACTCTTTACAACAGATGGCGCTCTACTAGTTAGTTGTCACTTTTTACAACAGATGGCGCTGTACTTATTAGTTTATATTCTTTACAACAGAAGGCGGTATACTAATTAGTTCTTACTCTTTACAACAGATAGCGCTATACTAATTAGTTATTATCCTTTACATTTGATGGCGCTATACTTATTAAATCTTATTCTTTACAACAGATGGCGCTTTACTAATTAAATCTTATTCTTTACAACAGACGGCGCTATACTGATTAGTTTTTATTCTTTACAACAGATGGCGCTATACTAATTAGTTGTCACTCTTTACAACAGATGGCGCTATACTAATAAGTTATTATACTTTACATTTGATGGCGCTATACTTATTAAATCTTATTCTTTACAACAGATGGCGCTATACTAATTAAATCTTATTCTTTACAATAGACGGCGCTATACTAATTAGTTTTTATTCTTTACAACAGATGGCGCTATACTAATTAGTTGTCACTCTTTACAACAGATGGCGCTATACTAATAAGTTATTATCCTTTACAACAGATGGCGCTACACTAATTAAATCTTATTCTTTACAACAGATGGCGCTATACTAATTAGTTGTCACTCTTTACAACAGATGGCGCTATACTTATAAGTTATTACCCTTTACAACAAATGGCGCTATACTAATCAGTTGTCGCTATACAAAATATGGCGCTATACTAATAAGTTCTTATTCTATACAACAGATGGCGCTTTACTAATTAGTTATTATTCTTTACAACAGATGGCGCTTTACTAATTTGTTATTATTCTTTACAACGGATGGCGATATACTAATTAGTTCTTATTCTTTACAACAGATGGCGCTATACTAATTAGTTTTTATTCTTTACAACAGATGGCGCTTTACTAATTAGTTATTATTCTTTACAACGGATGGCGATATACTAATTAGTTCTTATTCTTTACAACAGATGGCGCTGTTATTATTAGTTCTTATTTTTTACAACAGATGGCGGTATACTAATTAGTTTTTATTCTTTACAACAGATAGCGCTATACTAATTAGTTGTCACTCTTTACAACAGATGGCGCTATACTAATTAGTTCTTATTCTTCACAACAGATGGCGCTATACTAATTAGTTGTCACTCTTTACAACAGATGGCGCTATACTAATTAGTTGTCACTCTTTACAACAGATGGCGCTCTACTAATTAGTTGTCACTCTTTACAACAGATGGCGCTGTACTTATTAGTTATTATTCTTTACAACAGATGGCGCTATACTAATTAGTTCTTATTTTTTACAACAGATGGCGCTATGCTAATTAAATCTTATTCTTTACAACAGATGGCGCTATACTAATTAGTTATTATCCTTTACAACAGATAACGCTATACTAATTAAATCTTATTCTTTACAACAGATTGCGCTATACTTATTAGTTTTTATTCTTAACAACAGATGGCGCTATACTATTTAGTTGTCACTCTTTACAACAGATATCGCTGTACTTATTAGTTATTATTCTTTACAACAGATGGCGCTATACTAATTAGTTATTATTCTTTACCACAGATGGCGCTATTCTAATTAAATCTTATTCTTTACAACAGATGGCGCTATACTAATGAGTTTTTATTCGCTATACAACAGATAGCGCTATGCTAATTAAAATTTTATTCTTTACAACAGATGGCGCTATACTAATTAGTTGTCACTCTTTACAACAGATGGCGCTATACTAATAAGTTGTCACTCTTTACAACAGATGGTGCTATACTAATTAGTTCTTATTCTATACAACAGATGGCGCTCTACTAATAAGTTGTCACTCTACAAAAGATGGCGCTATACTAATTAGTTCTTATTCTATACAACAGATGGCGCTTTACTAATTAGTTGTCACTCTTTACAACAGATGGCGCTATACTAATTATTTGTCACTCTTTACAACATATGGCGCTGTTTTTATTAGTTATTAATTTTTACAACAGATGGCGCTATACTAATTAGTTGTCACTCTACAAAAGGTGGCGCTATACTAATTAGTTCTTATTTTTTACAACAGATGGCGCTCTACTAATTAGTTGTCACTCTTTACAACAGATGGCGCTATATTAATTAGTTATTATTCTTTACAACAGATGGCGCTATACTAATTAGTTGTCACTCTTTACAACAGATGGCGCTATACTAATTAGTTGTCACTTTTTACAACAGATGGCGCTATACTAATCAGTTGTCACTCTACAAAAGATGGCGCTATACTAATTATTTCTTATTCTATACAACAGATGGCGCTTTACTAATTAGTTTTTATTCTTGACAACAGATGGCGCTTTACTAATTAGTTATTATTCTTTACAACGGATGGCGATATACTAATTAGTTCTCATTCTTTACAACAGATGGCGCTATACAAATTAGTTTTTATTCTTTACAACAGATGGCGCTATACTAATTAGTTCTTATTCTTTACAACAGATGGCGCTATACTAATTAGTTATTATTCTTTACAACAGATGGCGCTATACCAATTAGTTGTCACTCTTTACAACAGATGGCGCTATACTAATTAGTTGTCATTCTTTACAACAGATGGCGCTATACTAATTAGTTGTCACTCTTTACAACAGATGGCGCTCTACTAGTTAGTTGTCACTTTTTACAACAGATGGCGCTGTACTTATTAGTTTATATTCTTTACAACAGAAGGCGGTATACTAATTAGTTCTTACTCTTTACAACAGATAGCGCTATACTAATTAGTTATTATCCTTTACATTTGATGGCGCTATACTTATTAAATCTTATTCTTTACAACAGATGGCGCTTTACTAATTAAATCTTATTCTTTACAACAGACGGCGCTATACTAATTAGTTTTTATTCTTTACAACAGATGGCGCTATACTAATTAGTTGTCACTCTTTACAACAGATGGCGCTATACTAATTAGTTATTATCCTTTACATTTGATGGCGCTATACTTATTAAATCTTATTCTTTACAACAGATGGCGCTATACTAATTAAATCTTATTCTTTACAATAGACGGCGCTATACTAATTAGTTTTTATTCTTTACAACAGATGGCGCTATACTAATTAGTTGTCACTCTTTACAACAGATGGCGCTATACTAATAAGTTATTATCCTTTACAACAGATGGCGCTACACTAATTAAATCTTATTCTTTACAACAGATGGCGCTATACTAATTAGTTGTCACTCTTTACAACAGATGGCGCTATACTTATAAGTTATTACCCTTTACAACAAATGGCGCTATACTAATCAGTTGTCGCTATACAAAATATGGCGCTATACTAATAAGTTCTTATTCTATACAACAGATGGCGCTTTACTAATTAGTTATTATTCTTTACAACAGATGGCGCTTTACTAATTTGTTATTATTCTTTACAACGGATGGCGATATACTAATTAGTTCTTATTCTTTACAACAGATGGCGCTATACTAATTAGTTTTTATTCTTTACAACAGATGGCGCTTTACTAATTAGTTATTATTCTTTACAACGGATGGCGATATACTAATTAGTTCTTATTCTTTACAACAGATGGCGCTATACTAATTAGTTATTATTCTTTACAACGGATGGCGATATACTAATTAGTTCTTATTCTTTACAACAGATGGCGCTGTTATTATTAGTTCTTATTTTTTACAACAGATGGCGGTATACTAATTAGTTTTTATTCTTTACAACAGATGGCGCTATACTAATTAGTTGTCACTCTTTACAACAGATGGCGCTATACTAATTAGTTCTTATTCTTTACAACAGATGGCGCTATACTAATTAGTTATTATTCTTTACAACGGATGGCGATATACTAATTAGTTCTTATTCTTTACAACAGATGGCGCTGTTATTATTAGTTCTTATTTTTTACAACAGATGGCGGTATACTAATTAGTTTTTATTCTTTACAACAGATGGCGCTATACTAATTAGTTGTCACTCTTTACAACAGATGGCGCTATACTAATTAGCTCTTATTCTTTACAACAGATGGCGCTATACTAATTAGTTGTCACTCTTTACAACAGATGGCGCTATACTAATTAGTTGTCACTCTTTAAAACAGATGGCGCTCTACTAATTAGTTGTCACTCTTTACAACAGATGGCGCTGTACTTATTAGTTATTATTCTTTACAACAGATGGCGCTATACTAATTCGTTCTTACTCTTTACAACAGATGGCGCTATGCTAATTAAATCTTATTCTTTAATACAGATGGCGCTATACTAATTAGTTGTCACTCTTTACAACAGATGGCGCTATACTAATTAGTTATTATTCTTTACAACGGATGGCGATATACTAATTAGTTCTTATTCTTTACAACAGATGGCGCTGTTATTATTAGTTCTTATTTTTTACAACAGATGGCGGTATACTAATTAGTTTTTATTCTTTACAACAGATGGCGCTATACTAATTAGTTGTCACTCTTTACAACAGATGGCGCTATACTAATTAGTTCTTATTCTTTACAACAGATGGCGCTATACTAATTAGTTGTCACTCTTTACAACAGATGGCGCTATACTAATTAGTTGTCACTCTTTACAACAGATGGCGCTCTACTAATTAGTTGTCACTCTTTACAACAGATGGCGCTGTACTTATTAGTTATTATTCTTTACAACAGATGGCGCTATACTAATTCGTTCTTACTCTTTACAACAGATGGCGCTATGCTAATTAAATCTTATTCTTTAATACAGATGGCGCTATACTAATTAGTTGTCACTCTTTACAACAGATGGCGCTATACTAATTAGTTATTATTCTTTACAACGGATGGCGATATACTAATTAATTCTTATTCTTTACAACAGATGGCGCTGTTATTATTAGTTCTTATTTTTTACAACAGATGGCGGTATACTAATTAGTTTTTATTCTTTACAACAGATGGCGCTATACTAATTAGTTGTCACTCTTTACAACAGATGGCGCTATACTAATTAGTTCTTATTCTTTACAACAGATGGCCTTTACTAATTAGTTGTCACTCTTTACAACAGATGGCGCTATACTAATTAGTTGTCACTCTTTACAACAGATGGCGCTCTACTAATTAGTTGTCACTCTTTACAACAGATGGCGCTGTACTTATTAGTTATTATTCTTTACAACAGATGGCGCTATACTAATTAGTTCTTACTCTTTACAACAGATGGCGCTATTCTAATTAAATCTTATTCTTTACAACAGATGGCGCTATACTAATGAGTTTTTATTGGCTATACAACAGATAGCGCTATGCTAATTAAAATTTTATTCTTTACAACAGATGGCGCTATACTAATTAGTTGTCACTCTTTACAACAGATGGCGCTATACTAATAAGTTGTCACTCTTTACAACAGATGGCGCTATACTAATTAGTTCTTATTCTATACAACAGATGGCGCTCTACTAATAAGTTGTCACTCTACAAAAGATGGCGCTATACTAATTAGTTCTTATTCTATACAACAGATGGCGCTTTACTAATTAGTTGTCACTCTTTACAACAGATGGCGCTATACTAATTATTTGTCACTCTTTACAACATATGGCGCTGTTTTTATTAGTTATTAATTTTTACAACAGATGGCGCTATACTAATTAGTTGTCACTCTACAAAAGGTGGCGCTATACTAATTAGTTCTTACTCTTAACAACAGATGGCGCTATACAAATTAGTTCTTATTCTTTACAACAGATGGCTCTTTACTAATTAGTTTGTATTCTTTACAACAGATGGCGCTTTACTAATTAGTTCTTACTCTTTACAACAGATGGCGCTTTACTAATTAGTTTGTATTCTTTACAACAGATGGCGCTTTACTAATTAGTTTGTATTCTTTACAACAGATGGCGCTTTACTAATTAGTTCTTACTCTTTACAACAGATGGCGCTTTACTAATTAGTTTGTATTCTTTACAACAGATGGCGCTTTACTAATTAGTTCTTACTCTTTACAACAGATGGCGCTATACTAATGAGTTCTTATTCTTTACAAAAGATGGCGCTATACTAATGAGTTCTTATTCTTTACAACAGATGGCGCTATACTAATTAGTTTTTATTCTTTACAACAGATAACGCTTTACTAATTAGTTATTATTCTTTACAACGGATGGCGATATACTAATTAGTTCTTATTCAATACAACAGATGGCGCTGTTATTATTAGTTCTTATTTTTTACAACAGATGGCGGTATACTAATTAGTTTTTATTCTTTACAACAGATGGCGCTATACTAATTAGTTGTCACTCTTTACAACAGATGGCGCTATACTAATTAGTTCTTATTCTTTACAACAGATAGCGCTATACTAATTAGTTGTCACTCTTTACAACAGATGGCGCTATACTAATTAGTTGTCACTCTTTACAACAGATGGCGCTCTACTAATTAGTTGTCACTCTTTACAACATATGGCGCTGTTATTATTAGTTATTAATTTTTACAACAGATGGCGCTATACTAATTGAATCTTATTCTTTACAACAGATGGCGCTTTACTAATTAGTTCTTACTCTTTACAACAGATGGCGCTATACTAATTAGTTCTTATTCTTTACAACAGATGGCGCTATACTAATTAGTTGTCACTCTTTACAACAGATGGCGCTGTTATTATTAGTTATTATTCTTTACAACAGATGGCGCTATACTAATTAGTTCTTACTCTTTACAACAGATGGCGCTATACTAATTAGTTCTTATTCTTTACAACAGATGGCGTTATACTAATTAGTTGTCACTCTACAAAAGATGGCGCTATACTAATCAGTTCTTATTCTATACTACAGATGGCGCTTTACTAATTAGTTGTCACTCTTTATAACAGATGGCGCTATATTTATAAGTTGTCACTCTTTACAACAGATGGCGCTGTTATTATTTGTGATTATTCTTTACAACAGATGGCGCTATACTTATTAGTTCTTACTCTTTACAACAGATGGCGCTATGCTAATTAAATCTTATTCTTTACAACAGATGGCGCTATACTAATTAAATCTTATTCTATACAACAGATGGCGCTATACTAATTAGTTGTCACTCTTTACAACAGATGGCGCTATACTAATTAGTTTTTATTCTTTACAACAGATACCGCTATACTAATTAGTTCTTAGTCTTTACAACAGATGGCGCTATACTAATTAGTTGTCACTCTTTACAACAGATGGCGCTGTTATTATTAGTTCTTTTTTTTTACAACATATGGCGGTATACTAATTAGTTTTTATTCTTTACAACAGATGGCGCTATACTAATTAGTTGTCACTCTTTACAACAGATGGCGCTATACTAATAAGTTGTCACTCTTTACAACAGATGGCGCTATACTAATTAGTTCTTATTTTTTACAACAGATGGCGCTATACTAATTAGTTGTCATTCTTTACAACAGATGGCGCTATACTAATTAGTTGTCACTCTTTACAACAGATGGCGCTCTACTAGTTAGTTGTCACTTTTTACAACAGATGGCGCTGTACTTATTAGTTTATATTCTTTACAACAGAAGGCGGTATACTAATTAGTTCTTACTCTTTACAACAGATAGCGCTATACTAATTAGTTATTATCCTTTACATTTGATGGCGCTATACTTATTAAATCTTATTCTTTACAACAGATGGCGCTATACTAATTAAATCTTATTCTTTACAACAGACGGCGCTATACTGATTAGTTTTTATTCTTTACAACAGATGGCGCTATACTAATTAGTTGTCACTCTTTACAACAGATGGCGCTATACTAATAAGTTATTATACTTTACATTTGATAGCGCTATACTTATTAAATCTTATTCTTTACAACAGATGGCGCTATACTAATTAAATCTTATTCTTTACAACAGACGGCGCTATACTAATTAGTTTTTATTCTTTACAACAGATGACGCTATACTAATTAGTTGTCACTCTTTACAACAGATGGCGCTATACTAATTAGTTATTATCCTTTACATTTGATGGCGCTATACTTATTAAATCTTATTCTTTACAACAGATGGCGCTATACTAATTAAATCTTATTCTTTACAACAGACGGCGCTATACTAATTAGTTTTTATTCTTTACAACAGATGGCGCTATACTAATTAGTTGTCACTCTTTACAACAGATGGCGCTATACTAATAAGTTATTATCCTTTACAACAGATGGCGCTACACTAATTAAATCTTATTCTTTACAACAGATGGCGCTATACTAATTAGTTGTCACTCTTTACAACAGATGGCGCTATACTAATAAGTTATTACCCTTTACAACAAATGGCGCTATACTAATCAGTTGTCGCTATACAAAATATGGCGCTATACTAATAAGTTCTTATTCTATACAACAGATGGCGCTTTACTAATTAGTTATTATTCTTTACAACAGATGGCGCTTTACTAATTTGTTATTATTCTTTACAACGGATGGCGATATACTAATTAGTTCTTATTCTTTACAACAGATGGCGCTATACTAATTAGTTTTTATTTTTTACAACAGATGGCGCTTTACTAATTAGTTATTATTCTTTACAACGGATGGCGATATACTAATTAGTTCTTATTCTTTACAACAGATGGCGCTATACTAATTAGTTTTTATTCTTTACAACAGATAACGCTTTACTAATTAGTTATTATTCTTTACAACGGATGGCGATATACTAATTAGTTCTTATTCTTTACAACAGATGGCGCTGTTATTATTAGTTCTTATTTTTTACAACAGATGGCGGTATACTAATTAGTTTTTATTCTTTACAACAGATGGCGCTATACTAATTAGTTGTCACTCTTTACAACAGATGGCGCTATACTAATTAGTTCTTATTCTTTACAACAGATAGCGCTATACTAATTAGTTGTCACTCTTTACAACAGATGGCGCTATACTAATTAGTTGTCACTCTTTACAACAGATGGCGCTCTACTAATTAGTTGTCACTCTTTACAACAGATGGCGCTGTACTTATTAGTTATTATTCTTTACAACAGATGGCGCTATACTAATTAGTTCTTACTCTTTACAACAGATGGCGCTATGCTAATTAAATCTTATTCTTTACAACAGATGGCGCTATACTAATTAGTTATTATCCTTTACATCAGATAACGCTATACTAATTAAATCTTATTCTTTACAACAGATTGCGCTATACTTATTAGTTTTTATTCTTAACAACAGATGGCGCTATACTATTCAGTTGTCACTCTTTACAACAGATGGCGCTGTACTTATTAGTTATTATTCTTTACAACAGATGGCGCTATACTAATTAGTTATTATTCTTTACCACAGATGGCGCTATTCTAATTAAATCTTATTCTTTACAACAGATGGCGCTATACTAATGAGTTTTTATTCGCTATACAACAGATAGCGCTATGCTAATTAAAATTTTATTCTTTACAACAGATGGCGCTATACTAATTAGTTGTCACTCTTTACAACAGATGGCGCTATACTAATTAGTTGTCACTCTTTACAACAGATTTCGCTATACTAATAAGTTATTATCCTTTACAACAGATGGCGCTACACTAATTAAATCTTATTCTTTACAACAGATGGCGCTATACTAATTAGTTGTCACTCTTTACAACAGATGGCGCTATACTAATAAGTTATTACCCTTTACAACAAATGGCGCTATACTAATCAGTTGTCGCTATACAAAATATGGCGCTATACTAATAAGTTCTTATTCTATACAACAGATGGCGCTTTACTAATTAGTTATTATTCTTTACAACAGATGGCGCTTTACTAATTTGTTATTATTCTTTACAACGGATGGCGATATACTAATTAGTTCTTATTCTTTACAACAGATGGCGCTATACTAATTAGTTTTTATTTTTTACAACAGATGGCGCTTTACTAATTAGTTATTATTCTTTACAACGGATGGCGATATACTAATTAGTTCTTATTCTTTACAACAGATGGCGCTATACTAATTAGTTTTTATTCTTTACAACAGATAACGCTTTACTAATTAGTTATTATTCTTTACAACGGATGGCGATATACTAATTAGTTCTTATTCTTTACAACAGATGGCGCTGTTATTATTAGTTCTTATTTTTTACAACAGATGGCGGTATACTAATTAGTTTTTATTCTTTACAACAGATGGCGCTATACTAATTAGTTGTCACTCTTTACAACAGATGGCGCTATACTAATTAGTTCTTATTCTTTACAACAGATAGCGCTATACTAATTAGTTGTCACTCTTAACAACAGATGGCGCTATACTAATTAGTTGTCACTCTTTACAACAGATGGCGCTCTACTAATTAGTTGTCACTCTTTACAACAGATGGCGCTGTACTTATTAGTTATTATTCTTTACAACAGATGGCGCTATACTAATTAGTTCTTACTCTTTACAACAGATGGCGCTATGCTAATTAAATCTTATTCTTTACAACAGATGGCGCTATACTAATTAGTTATTATCCTTTACATCAGATAACGCTATACTAATTAAATCTTATTCTTTACAACAGATTGCGCTATACTTATTAGTTTTTATTCTTAACAACAGATGGCGCTATACTATTCAGTTGTCACTCTTTACAACAGATGGCGCTGTACTTATTAGTTATTATTCTTTACAACAGATGGCGCTATACTAATTAGTTATTATTCTTTACCACAGATGGCGCTATTTTAATTAAATCTTATTCTTTACAACAGATGGCGCTATACTAATGAGTTTTTATTCGCTATACAACAGATAGCGCTATGCTAATTAAAATTTTATTCTTTACAACAGATGGCGCTATACTAATTAGTTGTCACTCTTTACAACAGATGGCGCTATACTAATTAGTTGTCACTCTTTACAACAGATGGCGCTATACTAATTAGTTCTTATTCTATACAACAGATGGCGCTCTACTAATAAGTTGTCACTCTACAAAAGATGGCGCTATACTAATTAGTTCTTATTCTATACAACAGATGGCGCTTTACTAACTAGTTGTCACTCTTTACAACAGATGGCGCTATACTAATTATTTGTCACTCTTTACAACATATGGCGCTGTTTTTATTAGTTATTAATTTTTACAACAGATGGCGCTATACTAATTAGTTGTCACTCTACAAAAGGTGGCGCTATACTAATTAGTTCTTATTTTTTACAACAGATGGCGCTCTACTAATTAGTTGTCACTCTTTACAACAGATGGCGCTATATTAATTAGTTATTATTCTTTACAACAGATGGCGCTATACTAATTAGTTGTCACTCTTTACAACAGATGGCGCTATACTAATTAGTTGTCACTTTTTACAACAGATGGCGCTATACTAATCAGTTGTCACTCTACAAAAGATGGCGCTATACTAATTATTTCTTATTCTATACAACAGATGGCGCTTTACTAATTAGTTTTTATTCTTGACAACAGATGGCGCTTTACTAATTAGTTATTATTCTTTACAACGGATGGCGATATACTAATTAGTTCTTATTCTTTACAACAGATGGCGCTATACAAATTAGTTTTTATTCTTTACAACAGATGGCGCTATACTAATTAGTTCTTATTCTTTACAACAGATGGCGCTATACTAATTAGTTGTCACTCTTTACAACAGATGGTGCTGTTATTATTAGTTCTTATTTTTTACAACAGATGGCGGTATACTAATTAGTTCTTACTCTTTACAACAGATGGCGCTATACTAATTAGTTCTTATTCTTTACAACAGATGGCGCTATACTAATTAGTTTTTATTCTTTACAACAGATGGCGCTTTACTAATTAGTTTTTATTCTTTACAACAGATGGCGCTTTACTTATTAGTTCTTATTCTTTACAACAGATAGCGCTATACTAATGAGTTCTATTCGCTATACAACAGATGGCGCTATGCTAATTAGTTGTCACTCTTTACAACAGATGGCTCTATACTAATTAGTTCTTATTCTATACAACACATGGCGCTCTACTAATTAGTTGTCACTCTACAAAAGATAGCGCTATACTAATTAGTTCTTATCCTACACAACAGATAGCGCTTTACTAATTAGTTGTCACTCTTTACAACAGATGGCGCTATACTAATTAGTTGTCACTCTTTACAACATATGGCGCTGTTCTTATTAGTTATTAATTTTTACAACAGATGGCGCTATACTAATTAAATCTTATTCTTTACAACAGATGGCGCTATACTAATTAGTTGTCACTCTTTACAACAGATGGCGCTGTTATTATTAGTTCTTTTTTTTTACAACATATGGCGGTATACTAATTAGTTTTTATTCTTTACAACAGATGGCGCTATACTAATTAGTTGTCACTCTTTACAACAGATGGCGCTATACTAATAAGTTGTCACTCTTTACAACAGATGGCGCTATACTAATTAGTTCTTATTTTTTACAACAGATGGCGCTATACTAATTAGTTGTCATTCTTTACAACAGATGGCGCTATACTAATTAGTTGTCACTCTTTACAACAGATGGCGCTCTACTAGTTAGTTGTCACTTTTTACAACAGATGGCGCTGTACTTATTAGTTTATATTCTTTACAACAGAAGGCGGTATACTAATTAGTTCTTACTCTTTACAACAGATAGCGCTATACTAATTAGTTATTATCCTTTACATTTGATGGCGCTATACTTATTAAATCTTATTCTTTACAACAGATGGCGCTATACTAATTAAATCTTATTCTTTACAACAGACGGCGCTATACTGATTAGTTTTTATTCTTTACAACAGATGGCGCTATACTAATTAGTTGTCACTCTTTACAACAGATGGCGCTATACTAATAAGTTATTATACTTTACATTTGATAGCGCTATACTTATTAAATCTTATTCTTTACAACAGATGGCGCTATACTAATTAAATCTTATTCTTTACAACAGACGGCGCTATACTAATTAGTTTTTATTCTTTACAACAGATGACGCTATACTAATTAGTTGTCACTCTTTACAACAGATGGCGCTATACTAATTAGTTATTATCCTTTACATTTGATGGCGCTATACTTATTAAATCTTATTCTTTACAACAGATGGCGCTATACTAATTAAATCTTATTCTTTACAACAGACGGCGCTATACTAATTAGTTTTTATTCTTTACAACAGATGGCGCTATACTAATTAGTTGTCACTCTTTACAACAGATGGCGCTATACTAATAAGTTATTATCCTTTACAACAGATGGCGCTACACTAATTAAATCTTATTCTTTACAACAGATGGCGCTATACTAATTAGTTGTCACTCTTTACAACAGATGGCGCTATACTAATAAGTTATTACCCTTTACAACAAATGGCGCTATACTAATCAGTTGTCGCTATACAAAATATGGCGCTATACTAATAAGTTCTTATTCTATACAACAGATGGCGCTTTACTAATTAGTTATTATTCTTTACAACAGATGGCGCTTTACTAATTTGTTATTATTCTTTACAACGGATGGCGATATACTAATTAGTTCTTATTCTTTACAACAGATGGCGCTATACTAATTAGTTTTTATTTTTTACAACAGATGGCGCTTTACTAATTAGTTATTATTCTTTACAACGGATGGCGATATACTAATTAGTTCTTATTCTTTACAACAGATGGCGCTATACTAATTAGTTTTTATTCTTTACAACAGATAACGCTTTACTAATTAGTTATTATTCTTTACAACGGATGGCGATATACTAATTAGTTCTTATTCTTTACAACAGATGGCGCTGTTATTATTAGTTCTTATTTTTTACAACAGATGGCGGTATACTAATTAGTTTTTATTCTTTACAACAGATGGCGCTATACTAATTAGTTGTCACTCTTTACAACAGATGGCGCTATACTAATTAGTTCTTATTCTTTACAACAGATAGCGCTATACTAATTAGTTGTCACTCTTAACAACAGATGGCGCTATACTAATTAGTTGTCACTCTTTACAACAGATGGCGCTCTACTAATTAGTTGTCACTCTTTACAACAGATGGCGCTGTACTTATTAGTTATTATTCTTTACAACAGATGGCGCTATACTAATTAGTTCTTACTCTTTACAACAGATGGCGCTATGCTAATTAAATCTTATTCTTTACAACAGATGGCGCTATACTAATTAGTTATTATCCTTTACATCAGATAACGCTATACTAATTAAATCTTATTCTTTACAACAGATTGCGCTATACTTATTAGTTTTTATTCTTAACAACAGATGGCGCTATACTATTCAGTTGTCACTCTTTACAACAGATGGCGCTGTACTTATTAGTTATTATTCTTTACAACAGATGGCGCTATACTAATTAGTTATTATTCTTTACCACAGATGGCGCTATTTTAATTAAATCTTATTCTTTACAACAGATGGCGCTATACTAATGAGTTTTTATTCGCTATACAACAGATAGCGCTATGCTAATTAAAATTTTATTCTTTACAACAGATGGCGCTATACTAATTAGTTGTCACTCTTTACAACAGATGGCGCTATACTAATTAGTTGTCACTCTTTACAACAGATGGCGCTATACTAATTAGTTCTTATTCTATACAACAGATGGCGCTCTACTAATAAGTTGTCACTCTACAAAAGATGGCGCTATACTAATTAGTTCTTATTCTATACAACAGATGGCGCTTTACTAACTAGTTGTCACTCTTTACAACAGATGGCGCTATACTAATTATTTGTCACTCTTTACAACATATGGCGCTGTTTTTATTAGTTATTAATTTTTACAACAGATGGCGCTATACTAATTAGTTGTCACTCTACAAAAGGTGGCGCTATACTAATTAGTTCTTATTTTTTACAACAGATGGCGCTCTACTAATTAGTTGTCACTCTTTACAACAGATGGCGCTATATTAATTAGTTATTATTCTTTACAACAGATGGCGCTATACTAATTAGTTGTCACTCTTTACAACAGATGGCGCTATACTAATTAGTTGTCACTTTTTACAACAGATGGCGCTATACTAATCAGTTGTCACTCTACAAAAGATGGCGCTATACTAATTATTTCTTATTCTATACAACAGATGGCGCTTTACTAATTAGTTTTTATTCTTGACAACAGATGGCGCTTTACTAATTAGTTATTATTCTTTACAACGGATGGCGATATACTAATTAGTTCTTATTCTTTACAACAGATGGCGCTATACAAATTAGTTTTTATTCTTTACAACAGATGGCGCTATACTAATTAGTTCTTATTCTTTACAACAGATGGCGCTATACTAATTAGTTGTCACTCTTTACAACAGATGGTGCTGTTATTATTAGTTCTTATTTTTTACAACAGATGGCGGTATACTAATTAGTTCTTACTCTTTACAACAGATGGCGCTATACTAATTAGTTCTTATTCTTTACAACAGATGGCGCTATACTAATTAGTTTTTATTCTTTACAACAGATGGCGCTTTACTAATTAGTTTTTATTCTTTACAACAGATGGCGCTTTACTTATTAGTTCTTATTCTTTACAACAGATAGCGCTATACTAATGAGTTCTATTCGCTATACAACAGATGGCGCTATGCTAATTAGTTGTCACTCTTTACAACAGATGGCTCTATACTAATTAGTTCTTATTCTATACAACACATGGCGCTCTACTAATTAGTTGTCACTCTACAAAAGATAGCGCTATACTAATTAGTTCTTATCCTACACAACAGATAGCGCTTTACTAATTAGTTGTCACTCTTTACAACAGATGGCGCTATACTAATTAGTTGTCACTCTTTACAACATATGGCGCTGTTCTTATTAGTTATTAATTTTTACAACAGATGGCGCTATACTAATTAAATCTTATTCTTTACAACAGATGGCGCTATACTAATGAGTTCTTATTCGCTATACTACAGATGGCGCTATGCTAATTAGTTGTCACTCTTTACAACAGATGGCACTATACTAATTAGTTCTTATTCTATACAACAGATGGCGCTTTACTAATTAGTTTTTTACTGTTTCCATTAGATGGCGCTTTACTAATTAGTTCTTACTCTTTACAACAGATGGCGCTATACTAATTAGTTTTTATTCTTTACAACAGATGGCGCTATACTAATTAGTTGTCACTCTTTACAACAGATGGCGCTCTACTAATTAGTTGTCACTCTTTACAACAGATGGCGCTATACTAATTAGTTAGTAGTTGTCACTCTTTACAACAGATGGCGCTGTACTTATTAGTTATTATTCTTTACAACAGATGGCGCTATACTAATTAGTTCTTACTCTTTACAACAGATGGCGCTATACTAATAAGTTGTCACTCTTTACAACAGATGGCGCTATACTAATTAGTTGTCACTCTTTACAACAGATGGCGCTATACTAATTAGTTGTCACTCTTTACAACAGATGGCGCTATACTAATCAGTTATTATTTTTTACAACAGATGGCGCTATACTAATTAGTTCTTATTCCATACAACAAATGGCGCTATACTAATTAGTTGTCACTCTTTACAAAAGATGGCGCTATACTAATTAGTTCTTATTCTTTACAACAGATGGCGCTATACTAATTAGTTATTATTCTTTACAACAGATGGCGCTATACAAATTAGTTGTCACTCTTTACAACAGATGGCGCTATACTAATTAGTTGTCACTCTTTACAACAGATGGCGCTATACTTATTAGTTGTCACTCTTTACAACAGATGGCGCTATACTAATAAGTTATTATTCTTTACAACAGATGGCGCTATACTAATTAGTTCTTATTCTTTACAACAGATGGCGCTATACTAATTAGTTCTTATTCTTTACAACAGATGGCGCTATACTAATTAGTTGTCACTCTTTACAACAGATGGCGCTATACTAATTAGTTATTATTCTTTGCAACAGATGGCGCTATACTAATTAGTTATTATTCTTTTCAACAGATCGTTCTATACTTAATAGTTATTATTCTTTACAACAGATGGCGCTATCACTAGTAATGTAATCACCCTTATTCATTTAATTTGTAACACAAACTGTAAGCTTTCAGGAAAATACGTATTGCTTGAAATATAAACATTCGGAACTGCAAATGTGTAACACATAAAGATGGTGCCAATGTATATGTTTTAATGTATCATATCACAAAAACGCGGCTGCTTTCTTGAAAATACATTAGACCTTATAATTAAAAAAAAAAAAAATTGCTTGATGCAGTGACACATTTTGCAATTTCACGTCACTTACAGTCACGTCGGTATATCCTATATCAGACTCAAGGACCCGAACGGCTTGTATAACGAGGTTCAAGGTTATTCAATCTCTCGCATACTGCCCTCAGGCCCCATAAAGCCTTGTTTATACTTTGTTATTTATCACTTTGATTATGACTTTGTTAACTTGATTGCGGATATAAATATCTACAAGTTATGATTCTAAGGACCTTGTTATAACGAAGTTTTAATTGTAGATAATTTAGATTACTTAACTCAAAGAAAAGCAGAAAAAATTAACATTTTGACATTTTTCGAATTAGCATTACATAGCATTGTTTTAAATTCTGCTCATAGGTGGCAGTACTTAAATTATTATTTTTACTGTTTCACGTTAGATGGCGCTGTATTTAGTTCCCAAACTCGCGTACTTAGGCGTTATTTTTACATTTCCTCCTTTAACGGTGGAGTTATGTCTCCATTAAAACGAATAAATCTACAAAGTACTCTGCGGTCACATCAACAACGCGCTAATTGCACCGGGGCGTTCGTTTTGTTTTGTGTTCATTTCTCGTTACTGAGATCGGATATTTTAGGAAGTATTCAGATAACACGCAATGATTTAAGAAAACTCGTCGAGCCGTAAGTCACGCGTAGCTGGAAGCGGGCCGTCGCGCTTTTCATGTAGGAGGCGTTTACCTATTTGATTTGGCATAAAATATGGAATTACGATTTTCTTTAAATTGCACTGTTGAATTAGTTAGATATTTTCATATGTACTTTATTAGAGGCACCGTTTTGAAATGTGCTCTCTCACACTGACTACAATTTTTTATCGTAGAATCTGTAACGACAAATATTTGTGTACTTGTATGTCGTGCATTGACGAATATGTTAGATTTTGTTATACCTATTACCTACATTCCTTTATGTACTGTGAGTTCTTGGTTTAGTAAAAAAGCAACTTGATTTTTTTTTCTAAATCAATGAAACAATTTGTTAATTTTTTTACATCATTATTTAATTCCATGGCCTATAAGTGTTAGAAAATGTAAGTACTTAGTTATTCAAGATCTAACGACATAAATATGTTGATAAAATGTACTAGTATTTTTCCATACAGCTGTAGCCAGATGTGAGAAAACCCTAGATTGTACCTAGAGCTGTAGTTATGTTAGAAAAAATTACGAGACCCAAATATTCGAACATGTGGCGGCGCTGCATACACCACATACACAGTTAGAAGACCTCGTACGAGATATGCTTTTGAATGTAAATAAAAACCTATCGATAACCCAGAACAGCGACAATCAGCTATCGTATATGGAAATAATCTGGAATACCAAGTAAGTATGCTACAAGTATGAAATAGAGGTTAAATAGCATAGTATTTGGTCCTACCATAATATTGACCAAATTGTTTCAAAATTATAACCAACTGTCTGTCAGTCATATTTTGCTTTAAAATTATATAAAAATAAATCACAAACACAAAACAAAATATCTTAGACTTAGCCTTCATCAAAAAGTTAATATTTATGCTAAATCAAATATTTTTTGCATATTGCGCCCAAGTAGGTTGAACTTGATACGACACTATCTCCCCTTCACATTTTGATACCGCCTTGGAAATAATAATAACGTATACATCACATCAACGTATAGGCCCCAAACTAAGCATCATCTTGTGTTTTGGGTACCAAGCGAAGAGACCACATACATATAACAACCAAGACCCGGTACCAAATATTTATCATATAAATAATGGCCTAACCTGGGATTCGAACCCGCGACACCCAGCTTCGTAGGCAGGGTCGCTACCCACTAGACCAAGCGGTCGTCGCGGAAGTAATGGACTGGCTTTTCATGCAACGTGTTCGAGTCCATAACGAATAAATATATTTTCGAGGTGAATAAATACCGATTGGATTTCGATTGAAAAATAAATCCAATTATCTTTTATTAAAAATTAATATAATAGTTACTAAAAACGATTTCGTAGTGTATAAATAGTTGAAAAAGTTAAGTTTCCGTAAATATTTTTAAACACATAGTTGTTCAAATGTTCATGTATGATTTTAGCACATGCTTCAACCGATTTTATTAATTTTTCACTTGCATAATTCAATGTTTGTGCGTGTCATACTCTTTAAAATGTACAAACAAATTAACAACAGACTCATCTGTAGTTAAAAAAATCGTTTTGCATACATTGCATTCGAGTTTCATTTGAGGAATTCTATAGTGATCTCCTTCGTGAAGCTGCTTTGGTAGTGGAGTTTTGGAGACTATGGAGCCTGTGAGGAAGGTGGTTAAATTGTCTGCAATCACTGCTCCAACATTCTCAGTTTCTTTTTTTTTTTGACCCATGTGCTAAATTGCTTATTATAGCCGTTTTCAAAGCAGCTATAAACTGTTCGACAGTTGGATTTACATTTGAACCGTAATTACTTCTAATACAACCAAAGCAGTTTTCTTGTACTTGATCCTATTGGAGTTTGCGAATAACTAAACTCTTTATGTGTAGATATATTTTTTTTAATTTTTCCGACGTTTTTGGTGATTGGTGGTTGTAGGATATATACTTACACTTGAAATTTTCATGAAAGATGTGCCATTATAGTCGCTATAATAAGAAATAAAAAATAATAAAATAAACTTAAAAATTAAAGGGGGTTCCCATACAAGGAACGTAATTTTTTCGACGTTTTTGGTGATTGCTGGTTGTAGGATAATTACTTACACTTGAAGTTTTCATGAAAGATGTAGCAATATGATCGCTATAATAAATAATAATAATAATAAAATAAAATTAAAAATTAAAGAATTCCCATAAAAGAAACTTAATTTTTCCGACGTTTTTGGTGATTGGTGGTTGTAGGATGATTACTTACACTTGAAATTTTCATTAAAGATGTAACACTATGATCGCTATAATAAAAAATTAAAACAATAAAATAAAGTTAAAAATTAAAGGGTGTTCCCATACAGGGAACGTAATTTTTCCGACGTTTTTAGTGATTGGTGGTTGTACGATCATTACTTACACTTAAAATTTTTATGAAAGATGTGCTATTATAATCGCTATAATAAAGAATAATAATAATGAAATAAAGTTCAAAATTAAAGGGGGTTCCCATACAAGGAACGTAATTTTTCCGACGTTTTTGGTGATTGCTGGTTGTAGAATCATTACTTACACTTGAAATTTTCATACAAGATGAAGCACTATGATTGCTATAATAAAAATTAATAATAATAAAATAAAATTAAAAATTAAAGAATTCCCATAAAAGAAACTTAATTTTTCCGACGTTTTTAGTGATTGGTGGTTGTAGGATAATTACTTACACTTGAAGTTTTCATAAAAGATTTAGCACTATGATCGCTATAATAAAAAATAATAATAATAAAATAAAGTTAAAAATTAAAGGGGGTTCCCATACGAGGAACGTAATTTTTCCGACGTTTTTGGTGATTGGTGGTTGTAGGATAATTACTTACACTTGAAATTTTCATACAAGATGAAACACTATGATTGCTATAATAAAAATTAATAATACTAAAATAAAATTAAAAAAATCAACGGATCTCCTGCTTTCGCACGAACTTCTTACGACATTAGAAATGAACCTAACAGAATAAAGTAAACACACATATTTTGGATAATATTTTTCGAAATAAATTTTTTTTGCAATAAAAAAAAATAACACAACTGTATCTGAGTAAGCTTAAAACTTCGAAATATAAAATTCTATACGATATTTCGAGCGAGCAAACGGAATTAGTACAAAATGTAACACCAACGCATATCCGACTTCCAACTAAGGGCACCCTTAACCACTACTTCCGGTTGTCCGATTCTAACAATTTTAGTCTCAATCGATCCCCGTCTAATTACCCCGAGCCATTCTTTTCTTATTCGGAAAAAATAAAAAAACGGCTCGGGGTAATTATACCCTGAGCCGTTTTTTTATTTTTTCTTATTCGGACTTAGTTCTCGAGATATCGGGCTCCCAAAATGAAAATCGGGGAAGACATTGCGATTTTTTTAGTTTTTTGGCGATATTTTTTTTGTTTTTGAACTTTTTCCAAATTTTCTTTTGTCATCTTGTAGAGCTCGCCAAGTTGCGTCTTTTGACACCATGTTCATCCCGATATCTCGAAAACTCTTTGTGCAATCTGCCTGTCTCACAAAACTTCCAAATGACCCCCTATACTCCAACGAAATGAAAGTCATTTCCAATGACAAAAACATTTTTAGGTGGGCAGAGGTTTAGGGACGGAGATGAGATCAAAATTTTTAGAAGATGTATTGAAACTATAGAAGATCGTTGGACTAAGTGCATACAGCTCAACGGGGACTACGTCGATAAATATTTTTATTTTAAACTGAAACGTGTTATTTTCAAACACTTTTGAACTGCTTTTTTTCTATTTAGTTTAACCAGTTAAATATTTAACAGTTAACTACGTTCGTTATAATAATAATAATAATAATAATAATAATAACACATACAATTAAAACAACGTCTAGGTCCCAAACTAAGCATTAGCTTGTATTTTGGGTACCAAGCGAAGACATCACATACATATAACAACCAAGACCCGGTGCCAGTATTAATATTCATCATATAAATACTGACCCGACCTGGGATTCGAACCCGGGACCTCCAGCTTCGTAGGCAGGGTCACTGCCCACTAGGCTAAGCGGTTATATTAGTAGATATGCTACATTGGCCATAAATATAATAATCTGGGGCATTTTCACAATCATGCTGCGTTATACGTGTTTCCATGAAACAACTAGGCTGATTTTGATGAGATTTTTTGCGTTACATAAATAAGATCTCATATCAGATTCTTAGATAGGCTTTACGGTTGAAGACTAGGTTTAGGTTTTTTGCGTAACATAATAAACATTTTAGATAAGATCGATCACCAGGACGTGCCGCATCCGCCGTGTTTCTATAAAAAAAACCAAGCTGATTTTAATAAAGTTTTTTTGCATAACATAAATAACATTACAAATCAGATTCTTCGAAGGTCAAATTCAAAGTCAAATAACTTTATTTCGTAGTTATGTAACACGATCTTGAAATAAGCCACAAGAGTGAATTTATTATTTTGTGGAAAAACGTCACCACAAAGGCGCATTCAAAAAAATGCTGATTCCTCTCTTATTCCCCTCTGGAATAGGCTTACATAGGGTCACATAGATATCTTCTCAGTTCAGATTCTTTGATACATTTTGTGGTTGTCGGCCATTAGGGTGTGCGGAATTAGACGTGTTTCCATAAATTAACTTGATTGATTTTGATGAGGTTTTTTGCGTTAAGTGGATATTATCTCAGATTAGATTCTCAAATAGGGCTTTACAATTTTAGACCACCAAGAGGGGCTGCATCCGGCCTGTTTCTATAAAAGAAACTGCGGGCCTATTGACGTCTTAAGCTTTTACGTAGACATCATCTCAGGTCAGATCCTTAGATTAGATACTAAGGAACCGGAAAACTTAAGGAAAAAGAAAAGTAAATGTCAAGAATTAAAGAGAGTTCCCATACAAGAAACTTTTTTTTAGACGTTTTTGGTGACTAGTGGTTGTATGAATATTACTTATACTTCAAATTTTCATGAATGATGTATCACTATGATCGCTATAATAAAAAAATAATAATAATAAAATAAAGTTAAAAATTAAAGAATTCCCATAAAATAAACTTAATTTTTCCTACGTTTTTGGTGATTGCTTGTTGCAGGATCATTACTTACACTTGAAATTTTCATGAAAGATGTGT
This sequence comes from Luffia ferchaultella, assembly GCA_949709985.1. NCBI lineage: Eukaryota > Metazoa > Arthropoda > Insecta > Lepidoptera > Psychidae > Luffia > Luffia ferchaultella. The sequence goes on along the minus strand of OX453245.1, from coordinate 12,545,412 downwards.
CAACATGATTACTATAATAACAAATAATAATAAAAAAATTAAGTTGAAAATTAAAGGGGGTCCCATACAAGGCACGTAATTTTTCCGACGTTTTTAGTGATTGGTGGTTGTAGGATAATTACTTACACTTAAAGTTTTTATGAAAGATGTGCCATTATAGTCGCTATAGTAAAAAACAATAATAATAAAATAAAGTTAAAAATTAAAGGGAGTTCCCATACAAGGAACGTTATTTTTCCGACGTTTTTGGTTATTGGTAGTTGTAGGATGATTACATACACTTGAAGTTTTTATGAAAGATGTAGCACTATAAGCGCTATAATGAAAAATAATAATAATAAAATAAATTCGATAATTAAAGAATTCCTACAAAAGAAACTTAATTTTTCCGACGTTTTTAGTGATTGGTGGTTGTAGGATCATTACTTACACTTGAAATTTTTATGAAAGATGTATCATTACGATCGCTATAATAAAAAATAATAATAATAAAATAAAATTAAAAATTAAAGAATTCCCATAAAATAAACTTAATTTTTCCGACGTTTTTGGTGATTGCTTGTTGCAGGATCATTACTTACACTTGAAATTTTCATGAAGGATGTGTCACTATAAACGCTATAATAAAAAATAATAATAATAAAATAAATTCAAAAATTAAAGAATTCCTTCAAAAGAAACTTAATTTTTTCGACGTATTTGGTGATTGCTTGTTGCAGGATCATTACTTACTCTTGAAATTTTCATGAAGGATGTGTCACTATAAACGCTATAATAACAAATATTAATAATAAAATAAAATTAAAAATTAAAGAATTCCTATAAAATGAACTTAATTTTTCCGACGTTTTTGGTGATAGCTTGTTGCAGGATCATTACACTTGATATTTTTATGAAAGATGTAAAATAAGACATAATATGTGATTTAATGCGGAGCAAAAAACATTTCTGAATTTTTTTTTGTAAAATTTAGTAATATATTTGTTGAGTATATTATTGTCAATTTTATTTGTTCTAAACCGTCACTGTCCAGACGGATTGTTTAGTTCAGACCACTCATAATTTCGATCTGTGGATGGAAGCAATGAAAGAACGGCACTGAGTGCTACCTTTCTTACATTTTTCGGTTTATGGGATTTAGTTCTTCCCAACTGGCGCATTTTAGCCCTTAGGCTTTCTAATAATTACTGTAATAGAAAACATTTTGGTGAGGACTTTCATCGCGTAGGTACGATTCTGTTTTCTTATTACTTGTACCTACACCAGTAGAACTATATTGGCACTCCTTTTGCATATAAACTTTTAACTATGCCAAATCTCACATTATTTTATACCCGTAATATACTTTAAAAGAGGTCTATTGTTTCTTCTTCACATATTAATATATAATTATCGAATCGAGTGGTTTGTTTCCCTTTTGAAGTAAGAGATTTTTTAAAATGTGAATATATAGTTTTCGTTTTCTAAAAAATCGAGGTCAAGATACCTTTGAATACTTTTCGCTGTATCTAATAGTTTAGGATTTTGCCATACAGTCCCATCTCAAAAATTCATTCTGTAATAGATTTTGGCTTTCTGCATGCACTCCAACTCTACATAAACTGTCAGTATGCCGGATATCACATTCCTCCGTGCGCGTAATGTACTTAAAAAGTGGTCAAAGTGTTTTCTTACAAAACACGTATTTGTGTGTAAAACTGTACTAAAGTAGGTATTATAATATCAAATAACCCTGTATTTTACAAAGTTGGCGAACTGTGATGTATAACTCAAAAGTAGGCATGGTGCGATAGCAAATGCAATTTTAATAATGTCTTTATGCTACAGATTCTATGAAAATATTGTTTATATCGGGTAAGTGCGACAGTAGGATATTGGATAGAATATTTATGTCGATACTGTTAATTCATTTGGAGTGTGTTTAATTTACTTGAGTTATATAGAAACATTTGTTACAGGTTTGTCTTATAATTTATTAGCTGCTGCTAGATGTCCATCGTATAGACTTCATATAGAAAACTAATCGTCTCCCAGTGGTCGACAATCAGACCGTATTTACACAGTTTTTTGAAACATATAGATTTTAGGTTTTAGCACTCCTTTTCTCAGGATCCTCGTGAACGACGTTATTTAACTGTAAGCGAGGAGGCCTAGGCCAGCTCGTAGCGGAAACGGGGCGGGAGCAGTAAGATTTTGAGCTTTCGTATCTAATAAAAAAATTTTAAAAAGGAATTAACAGCAAATAAAAGTGGAACGTGGCACGAGGCAAATCTACGGTGATAAAGACATGCAATTTTCAAAATGACGCCACAATGGAAAAATCATTGACAGTTATATGAAACCATGGTGTTAAGGACTATGGTTAAGGTTTTGAATTGTCATAATTTAATTGAAGTAAATGAGGATGAAAATTTTATAACAGTACCTACTGGTTTTTTATAAATAGGACCTTCAAAAATTATATTCTTTAATTAAATATATTTTTGCATAAAAGTAAAAAACCTATAATAGGTGTTCGGCTAAACGTAGTCCAAACATACAGAACAGGTAGAGCTTATCGAATTAAACAAAAAAATTCAAGAGAACAGATGACGCGAACTAACGGTTATCAAGAAAAACATGTTTAAATTTTCGTTTTTTAAACTTTTGGTTTTGTTCGGTAAGCTCTACACGCTCTATTCAGCCGAACACTAGGTATCTATAAAATACACCTAAGTGCGTAATGACGACCGCCCTGCTTGCGACGCTGGAGGTCGCGAGTTCGAATCCCAGGTCGGGTCAGTATTTATATGATGAATATTAATACTGGCTCCGGGTCTTGGTTGTTATATGTATGTGGTGTCTTCGCTTGGTACCCAAAACACAAGCTAATGCTTAGTTTGGGACCTAGACGTTGTTGTGATTGTGTGTGTTATTATTATGATTTAGTTAGTATCGACATGACGCGGCGCTCTCCTCGCATCATTCGCCGTCGAGTCGTCGCCGTCTTGGTGCTGCGCTGCTGGAGCTCTCTGGTACGCAGCCTGGACGCCGTTAGACAACGCTACGGGATTAATTTCTTCTGTTGCTCCGCTTACTTCTTCTAAACCATGCTATGGATTTTGATACAGTTTTCATTCATTTAAGGAATTTCTTCTAGAATGTTTAAATCTATAATACACTCGCATTTGCTTCCAGTTTCGTGTGTGCAATTGTAGGTTTTGTAATATTTGCTGAATTTTAATAGGATATTCTTAAATATGTATTTTACTTGATATACGAACATCATAGATTTCCCCATACCCCTATCCCTGCCCACTTTGCTTGATGAGTGTGGAATCGAAAAACGGGACGGGACCGAGGTCAAGAACAAGAACTATAATGGCCTAACGAAAACAGGTAAGAGCGAGCGGAGCTACCGCCGGGTCGCTATGTACATATATAAGATGTTTTACACCCAGACAAGGAACATTCAGACATGTTCATGCACATAAATAAATAAATATTTGTACCGGGCGGGATTTGAACCCCCTATCTTTGGTTCAGGTCAGTTAAATAGACAAATGAAACACATAAAACGTGTTAAAATACATTTATTCCACTTAGAAATATCTTTGGTTTCTAAATTCAAATTCTTAATCACAATTTATTAACTATAATACAAGGGCGTTGTTCATAACATTTTTACATCCTAAAGCTATAGTCATATTTCGAGAGATTATTCACCAATACATTATTGCCTCCATTGTGAAAATCAACAACAAAAATAACTTATTTTATATTTCAGACTGAAGTGTGAAATTATGATTTAATTATTAAAATTTTATTCACAATAACATTATACAAAATACAACAGTTGACAGTGTATGCCTACAAGTTCATATTTCTGAATCGAGAAAAAAATCTTATTTTTTGTCATTATTCTCTAAAACTGAAAGGTTCTGGTTGCTAATGTAGGTAATTTCTTTTTTGTATTTTATCTTTATCACAGTCAGAATCATATCGGGTTTTAAAAATACGGAGATATGTAATCTTAAAATTATAAACGTTAAATTAAATTTCATAATAGATATACTTGAACGACATTGATTAGGCGCATCGGAATCGCTTGTATTCCCAAACCCAAAATTGTAATAATTGTTGCTGATGGCAGTGGATAAACCATGGAACATGTTACCTATTAAGATTGGACGCTGCCTGTTTAGTAGGGCTGTTTAATAATAGATGGAGCCACCATACAAAGAAATAATTTATATTTTTCATTTCATTTCTACACTTCAGTTGATAAAACATAACATGCGACTATCAAAAATATTTCTCTTTGATGTTTTCAACTGACATTATTGATTGTTTCAACAGTTTCGTAGAGTTTGTGCAAAAATCCAATTTTTGAGTGATTTTGGTAGACCCTGGCGCCCAAATTTAATGACGAATAGCTTTCCGCCCGGCTCGCGTGGACTACTCAGTTGTACCGGGACTTCTTTTACCACATTAAAAAGTAGCCTATGTCATTATGATTAATAGTACATTATGATGCAAGTACGGTAAGCTGCATATTATAGTCAAGGTGTTTATTATTATTGATTCAATAGTGTTTATATTATTTAATACACCGACGACTATAATAGCCAGCTTACTGAGTACGAGCATCATACGAAGTTTTTCAAAAAATTTACCTCTATAATTAGGTAGATATAAGCGGATTCCTTTTCGCGGTTTACGAATGTGTTACGAACAGAATGCTCGTTTGTGATTGATGTAAAGTAAAAAGGCTTAGTACCTACTGTAAAATACAACATTACAGTACAAGTTTCTGAGCCGTCAACGTATTCATCTGTATTTTATGTATATAACTTAAATATCTGCTGCAATAAATCTTTCATGGAAAGATTTTCATACAGAATCTCCGGCATGAACACCGTCAAAGAAAAAGTATTCACTTACGCTTACCATTTCTTTGACGGTATTCTAAAAACCTTGGCGACAGCAAATGTGTAAATCCACCACTGAATACAAATAATTAGAGAGGATAACTATAATATACAGTCGTAAGAATATCAGCCAGCCACTCTATATACTCATCATCAGATTACTTCCATTGTAGTTATTTTCCCGCCAAAATTTCTATTTAGTCTGGCAGCCAACGGTCCACTCTCCATAATAGACAGTACATTTCACTGTATGTGTTCGACGAGGATGCCTGGAAGAAAAAATATTCTATATTATAAAAGCAAAAGTCAGTTTGCCTTTCTTCGTGTCATAACCGAGCGATCATGATCTTTGATATGTTGATGATTTAAGGATAAGAGGGCGACATGGGTTACTTTCAAACCTGGTGGAGGATGCCTAATACACATTTAACAAGACAAACGTCGTGTCGTGTAAATGTCGCGATAACCGAGTGGTAGCCAGCTTGCTTCTTGCTTAGAAGGCCGTGGTTCGAATCCAAGGGCATGTGTACCAATAAGTTTTTTCTAACTTAGTACATAACTATCACTGGTTGTGCCTCGGTGAGCATGTTAAGGCGTCGGTACTGGAAATCCACTAACCCACACTAAAGCAGCGTGGTGGATTAAGCTCTAAGCTCCCTCATCCCAAGAGGAGACCTAAGCTCCTGCAGTGGGGCATAAATTTTTGTCTTAGACTTATATCATTTTAGAAAGCGATTAAATCGTTCATCTCTTTCCCTGACTTCTTTGGTATGATATGATGTCGCATTTTAGAGTTTAGGTTATGAGATCTATTGAAGGGGACAGCGCATCCGCCTACATGACAACTCTAACCTTCTCTAATGCTCAGTGTTTATGCCATATATTTAAACACTGGCAAATAAATCAAAACGTATGAGATACTTTCTGTTAACCTAAAATCATGAAAAACAAGACGCAAGGTTACACATTTATTTATATTATGGAGAATCAACAGTTATACACAAATTAAAATAATAGTGAGTGCTTAACAGTCAACCACTTACAGGTTCCCAATAATAACAGTAACATGAAAAGGAAAAACCTCTTCCTCTCTTCCCTTAACCCCTTCCCTCTCCAAACGCTCCCCCCTATATTCATAACATATATATAAAAATGCGAAAGTAATTAATTTGTAATTATATCACTTAAAATACAGTGCGTTCACTCTAACGATTTGCGCGTTATACACTGCCGCCAGCCGGCTCGCACCGAAGGCGGTGACGGCGATTTCAAAGAATCGACCGCACTGTACACTTACAGTGTATGTTGGTGCGTTGCGCTTTTATAATAAACACAGAAAGTGATTTGGAGGATTCGGATGATTAATATTTAATTTGATTTTCTATTGTTTCATTATAATACATGGAGTAAAAATAAAGTCATACTATTTATTTTTTACTGTAGAAAGCAACCTATTATACCACCGTCGAGGTGGCGTCATAGGGACAATTTAAACGCCCAAGTATTTTCATGAAAATATGCCAAATTTTATATTATAAACCCTTTTTCCATTCCTTTTGCCATCAGCGCAACTTTGAAATTCACCCATTTATTAAAATAACATTTTAAAGAAATGAAAAATTTTGTAAATCTGTGCACTGAAAAAACAGCAATACATCATCTTTAGACCTTAGAATCTTAGGACCTTAGAACCTTAGCAGCCAACGCTCTGCCCTGCTTTTCCAAAACGTTTAACGCCTCGCGTGACGCCTGCGCAGATCTCTAGCCGCATCCAAGTCACGCCCGCCGCGCTCTGTGCAGTGTGCATGCAAACATGGCGGATTTTTTCAGTATCCTATTTAACAAATAATTCAAAGGGATCAATTCAAAATAAACTTTAAGCAATGCGTGATACAGCGTATTCCGATTTTAATTAACTAAAAACTAGAATTTTGCAAAACTTTATTAATTATAATACTTGTAAATATGTAGTACTAGCAAAAGCCCGCAATTTCAGTCGCGTGGTTTTCAGAATTTCAACAAAACTTCAAATTTAAAATGAAACGATATCTCCATACAAAATTTCTTTGACCAGAAAGAAAGAACTTCATTTTGTTGTGTTTATTTTACCATCTTAATAAGATAAGTGTATCACAAACCTGTCGTTGAATTTATAAAATATGTTCTTTCTTAAACCAAGCACTTCTAATGCTGGTAGGCGCCTGTTCGAAAAAACTCACTCGCGCATACATACATATTTGCATCGAAAATTATGAGCTTTAAGCACCAAAATTAGAAGCATTTTCTTTTAGAAAGACCATTTCAATAATTTGACGACAATTTTACCATGTATGTTACTTATTAAAAATATAAAATTATTAAAATAATTTTAAATTTAATTTCCATTTCACCAGCCCATTATGATCCACTGCAGGTGCTTCGGCCTCCCCCCGGGGTGTGGGGGCTTGAAGCTTAATCCGCCACGCTTCTCCAGTGCGAGTTGGTGGATTTTAACGACTGCCATCTGTTAATGGCACTCGGGACAGACGGCTTAACGTTCTCTCCGAGGCACAGAGTCAGTGATAGTTATATAATTGAGTCAGAAAAACTAATTCAATACTTTTGGTCAAATTGATATTGTATAGTAATCAGAGGTGTCGCTAAACCTTAAGTTTAGTTTAGGTAGAATAAAAAACAGCCAATAATATTCTCTGAAATGTTTTTTACTTGTTAGTGAAACTATCGTCAAAATTAGTTCAGCCGTTTCGGAGATTACCTCAAACAATCATACAAACAAAAAAATAATTAATACGCGTGTTTGAGTTTACCTATGTGTAAACAAACATAGCGGGAAAGCGTAGCGTCGGGCGCCTCCCGACTCGATGGACCGATGACCTGAAGAAGGCGGCAGGTCACCGTTTGATGCAGCAAGTGGAAGATCGCGTTGCATGGCGTGCCATGGAGGAGGCTTATGTTCAGCAGTGGACAGTTACAGGCTGAAATGATGAAATAAACATATGAGCACAAGAAAAAGTATTTTGAAATCATATACATATGTATATCAATCAATATTTGGATACTGTATAATATCATGGGGCGGTATGCATAAAACTACAAAGATTGGTTTGGAAATAGCGCAGAGAGCTATTTTGAAAGTCAGCACTTTCCGATCTATACGCTTCCCAACAGCAGAGCTCCTCGCTAAATGCAATGTTCCCTCTGTACGTCAGCTATTTATCTTACGAACAGTTTTAAAAAAGCACTCACTAACGGCCTACAACCCTGTACTACAAACCAGCAAAAGACGGGTGGAAATTGTCTGTTCCACTGAATCATTCAGAAGGTCACATTCACGCAGATTCTTTTGTTATCTGGGTGGTTTTCTATACAATAGAATAAACTCGTATCTTACTATTTACCCTATGAATAAAGTCGAATGTAAAAGAACCGCACAAGAGTGGCTTACGGGAAAAACATATGATGACACAGAAAACCTTTTATTAGTTATCTCATAATAAAGGCCAAAGTAGAAATAATGCTAATATATGTAATCATAATTTCTAATTCAGAATTAATAAATATATAATATAATATATACAATATAATATAAATAAATAAACATAAAAAAAAGAATTGTACTCATTAATTATGTTGGTCATTGTCATTGTGTAAATAGCTGTTGAATAAGCGCTCACTAACTTATATGAACACATACCTAAGACACAGACAAATAAATTTGCTTAGTTTATGTATTAAATAATAAATACATGCACTAACACTAATTAATTAAGACAAATTTTATGTACTTAGGTTAAGTTTTCACAGAAATAAATTTATCTTATCTTATACATTTCAATTTTATTTATTTGTATTGACATAGATTTATTTGAAGTGTATTTCTGGCTATTCCTGTAATATCTCACAACAACACTCAGAATACCAGAAGTAGCGTTCAATTATGATTACACATACCGCGTTGTGTCCAAAAACATTACGTACGTCCCGCTCCTGCCCCACTTCCCGCCCGCGTAATGTTGCTAGCTCGGGAGAGGTTTCCTACTGTTTTTGGGATAATCATATAAAACAAAAAAAGGTGTTTAATAATAGTTATTTAAGACACACGTGCGGAAAGTAAGGTTTTCAGGCACGCATTCGGATAAAACCTTTTACGCTCAAGTATCTTACAACATTTTTCAATGCATTTTGCGAGGAAATACAACAAAAAAATAAGTATAATAAAGAAAATTTGTTTTATTTCACCAAACCCTATTTACAACGAAATGGCGCGCTTTCTTTACAGATCGCGCGTTTCATACAGTTTTTTTTTCTTGAGACAAAGGTACAGTATACGTACAGCCAATAATGTGAAAAATATTTTTGTTTGCGGAAACAAAACACGTATTTTTAAATGAGATAATCAAGAATCTTATGTTATGGCGTTTATCATCATTTAATTATTGCTAGAGCGCGCATACTTATAAATAATTGTTTTTTTTTCGAAAATCAAAACCTCCTTGCTTCTTTGTAATTTTTTTAAATTTTATGACTTGCACCATGCACCATAGAGTCAAAAAAATACTTTATTTCAGGGGTGAAATAAAGGATTTCAGTACTGTTTTATTTCACGCGTGAAATAAAGAGTCGGTTTCCGCAAAAATTTGTTACACAAAAAAGAAAACTTTATGAGATTATTATTAAGAAAACTTTTATGCAACTACATTGAAAAAATATTAACAGTTAGGTATACGAGTATTTAGGCCGCGATTATATAACACAAATTATTTCTTGCGGGGCAGCCGTACGGTCGCCGCGTACTTGTGTTCATTCATAGTAAGTTTTAACTATATTAGGTACTAGGCCAAAACTCACAACATTCAAATTTCCTTCAGGTGCCAGGTGTTTACTTGAGTTCAATGAGTTTTTTAGTACAATACGAGTATAATTATAGAAAGGAAGTAGCATGACCTTCTGACACAAGTGTTCTTCATTTAATAGAAAGTTACTCACTACAACATGAAATGCATACATACCATTTTAGTTAAATAAAGGAAATAAACATTTATTTTTTTATACCTATTACAATTAATAAAACCCGGCTTCAATAAGGTAAGTTTTTAAAGGTAAGGTAAGGGAAGTAAAGTTTTTATTAAGTACCCTTTTGTTGAGTAAGCTTTTTATAATATTTTCTTTTAGAATTTGAACTGATTTGCAGAATTTTACGTTTAAATAAATAATGTAGGCACCTAATTTTATATTTAAATCTTTTTCAATAACCGCCGTTTCTATGACTTTCACTATTTATGTGGTCATCATTTACCAGGAATATATTATTTTTTTCAATGAATTTCTTGAAAATTGAGCATGTGCTTCTCAAATACGACATTCATGTAATTAAGATTTTGGGGAGGGAAATAAAGTCTGCCTTTATTTTTCAATCCATATCACAATCCATACCACACCTGAGGCCAATTGCTTCTACACAAAACGAACATTTTATTGATTTCGACAGGTAATAAGCAACAGTTCCCGATATTAACCTACGATATATTTTGACAGATAATGAAGCTGAGGCAATTCTAAGACAATAATTTTGCAATGCTACCACTATTTTCACTATTATAAATCATTATTGAGTAGCTTTCTCGTTGTATCACATAGAAAGTCCAAATCAGAAATATGGATATCACCAATTTCTGAGTTTGATCGTGTAGGCGATTGCGGCTGTGTATCCTGAAATGAAATACTTTAAGTCTATCATAAAATGAAACAGCGAAATGCTTAATCAAAAACAGAAAATCAAATGTAATCAATTAAACATAAAAATTTTAGGTAGGTAAGTAGGTACGCAAATTTTCCGAAATCGAAGGTCCAGATGTTTCTATATGTGACTCAGACAATTGTGATGTCAATACCAAATGCCGAAATAGCATGCCATTATTAGATAATTCATATATTACTCCATTCACCAAAATTTAATTTTAATCGGAATGCATAGAAGATTCATTAACACGTATACAATGTATTCATAAAGGTATATCCTTTGTATTTTCTAGGAAAAAAATAAACTTTTGGTATAATAGCCACCGAATTTCCAGTCACTAGTCGTGAATGAATTCCGCATTTATCAGTACGGTATTGGATTACCCACCAACCACCTACCCGCCATCAACCCGCTTTAAAGCAGCATGGTGGATTAAGCTCCAAGCCTCCTCATCCCGAGGGGAGGCCTAAGCCCCTGTAGTGGAGTATTAATGAGATGATGGAATTGAATGAAATTGGATTATTTCATAATATAATTATGATCTACATAATGAACAGGAAAGGTCCAATATGAATAATATTTAACTAATATATCTTGACTAATGCTACCTTAGTCGGAATAGCTGATTTCTTTAGTTTTTTTAAACCACATTTCGTGTCACAAAAATATTGCTCGTCAAGGTGAATCGAACAAATTACGTTCCGCTCTGATGGTCTCAAAAACTTATTTAGCCGTGCTCTTTGTATGACTTTCATCTAATTCAATTTTCTTTGTTCTTTATTGTTCACACAGGTGCTTTATTACTCAAACAATAGAGTATTCTAAACAGGTATTAAATAAAAAGTAGATAAAATTTTCGATGGAACTGGCAACACTCACAAAATGAACGCGCCATTTTTTAAGTCAATCACATTATGTAAAACAAATTCAATAATTAAATAAATCCACTTTTGAATTCGTTACTTACAGATGAAATGTGATCCCATCCGATTTCTTCGTAAGCCCAGCAGCATTTTTGCATGTAGGAACGACACAAGACGACATTTTAAAATTAAAATTGACACTTGTACTGTACATTATAACTCGGTAAGTGCTACGGAGTGACTAATCGCAACAAAGTGAAACCACTCTTTTTAAGAGTGGTTTTTGTTTCTTCAGTTTCACACTCGCAGGCGGTTTCTGGTATTCTGAGCAACAACAATTACAACATACAATACAACAAAACGCTCCTGTTTTATTGACTTGTCCGTGTTTGTATCAGAGTTTCCAGAGTGACGTTATTCTATCGAGAAGTAAAAAAATTACAATCTACTTCTTTGTTCGGTCGCTGCAACAAGCTGCCTCCATTCCGCTTGCAGCGCTTTGAAGGTGGCTTGGACTTCTTGTTCTGGGCCGAGTAGCGCTGCCAGCGCTGCAACTTCCGCTACTCTAGCTTCGTTAGCTGCTAATTCCTCTCTGAACGCTTGATGCTTTTGTAGTTTCTTGGTTTTGTCGCCAAACGACGTCGCTTCTGTGGATTTTTAAAGTCATCGTTTAAACGTACTGCCTCCGATTCGTCGTAGATAAAAAAACAATATAACCTAGCAAGGATGGTGTAAACTGTGTTGTAGTAAAACGTAGTATGTAAGCAAGCAATATTTTTTCCCATTCCCATCAGCCCTTTTTATACCCCACTGCAGGGGTTATCGATTCTCATTATCAATTCTCAGTATCGATTCTCAGTATCGATTCTCAGTATCGATTATCAGTATCGATTCTCAGTATCGATTCTCAGTATCGATTCTCAGTATCGATTCTCAGTATCGATTCTCAGTATCGATTCTCAGCATCGATTCTCAGTATCGATTCTCATTATCGATTCTCATTATCGATTCTCATTATCGATTCTCATGATCGATTTTCATCATCGATTCTCATGATCGATTCTCAGTATCGATTCTCAGTATCGATTCTCAGTATCGATTCTCAGTATCGATTCTCATTATCGATTCTCATTATCGATTCTCATTATCGATTCTCATTATCGATTCTCATTATCGATTCTCAGTATCGATTCTCATTATCGATTCTCAGTATCGATTCTCATTATCGATTCTCATTATCGATTCTCATTATCGATTCTCATTATCGATTCTCATTATCGATTCTCAGTATCAATTCTCAGTATCGATTCTCAGTATCGATTCTCAGTATCGATTCTCAGTATCGATTCTCAGTATTGATTCTCATAATCGATTCTTAGTATCGATTCTCAGTATCGATTCTCATTATCGATTCTCAGTATCGATTCTCATTATCGATTCTCATTATCGATTCTCAGTATCGATTCTCATTATCGATTCTCAGTATACAATTCTCAGTATCGATTCTCAGTATCGATTCTCAGTATCGATTCTCAGTATCGATTCTCAGTATCGATTCTCAGTATCGATTCTCAGTATCGATTCTCATTATCGATTCTCATTATCGATTCTCAGTATCGATTCTCATTATCAATTCTCAGTATCAATTCTCATTATCGATTCTCAGTATCTATCGATTCTCAGTATCGATTCTCAGTATCGATTCTCAGTATCGATTCTCAGTATCGATTCTCAGTATCGATTCTCAGTATCGATTCTCAGTATCGATTCTCAGTATCGATTCTCAGTATCGATTCTCAGTATCGATTCTCAGTATCGATTTTAGTATCGATTCTCATAATCGATTCTCATTATCGATTCTCATTATCGATTCTCATTATCGATTCTCATTATCGATTCTCTTTATCGATTCTCTTTATCGATTCTCATTATCGATTCTCTTTATCGATTCTCATTATCGATTCTCATTATCGATTCTCATTATCGATTCTCATTATCGATTCTCATTATCGATTCTCAGTATCAATTCTCATTATCGATTCTCATTATCGATTCTCAGTATCGATTCTCATTATCGATTCTCATTATCGATTCTCATTATCGATTCTCATTATCGATTCTCAGTATCGATTCTCATTATCAATTCTCAGTATCAATTCTCATTATCGATTCTCAGTATCTATCGATTCTCAGTATCGATTCTCAGTATCGATTCTCAGTATCGATTCTCAGTATCGATTCTCAGTATCGATTCTCAGTATCGATTCTCAGTATCGATTCTCAGTATCGATTCTCAGTATCGATTCTCAGTATCGATTCTCTTTATCGATTCTCATTATCGATTCTCTTTATCGATTCTCATTATCGATTCTCATCATTGATTCTCATTATCGATTCTCATTATCGATTCTCATTATCGATTCTCAGTATCAATTCTCATTATCGATTCTCATTATCGATTCTCAGTATCGATTCTCATTATCGATTCTCATTATCGATTCTTATTATCGATTCTCATTATCGATTCTCAGTATCGATTCTCATTATCAATTCTCAGTATCAATTCTCATTATCGATTCTCAGTATCTATCGATTCTCAGTATCGATTCTCAGTATCGATTCTCAGTATCGATTCTCAGTATTGATTCTCAGTATCGATTCTCAGTATCGATTCTCAGTATCGATTCTCAGTATCGATTCTCAGTATCGATTCTCAGTATCGATTCTCAGTATCGATTCTCAGTATCGATTCTCAGTATCGATTTTAGTATCGATTCTCATAATCGATTCTCATTATCGATTCTCATTATCGATTCTCATTATCGATTCTCATTATCGATTCTCTTTATCGATTCTCTTTATCGATTCTCATTATCGACTCTCTTTATCGATTCTCATTATCGATTCTCATTATCGATTCTCAGTATCGATTCTCAGTATCGATTGTCAGTATCGAATCTTAGTATCGATTCTCAGTATCGATTCTCAGTATCGATTCTCATTATCGATTCTCATCATCGATTCTCATCATCGATTCTCATCATCGATTCTCATTATCGATTCTCATTATCGATTCTCAGTATCGATTCTGAGTATCGATTCTCATTATCGATTCTCATAATCGATTCTCATCATCGATTCTCATCATCGATTCTCATTATCGATTCTCAGTATCGATTCTGAGTATCGATTCTCAGTATCGATTCTCAGTATCGATTCTCAGTTTCGATTCTCAGTATCGATTCTCATTATCGATTCTCAGTATCGATTCTCATTATCGATTCTCAGTATCGATTCTCGGTATCGATTCTCGGTATCGATTCTCATTATCGATTCTCATTATCGATTCTCATTATCGATTATCAGTATCGATTCTCAGTATCGATTCTCAGTATCGATTCTCACTATCGATTCTCAGTATCGATTCTCATTATCGATTCTCAGTATCGATTCTCAGTATCGATTCTCAGTATCGATTCTCAGTATCGATTCTCATTATCGATTCTCATTATCGATTCTCATTATCGATTCTCATTATCGATTCTCAGTATCGATTCTCAGTATCGATTCTCAGTATCGATTATCAGTATCGATTATCAGTATCGATTATCAGTATCGATTCTCATTATCGATTCTCATTATCGATTCTCATTATCGATTCTCATTATCGATTCTCACTATCGATTCTCATTATCGATTCTCAGTATCGATTCTCAGTATCGATTCTCAGTATCGATTCTCAGTATCGATTCTCAGTATCGATTCTCAATATAGATTCTCAGTATCGATTCTCAGTATCAATTCTCAGTATCGATTCTCATTATCGATTCTCATTATCGATTCTCATTATCGATTCTCAGTATCGATTCTCAGTATCGATTCTCAGTATCGATTCTCAGTATCGATTCTCAGTATCGATTCTCAGTATCGATTCTCAGTATCGATTCTCATTATCGATTATCATTATTGATTCTCATTATTGATTCTCATTATCGATTCTCATTATCGATTCTCATTATCGATTCTCATTATCGATTCTCATTATCGATTCTCATTATCGATTCTCATTACCGATTCTCATTATCGATTCTCATTATCGATTCTCATTATCGATTCTCAGTATCGATTCTCATTATCGATTCTCAGTATCGATTCTCAGTATCGATTCTCATCATCGATTCTCATCATCGATTCTCATCATCGATTCTCATCATCGATTCTCATCATCGATTCTCATCATCGATTCTCATCATCGATTCTCATCATCGATTCTCATCATCGATTCTCATCATCGATTCTCATCATCGATTCTCATCATCGATTCTCATCATCGATTCTCATCATCGATTCTCATCATCGATTCTCATCATCGATTCTCATCATCGATTCTCATCATCGATTCTCATCATCGATTCTCATCATCGATTCTCATCATCGATTCTCATCATCGATTCTCATCATCGATTCTCATCATCGATTCTCATCATCGATTCTCATCATCGATTCTCATCATCGATTCTCATCATCGATTCTCATCATCGATTCTCATCATCGATTCTCATCATCGATTCTCATCATCGATTCTC
The DNA here is from genome assembly GCA_949709985.1 of Luffia ferchaultella. Taxonomy (NCBI): domain Eukaryota; kingdom Metazoa; phylum Arthropoda; class Insecta; order Lepidoptera; family Psychidae; genus Luffia; species Luffia ferchaultella. The sequence goes on along the minus strand of OX453245.1, from coordinate 12,529,313 downwards.
ATCATCGATTCTCGGTATCGATTCTCAGTATCGATTCTCGGTATCGATTCTCATTATCGATTCTCATCATCGATTCTCATCATCGATTCTCATCATCGATTCTCATCATCGATTCTCATCATCGATTCTCATTATCGATTCTCACTATCGATTCTCATTATCGATTCTCAGTATCGATTCTCATTATCGATTCTCAGTATCGATTCTCGGTATCGATTCTCGGTATCGATTCTCATTATCGATTCTCATTATCGATTCTCATTATCGATTATCAGTATCGATTCTCAGTATCGATTCTCAGTATCGATTCTCACTATCGATTCTCAGTATCGATTCTCATTATCGATTCTCAGTATCGATTCTCAGTATCGATTCTCAGTATCGATTCTCAGTATCGATTCTCATTATCGATTCTCATTATCGATTCTCATTATCGATTCTCATTATCGATTCTCATTATCGATTCTCATTATCGATTCTCATTATCGATTCTCATTATCGATTCTCATTACCGATTCTCATTATCGATTCTCATTATCAATTCTCATTATCGATTCTCAGTATCGATTCTCATTATCGATTCTCAGTATCGATTCTCAGTATCGATTCTCATCATCGATTCTCATCATCGATTCTCATCATCGATTCTCATCATCGATTCTCATCATCGATTCTCATCATCGATTCTCATCATCGATTCTCATCATCGATTCTCATCATCGATTCTCATCATCGATTCTCATCATCGATTCTCATCATCGATTCTCATCATCGATTCTCATCATCGATTCTCATCATCGATTCTCATCATCGATTCTCATCATCGATTCTCATCATCGATTCTCATCATCGATTCTCATCATCGATTCTCATCATCGATTCTCATCATCGATTCTCATCATCGATTCTCATCATCGATTCTCATCATCGATTCTCGGTATCGATTCTCAGTATCGATTCTCGGTATCGATTCTCATTATCGATTCTCATCATCGATTCTCATCATCGATTCTCATCATCGATTCTCATCATCGATTCTCATCATCGATTCTCATTATCGATTCTCACTATCGATTCTCATTATCGATTCTCAGTATCGATTCTCAGTATCGATTCTCAGTATCGATTCTCAGTATCGATTCTCATTATCGATTCTTAGTATCGATTTTCAGTATCGATTCTCATTATCGATTCTCAGTATCGATTCCCATTATCGATTCTCAGTATCAATTCTCATTATCGATTCTCATTATCGATTCTCAGTATCGATTCTCATTATCGATTCTCAGTATACATTTCTCAGTATCGATTCTCAGTATCGATTCTCAGTATCGATTCTCAGTATCGATTCTCATCATCGATTCTCATCATCGATTCTCATCATCGATTCTCGGTATCGATTCTCAGTATCGATTCTCGGTATCGATTCTCATTATCGATTCTCATCATCGATTCTCATCATCGATTCTCATCATCGATTCTCATCATCGATTCTCATCATCGATTCTCATCATCGATTCTCATCATCGATTCTCATCATCGATTCTCATCATCGATTCTCATCATCGATTCTCATCATCGATTCTCGGTATCGATTCTCATCATCGATTCTCGGTATCGATTCTCATTATCGATTCTCATCATCGATTCTCATCATCGATTCTCATCATCGATTCTCATCATCGATTCTCATCATCGATTCTCATTATCGATTCTCATTATCGATTCTCATTATCGATTCTCAGTATCGATTCTCAGTATCGATTCCCAGTATCGATTCTCAGTATCGATTCTCATTATCGATTCTTAGTATCGATTCTCAGTATCGATTCTCATTATCGATTCTAAGTATCGATTCTCATTATCGATTCTCAGTATCAATTCTCATTATCGATTCTCATTATCGATTCTCAGTATCGATTCTCATTATCGATTCTCAGTATACAATTCTCAGTATCGATTCTCAGTATCGATTCTCAGTATCGATTTTCAGTATCGATTCTCAGTATCGATTCTCAGTATCGATTCTCAGTATCGATTCTCATTATCGATTCTCATTATCGATTCTCATTATCGATTCTCATCATCGATTCTCATTATCGATTCTCATAATCGATTCTCATTATCGATTCTCATTATCGATTATCAGTATCGATTCTCAGTATCGATTCTCAGTATCGATTCTCAGTATCGATTCTCAGTATCGATTCTCAGTAACGATTTTCAGTATCGATTCTCAGTATCGATTCTCAGTATCGATTCTCATTATCGATTCTCATCATTGATTCTCATTATCGATTCTCATTATCGATTCTCAGTATCGATTCTCATTATCGATTCTCAGTATCAATTCTCATTATCGATTCTCATTATCGATTCTCAGTATCGATTCTATTTATCGATTCTCATTATCGATTCTCAGTATCGATTCTCATTATCAATTCTCAGTATCAATTCTCATTATCGATTCTCAGTATCGATTCTCAGTATCGATTCTCAGTATCGATTCTCAGTATCGATTCTCAGTATCGATTCTCAGTATCGATTCTCAGTATCGATTCTCATTATCGATTCTCATTATCGATTCTCATTATCGATTCTCATCATCGATTCTCATTATCGATTCTCATTATCGATTCTCATTATCGATTCTCAGTATCGATTCTCAGTATCGATTCTCAGTATCGATTCTCAGTATCGATTCTCATTATCGATTATCATTATCGATTCTCATTATCGATTCTCATTATCGATTCTCATTATCGATTCTCAGTATCGATTCTCATTATCGATTCTCAGTGTCGATTCTCAGTATCGTTTCTCATAATCGATTCTCATTATCGATTCTCATCATCGATTCTGAGTATCGATTCTCAGTATCGATTCTCAGTATCGATTCTCAGTTTAGATTCTCATTATCGATTCTCAGTATCGATTCTCATCATCGATTCTTATCATCGATTCTCATCATCGATTCTCATCATCGATTCTCATCATCGATTCTCATCATCGATTCTCATCATCGATTCTCATCATCGATTCTCATCATCGATTCTCATCATCGATTCTCATCATCGATTCTCATCATCGATTCTCATCATCGATTCTCATCATCGATTCTCATCATCGATTCTCGGTATCGATTCTCAGTATCGATTCTCAGTATCGATTCTCAGTATCAATTCTTAGTATCGATTCTCAGTATCGATTCTCAGTATCGATTCTCAGTATCGATTCTCAGTATCAATTCTCAGTATCGATTCTCAGTATCGATTCTCAGTATCGATTCTCAGTATCGATTCTCAGTTTAGATTCTCATTATCGATTCTCAGTATCGATTCTCATCATCGATTCTCATCATCGATTCTCATCATCGATTCTCATCATCGATTCTCATCATCGATTCTCATCATCGATTCTCATCATCGATTCTCATCATCGATTCTCATCATCGATTCTCATCATCGATTCTCATCATCGATTCTCATCATCGATTCTCATCATCGATTCTCATCATCGATTCTCATCATCGATTCTCATCATCGATTCTCATCATCGATTCTCATCATCGATTCTCATCATCGATTCTCATCATCGATTCTCATCATCGATTCTCATCATCGATTCTCATCATCGATTCTCATCATCGATTCTCATCATCGATTCTCATCATCGATTCTCATCATCGATTCTCATCATCGATTCTCGGTATCGATTCTCAGTATCGATTCTCGGTATCGATTCTCATTATCGATTCTCATCATCGATTCTCATCATCGATTCTCTTTATCGATTCTCAGTATCGATTCTCAGTATCGATTCTCAGTATCGATTCTCACTATCGATTCTCATTATCGATTCTCATTATCGATTCTCATTATCGATTCTCAGTATCGATTCTCAGTATCGATTCTCAGTATCGATTCTCAGTATCGATTCTCAGTATCGATTCTCATCATCGATTCTCATTATCGATTCTCATTATCGATTTTCATTATCGATTCTCATTATCGATTCTCAGTATCGATTATCAGTATCGATTCTCAGTATCGATTCTCAGTATCGATTCTCAGTATCGATTCTCAGTATCGATTCTCAGTATCGATTCTCAGTATCGATTCTCAGTATCGATTCTCAGTATCGATTCTCAGTATCGATTCTCAGTATCGATTCTCAGTATCGATTCTCAGTATCGATTCTCAGTATCGATTCTCATTATCGATTCTCAGTATCGATTCTCATCATCGATTCTCATCATCGATTCTCATCATCGATTCTCATCATCGATTCTCATCATCGATTCTCATCATCGATTCTCATCATCGATTCTCATCATCGATTCTCGGTATCGATTCTCGGTATCGATTCTCATTATCGATTCTCATCATCGATTCTCATCATCGATTCTCAGTATCGATTCTCATTATCGATTCTCAGTATCGATTCTCATTATCGATTCTCAGTATCGATTCTCTTTATCGATTCTCAGTATCGATTCTCAGTATCGATTCTCATTATCGATTCTCACTATCGATTCTCATTATCGATTCTCATTATCGATTCTCAGTATCGATTCTCAGTATCGATTCTCAGTATCGATTCTCAGTATCGATTCTCAGTATCGATTCTCATCATCGATTCTCATTATCGATTCTCATTATCGATTTTCATTATCGATTCTCATTATCGATTCTCAGTATCGATTATCAGTATCGATTCTCAGTATCGATTCTCAGTATCGATTCTCAGTATCGATTCTCAGTATCGATTCTCAGTATCGATTCTCAGTATCGATTCTCAGTATCGATTCTCATTATCGATTCTCAGTATCGATTATCAGTATCGATTCTCAGTATCGATTCTCAGTATCGATTCTCAGTATCGATTCTCAGTATCGATTCTCAGTATCGATTCTCAGTATCGATTCTCAGTATCGATTCTCAGTATCGATTCTCAGTATCGATTCTCATCATCGATTTTCATCATCGATTCTCATCATCGATTCTCATCATCGATTCTGAGTATCGATTCTCATCATCGATTCTGAGTATCGATTCTCAGTATCGATTCTCAGTTTAGATTCTCATTATCGATTCTCAGTATCGATTCTCATTATCGATTCTCAGTATCGATTCTCAGTATCGATTCTCAGTATCGATTCTCAGTATCGATTCTCACTATCGATTCTCAGTATCGATTTTCATTATCGATTCTCAGTATCGATTCTCAGTATCGATTCTCAGTATCGTTTCTCATAATCGATTCTCATTATCGATTCTCAGTATCGATTCTCAGTATCGATTCTCAGTATCGATTCTCAGTATCGATTCTCATTATCGATTATCATTATCGATTCTCATTATCGATTCTCATTATCGATTCTCATGATTCTCATCATCGATTCTCATCATTGATTCTCATCATCGATTCTCATCATCGATTCTCATCATCGATTCTCATCATCGATTCTCATCATCGATTCTCATCATCGATTCTCATCATCGATTCTCATCATCGATTCTCATCATCGATTCTCATCATCGATTCTCATCATCGATTCTCATCATCGATTCTCATCATCGATTCTCATCATCGATTCTCATCATCGATTCTCATCATCGATTCTCATCATCGATTCTCGGTATCGATTCTCAGTATCGATTCTCGGTATCGATTCTCATTATCGATTCTCATCATCGATTCTCATCATCGATTCTCAGTATCGATTCTCATTATCGATTCTCAGTATCGATTCTCATTATCGATTCTCAGTATCGATTCTCTTTATCGATTCTCAGTATCGATTCTCAGTATCGATTCTCAGTATCGATTCTCACTATCGATTCTCATTATCGATTCTCATTATCGATTCTCATTATCGATTCTCAGTATCGATTCTCAGTATCGATTCTCAGTATCGATTCTCAGTATCGATTCTCAGTATCGATTCTCATCATCGATTCTCATTATCGATTCTCATTATCGATTTTCATTATCGATTCTCATTATCGATTCTCAGTATCGATTATCAGTATCGATTCTCAGTATCGATTCTCAGTATCGATTCTCAGTATCGATTCTCAGTATCGATTCTCAGTATCGATTCTCAGTATCGATTCTCAGTATCGATTCTCAGTATCGATTCTCAGTATCGATTCTCATTATCGATTCTCAGTATCGATTCTCATCATCGATTCTCATCATCGATTCTCATCATCGATTCTCATCATCGATTCTCATCATCGATTCTCATCATCGATTCTCATCATCGATTCTCATCATCGATTCTCATCATCGATTCTCATCATCGATTCTCATCATCGATTCTCATCATCGATTCTCATCATCGATTCTCATCATCGATTCTCATCATCGATTCTCATCATCGATTCTCATCATCGATTCTCATCATCGATTCTCGGTATCGATTCTCGGTATCGATTCTCATTATCGATTCTCATCATCGATTCTCATCATCGATTCTCAGTATCGATTCTCATTATCGATTCTCAGTATCGATTCTCATTATCGATTCTCAGTATCGATTCTCTTTATCGATTCTCAGTATCGATTCTCAGTATCGATTCTCATTATCGATTCTCACTATCGATTCTCATTATCGATTCTCATTATCGATTCTCAGTATCGATTCTCAGTATCGATTCTCAGTATCGATTCTCAGTATCGATTCTCAGTATCGATTCTCATCATCGATTCTCATTATCGATTCTCATTATCGATTTTCATTATCGATTCTCATTATCGATTCTCAGTATCGATTATCAGTATCGATTCTCAGTATCGATTCTCAGTATCGATTCTCAGTATCGATTCTCAGTATCGATTCTCAGTATCGATTCTCAGTATCGATTCTCAGTATCGATTCTCATTATCGATTCTCAGTATCGATTATCAGTATCGATTCTCAGTATCGATTCTCAGTATCGATTCTCAGTATCGATTCTCAGTATCGATTCTCAGTATCGATTCTCAGTATCGATTCTCAGTATCGATTCTCAGTATCGATTCTCAGTATCGATTCTCATCATCGATTTTCATCATCGATTCTCATCATCGATTCTCATCATCGATTCTGAGTATCGATTCTCATCATCGATTCTGAGTATCGATTCTCAGTATCGATTCTCAGTTTAGATTCTCATTATCGATTCTCAGTATCGATTCTCATTATCGATTCTCAGTATCGATTCTCAGTATCGATTCTCAGTATCGATTCTCACTATCGATTCTCAGTATCGATTTTCATTATCGATTCTCAGTATCGATTCTCAGTATCGATTCTCAGTATCGTTTCTCATAATCGATTCTCATTATCGATTCTCAGTATCGATTCTCAGTATCGATTCTCAGTATCGATTCTCAGTATCGATTCTCATTATCGATTATCATTATCGATTCTCATTATCGATTCTCATTATCGATTCTCAGTATCGATTCTCATCATCGATTCTCATCATCGATTCTCATCATCGATTCTCATCATCGATTCTCATCATCGATTCTCATCATCGATTCTCATCATCGATTCTCATCATCGATTCTCATCATCGATTCTCATCATCGATTCTCATCATCGATTCTCATCATCGATTCTCATCATCGATTCTCATCATCGATTCTCATCATCGATTCTCATCATCGATTCTCATCATCGATTCTCATCATCGATTCTCGGTATCGATTCTCGGTATCGATTCTCATTATCGATTCTCATCATCGATTCTCATCATCGATTCTCAGTATCGATTCTCATTATCGATTCTCAGTATCGATTCTCATTATCGATTCTCAGTATCGATTCTCTTTATCGATTCTCAGTATCGATTCTCAGTATCGATTCTCATTATCGATTCTCACTATCGATTCTCATTATCGATTCTCATTATCGATTCTCAGTATCGATTCTCAGTATCGATTCTCAGTATCGATTCTCAGTATCGATTCTCAGTATCGATTCTCATCATCGATTCTCATTATCGATTCTCATTATCGATTTTCATTATCGATTCTCATTATCGATTCTCAGTATCGATTATCAGTATCGATTCTCAGTATCGATTCTCAGTATCGATTCTCAGTATCGATTCTCAGTATCGATTCTCAGTATCGATTCTCAGTATCGATTCTCAGTATCGATTCTCATTATCGATTCTCAGTATCGATTATCAGTATCGATTCTCAGTATCGATTCTCAGTATCGATTCTCAGTATCGATTCTCAGTATCGATTCTCAGTATCGATTCTCAGTATCGATTCTCAGTATCGATTCTCAGTATCGATTCTCAGTATCGATTCTCATCATCGATTTTCATCATCGATTCTCATCATCGATTCTCATCATCGATTCTGAGTATCGATTCTCATCATCGATTCTGAGTATCGATTCTCAGTATCGATTCTCAGTTTAGATTCTCATTATCGATTCTCAGTATCGATTCTCATTATCGATTCTCAGTATCGATTCTCAGTATCGATTCTCAGTATCGATTCTCAGTATCGATTCTCACTATCGATTCTCAGTATCGATTTTCATTATCGATTCTCAGTATCGATTCTCAGTATCGATTCTCAGTATCGTTTCTCATAATCGATTCTCATTATCGATTCTCAGTATCGATTCTCAGTATCGATTCTCAGTATCGATTCTCAGTATCGATTCTCATTATCGATTATCATTATCGATTCTCATTATCGATTCTCATTATCGATTCTCATGATTCTCATCATCGATTCTCATCATTGATTCTCATCATCGATTCTCATCATCGATTCTCATCATCGATTCTCATCATCGATTCTCATCATCGATTCTCATCATCGATTCTCATCATCGATTCTCATCATCGATTCTCATCATCGATTCTCATCATCGATTCTCATCATCGATTCTCATCATCGATTCTCGGTATCGATTCTCAGTATCGATTCTCAGTATCGATTCTCAGTATCGATTCTTAGTATCGATTCTCAGTATCGATTCTCAGTATCGATTCTCAGTATCGATTCTCAGTATCGATTCTCAGTATCGATTCTCAGTATCGATTCTCATCATCGATTCTCATCATCGATTCTCATCATCGATTCTCATCATCGATTCTCATCATCGATTCTCATCATCGATTCTTATCATCGATTCTCATCATCGATTCTCATCATCGATTCTCATCATCGATTCTCATCATCGATTCTCGGTATCGATTCTCAGTATCGATTCTCAGTATCGATTCTCAGTATCGATTCTCAGTATCGATTCTCAGTATCGATTCTTAGTATCGATTCTCAGTATCGATTCTCAGTATCGATTCTTAGTATCGATTCTCAGTATCGATTCTCAGTATCGATTCTCAGTATCGATTCTCATCATCGATTCTCATTATCGATTCTCATTATCGATTCTCAGTATCGATTCTCAGTATCGATTCTCAGTATCGATTCTCAGTATCGATTCTCAGTATCGATTCTCATTATCGATTCTCATTATCGATTCTCATTATCGATTCTCATCATCGATTCTCATCATCGATTCTCATCATCGATTCTCATCATCGATTCTCAATATCGATTCTCAGTATCGATTCTCAGTATCGATTCTCAGTATCGTTTTTCATAATCGATTCTCATTATCGATTCTCATCATCGATTCTCATCATCGATTCTCATCATCGATTCTCATCATCGATTCTCGGTATCGATTCTCAGTATCGATTCTCAGTATCGATTCTTAGTATCGATTCTCAGTATCGATTCTCAGTATCGATTCTCAGTATCAATTCTCAGTATCGATTCTCAGTATCGATTCTCAGTATCGATTCTCAGTATCGATTCTCATCATCGATTCTTATCATCGATTCTCATCATCGATTCTCATCATCGATTCTCAGTATCGATTCTCAGTATCGATTCTCAGTATCGATTCTCAGTTTAGATTCTCATTATCGATTCTCAGTATCGATTCTCATCATCGATTCTCATCATCGATTCTCATCATCGATTCTCATCATCGATTCTCATCATCGATTCTCATCATCGATTCTCATCATCGATTCTCATCATCGATTCTCATCATCGATTCTCGGTATCGATTCTCAGTATCGATTCTCAGTATCGATTCTCAGTATCGATTCTTAGTATCGATTCTCAGTATCGATTCTCAGTATCGATTCTCATCATCGATTCTCATCATCGATTCTCATCATCGATTCTCATCATCGATTCTCATCATCGATTCTCATCATCGATTCTCATCATCGATTCTCATCATCGATTCTCATCATCGATTCTCATCATCGATTCTCATCATCGATTCTCGGTATCGATTCTCAGTATCGATTCTCGGTATCGATTCTCATTATCGATTCTCATCATCGATTCTCATCATCGATTCTCAGTATCGATTCTCATTATCGATTCTCAGTATCGATTCTCATTATCGATTCTCAGTATCGATTCTCTTTATCGATTCTCAGTATCGATTCTCAGTATCGATTCTCAGTATCGATTCTCACTATCGATTCTCATTATCGATTCTCATTATCGATTCTCATTATCGATTCTCAGTATCGATTCTCAGTATCGATTCTCAGTATCGATTCTCAGTATCGATTCTCAGTATCGATTCTCATCATCGATTCTCATTATCGATTCTCATTATCGATTTTCATTATCGATTCTCATTATCGATTCTCAGTATCGATTATCAGTATCGATTCTCAGTATCGATTCTCAGTATCGATTCTCAGTATCGATTCTCAGTATCGATTCTCAGTATCGATTCTCAGTATCGATTCTCAGTATCGATTCTCAGTATCGATTCTCATTATCGATTCTCAGTATCGATTCTCATCATCGATTCTCATCATCGATTCTCATCATCGATTCTCATCATCGATTCTCATCATCGATTCTCATCATCGATTCTCATCATCGATTCTCATCATCGATTCTCATCATCGATTCTCATCATCGATTCTCATCATCGATTCTCATCATCGATTCTCATCATCGATTCTCATCATCGATTCTCATCATCGATTCTCATCATCGATTCTCATCATCGATTCTCATCATCGATTCTCATCATCGATTCTCATCATCGATTCTCGGTATCGATTCTCGGTATCGATTCTCATTATCGATTCTCATCATCGATTCTCATCATCGATTCTCAGTATCGATTCTCATTATCGATTCTCAGTATCGATTCTCATTATCGATTCTCAGTATCGATTCTCTTTATCGATTCTCAGTATCGATTCTCAGTATCGATTCTCATTATCGATTCTCACTATCGATTCTCATTATCGATTCTCATTATCGATTCTCAGTATCGATTCTCAGTATCGATTCTCAGTATCGATTCTCAGTATCGATTCTCAGTATCGATTCTCATCATCGATTCTCATTATCGATTCTCATTATCGATTTTCATTATCGATTCTCATTATCGATTCTCAGTATCGATTATCAGTATCGATTCTCAGTATCGATTCTCAGTATCGATTCTCAGTATCGATTCTCAGTATCGATTCTCAGTATCGATTCTCAGTATCGATTCTCAGTATCGATTCTCATTATCGATTCTCAGTATCGATTATCAGTATCGATTCTCAGTATCGATTCTCAGTATCGATTCTCAGTATCGATTCTCAGTATCGATTCTCAGTATCGATTCTCAGTATCGATTCTCAGTATCGATTCTCAGTATCGATTCTCAGTATCGATTCTCATCATCGATTTTCATCATCGATTCTCATCATCGATTCTCATCATCGATTCTGAGTATCGATTCTCATCATCGTTTCTGAGTATCGATTCTCAGTATCGATTCTCAGTTTAGATTCTCATTATCGATTCTCAGTATCGATTCTCATTATCGATTCTCAGTATCGATTCTCAGTATCGATTCTCAGTATCGATTCTCAGTATCGATTCTCACTATCGATTCTCAGTATCGATTTTCATTATCGATTCTCAGTATCGATTCTCAGTATCGATTCTCAGTATCGTTTCTCATAATCGATTCTCATTATCGATTCTCAGTATCGATTCTCAGTATCGATTCTCAGTATCGATTCTCAGTATCGATTCTCATTATCGATTATCATTATCGATTCTCATTATCGATTCTCATCATCGATTCTCATCATTGATTCTCATCATCGATTCTCATCATCGATTCTCATTATCGATTCTCATCATCGATTCTCATCATCGATTCTCAGTATCGATTCTCATTATCGATTCTCAGTATCGATTCTCATTATCGATTCTCAGTATCGATTCTCTTTATCGATTCTCAGTATCGATTCTCAGTATCGATTCTCAGTATCGATTCTCACTATCGATTCTCATTATCGATTCTCATTATCGATTCTCATTATCGATTCTCAGTATCGATTCTCAGTATCGATTCTCAGTATCGATTCTCAGTATCGATTCTCAGTATCGATTCTCATCATCGATTCTCATTATCGATTCTCATTATCGATTTTCATTATCGATTCTCATTATCGATTCTCAGTATCGATTATCAGTATCGATTCTCAGTATCGATTCTCAGTATCGATTCTCAGTATCGATTCTCAGTATCGATTCTCAGTATCGATTCTCAGTATCGATTCTCAGTATCGATTCTCAGTATCGATTCTCATTATCGATTCTCAGTATCGATTCTCATCATCGATTCTCATCATCGATTCTCATCATCGATTCTCATCATCGATTCTCATCATCGATTCTCATCATCGATTCTCATCATCGATTCTCATCATCGATTCTCATCATCGATTCTCATCATCGATTCTCATCATCGATTCTCATCATCGATTCTCATCATCGATTCTCATCATCGATTCTCATCATCGATTCTCATCATCGATTCTCATCATCGATTCTCATCATCGATTCTCATCATCGATTCTCGGTATCGATTCTCGGTATCGATTCTCATTATCGATTCTCATCATCGATTCTCAGTATCGATTCTCATTATCGATTCTCAGTATCGATTCTCATTATCGATTCTCAGTATCGATTCTCTTTATCGATTCTCAGTATCGATTCTCAGTATCGATTCTCATTATCGATTCTCACTATCGATTCTCATTATCGATTCTCATTATCGATTCTCAGTATCGATTCTCAGTATCGATTCTCAGTATCGATTCTCAGTATCGATTCTCAGTATCGATTCTCATCATCGATTCTCATTATCGATTCTCATTATCGATTTTCATTATCGATTCTCATTATCGATTCTCAGTATCGATTATCAGTATCGATTCTCAGTATCGATTCTCAGTATCGATTCTCAGTATCGATTCTCAGTATCGATTCTCAGTATCGATTCTCAGTATCGATTCTCAGTATCGATTCTCATTATCGATTCTCAGTATCGATTATCAGTATCGATTCTCAGTATCGATTCTCAGTATCGATTCTCAGTATCGATTCTCAGTATCGATTCTCAGTATCGATTCTCAGTATCGATTCTCAGTATCGATTCTCAGTATCGATTCTCAGTATCGATTCTCATCATCGATTTTCATCATCGATTCTCATCATCGATTCTCATCATCGATTCTGAGTATCGATTCTCATCATCGATTCTGAGTATCGATTCTCAGTATCGATTCTCAGTTTAGATTCTCATTATCGATTCTCAGTATCGATTCTCATTATCGATTCTCAGTATCGATTCTCAGTATCGATTCTCAGTATCGATTCTCAGTATCGATTCTCACTATCGATTCTCAGTATCGATTTTCATTATCGATTCTCAGTATCGATTCTCAGTATCGATTCTCAGTATCGTTTCTCATAATCGATTCTCATTATCGATTCTCAGTATCGATTCTCAGTATCGATTCTCAGTATCGATTCTCAGTATCGATTCTCATTATCGATTATCATTATCGATTCTCATTATCGATTCTCATTATCGATTCTCATGATTCTCATCATCGATTCTCATCATTGATTCTCATCATCGATTCTCATCATCGATTCTCATCATCGATTCTCATCATCGATTCTCATCATCGATTCTCATCATCGATTCTCATCATCGATTCTCATCATCGATTCTCATCATCGATTCTCATCATCGATTCTCATCATCGATTCTCGGTATCGATTCTCAGTATCGATTCTCAGTATCGATTCTCAGTATCGATTCTTAGTATCGATTCTCAGTATCGATTCTCAGTATCGATTCTCAGTATCGATTCTCAGTATCGATTCTCAGTATCGATTCTCAGTATCGATTCTCATCATCGATTCTCATCATCGATTCTCATCATCGATTCTCATCATCGATTCTCATCATCGATTCTTATCATCGATTCTCATCATCGATTCTCATCATCGATTCTCATCATCGATTCTCATCATCGATTCTCGGTATCGATTCTCAGTATCGATTCTCAGTATCGATTCTCAGTATCGATTCTCAGTATCGATTCTCAGTATCGATTCTTAGTATCGATTCTCAGTATCGATTCTCAGTATCGATTCTTAGTATCGATTCTCAGTATCGATTCTCAGTATCGATTCTCAGTATCGATTCTCATCATCGATTCTCATTATCGATTCTCATTATCGATTCTCAGTATCGATTCTCAGTATCGATTCTCAGTATCGATTCTCAGTATCGATTCTCAGTATCGATTCTCAGTATCGATTCTCATTATCGATTCTCATTATCGATTCTCATTATCGATTCTCATCATCGATTCTCATCATCGATTCTCATCATCGATTCTCATCATCGATTCTCAATATCGATTCTCAGTATCGATTCTCAGTATCGATTCTCAGTATCGTTTTTCATAATCGATTCTCATTATCGATTCTCATCATCGATTCTCATCATCGATTCTCATCATCGATTCTCATCATCGATTCTCGGTATCGATTCTCAGTATCGATTCTCAGTATCGATTCTCAGTATCGATTCTTAGTATCGATTCTCAGTATCGATTCTCAGTATCGATTCTCAGTATCAATTCTCAGTATCGATTCTCAGTATCGATTCTCAGTATCGATTCTCAGTATCGATTCTCATCATCGATTCTTATCATCGATTCTCATCATCGATTCTCATCATCGATTCTCATCATCGATTCTCATCATCGATTCTCATCATCGATTCTCAGTATCGATTCTCATTATCGATTCTCAGTATCGATTCTCAGTATCGATTCTCAGTATCGATTCTCAGTATCGATTCTCAGTATCGATTCTCATTATCGATTCTCAGTATCGATTCTCAGTATCGATTCTCAGTATCGATTCTCATTATCGATTCTCAGTATCGATTCTCAGTATCGTTTCTCATAATCGATTCTCATTATCGATTCTCAGTATCGATTCTCAGTATCGATTCTCAGTATCGATTCTCAGTATCGATTCTCAGTATCGATTCTCATTATCGATTATCATTATCGATTCTCATTATCGATTCTCATTATCGATTCTCATTATCGATTCTCAGTATCGATTCTCAGTATCGATTCTCAGTATCGATTCTCAGTATCGTTTCTCATAATCGATTCTCATTATCGATTCTCATCATCGATTCTGAGTATCGATTCTCAGTATCGATTCTCAGTTTAGATTCTCATTATCGATTCTCAGTATCGATTCTCATCATCGATTCTCATCATCGATTCTCATCATCGATTCTCATCATCGATTCTCATCATCGATTCTCATCATCGATTCTCATCATCGATTCTCATCATCGATTCTCATCATCGATTCTCATCATCGATTCTCATCATCGATTCTCATCATCGATTCTCATCATCGATTCTCATCATCGATTCTCGGTATCGATTCTCAGTATCGATTCTCAGTATCGATTCTCAGTATCGATTCTTAGTATCGATTCTCAGTATCGATTCTCAGTATCGATTCTCAGTATCAATTCTCAGTATCGATTCTCAGTATCGATTCTCAGATTCTCAGTATCAATTCTCAGTATCGATTCTCAGTATCGATTCTTAGTATCGATTCTCAGTATCGATTCTCAGTATCGATTCTCAGTATCGATTCTCAGTATCGATTCTCAGTATCGATTCTCAGTATCAATTCTCAGTATCGATTCTCAGTATCGATTCTCATTATCGATTCTCAGTATCGATTCTCAGTATCGATTATCATTATCGATTCTCATTATCGATTCTCATTATCGATTCTCATGATTCTCATCATCGATTCTCATCATTGATTCTCATCATCGATTCTCATCATCGATTCAGACTGGAGAGTTCGTAGTCGACACCGACGCCAGCAAACTTGGCAATCGGAGGAGTGCTATCACAGCGACAAGGCGACAAGGAAGTCGTGATAGCATACTTCAGCAAGGCCTTGTCAAGACCCGAAAGGAACTACTGCGTGACCAGAAGAGAGCTGTTAGCTGTAGTGAAGACGCTGCACCACTTCAGTAAATACCTCTTGGGTAGGAAGTTCAAGCTCAGGACAGATCATGCCGCTCTTCAAATGGTTGCTCCAGTTCAAGGATCCTGAAGGACAAGTGGCTCGGTGGATCGAACAACTTCAGGAATTCGATCCCGAGATCGAGCACCGTAGTGGAAAAATCGCACGGAAACGCCGATGCTCTCTCGCGTAGGCCGTGCCCCTGACGAGTGTAAGCATTGCTCCAAACGAGGAACAAAAAGAAGAAACAGTTAAGGCCATCACCATCAATAACGTTAGTGATGAGTGGACCAACCGATGCAATGAAGGAGGAGCAAAAGAAGGACAGTGATACTGAGAATCGATAATGAGAATCGATACC